>JAJMGU010000009.1:0-451408 GCA_030582675.1 Suhomyces sp. yHQL142
CTTTCTGTCTTGATACCCACCTCTTTCTGATCCCTTTCTATCATCATAGCTACTTGTATTCTTCCTATCCGGATATGATGGTGGCGTTGGTGGTTTCCGATCTTGGTACGAGGCCGTATTGCCCACAGGTCTAGCTTGTGGTCTATTCCCACCAGGAGTTTCTCTTGGATTACTATATCTCGCACTTGAATTATAGTTCTCACTATATCTTCCACCATATCTAGAATCTGAAGCCTTCGGAATTGCTTCCTGTGGTGGTAAGGGTACCCTAGCTTTGACTGGCTGGGGTTTGGTAGTGGATGAAGCTGAGTTTTTCGAAGAAGTCGATGGTTCTTTTTTCACCGGAGCAACATTTGAACTTGGCTCATCCTTCTTAGAAGCGGTGGCAGATTGGCCGTCTTTTCTCAGTTCCTTCATTTTTTGTTCTCTTAATGCTTTTTCTTGATAATCTTTTTTTGCTTGTAACAACCTTGCTTTCAAATCGGCTGGTTTCTCCTCTTTGACCTCCTCAGTTTCTTTTACCTTTTCACTTGTAGTTTCTGGTATAGCTGCAGTTAACAGAAGTTCCTTAACTTCTGATTTCTTCAGGTCTTTGATTTTTTCCTCCTTTTCTCTTGATATTTCACCATCTTTTTTGTTATCATATTTGGAATAACTATCATATTTTCCTCTTATGTTACTGGTTCCAAGCCTATCTGCTCTGTTTAAAACCGGCTTTATATCTTTTTCATTTTGAGAATCATAATTGAGAAGATTTTGTCTTTTCTTCATTTCGTTCTCTTCTCTTTCTTTTTTCAATTTCAAATCTCTTTCTTGTTTCTCTTTCCTTTCCTTTTTATCCTTTTCTTCTTTTTCTTTTTTTAATTTTGCATCCTTGATGGACTTTCTTTTCAGAATCAAAGAAATTTTCTCTTCTTCACTCATCGTAACAAAGTCCCATTTGTGGACCCAATCTTTCGCCCTTGATTTGACATGACCGATTAAAGCAATTGATGATAATTTCAAGTCTTCTCTTTGTTCAGTAGCTGCAATGTTCTCTATTAACGAGACTATCTCTTCACAGTGGTCCTCAACATTTGGATACACACCCAAGAGATTTTTGAGGAAAGTAATGGAGTTTCGTCTGGACATATACTCGGTGACTTTCAAGCCCTTGCTGATTTCACTCAAAATTATTTCATGATAATCGAACAAAATGTTCCTGAAGGCATCAAAATCAACGGTAGTGCCTTCAGAATCAACCAATGAGTTAACAGATATTTTTTCAAATGTATCTGGGTTGTTCCATTCTCCCAAAGTCTTTAATATGTCACTGAAGAAAAGACCAAAGTTTTCCAGCTCGGTAGGTGTCAAAGTGAATAAAGTACCGAATAAAATCTTTCCCTTTATCAACTCATCAAGCAAGCTAACTATTGAAAAGTTGATCGTACCTAAATCATGCATTTTGAAGATGAATTTACTAGTAAACCCAGCGTCAAAGGGAGAATGAATAGATCTTGGTAAGATACAATGTTGAAGGAAGTATTGGCATTGAGTCTTTAAATTTGCTAGACCATCGAAAGTAAACCAATGGCCGGACTCAGCTTTTAATCTTTTTGTTATAAATTGATTATAATGCAGATGATCTTCCTTGTCAATAGGTATCTTTGTTATGAATTCTTGATTTTGCTTCAAGTCTGCCTTCATTTTGTCAACAGCTGATCTTGAAAGCTCTTTATTTCTGATTCCCTCTTTGATTGATTTGGTTTGTGAGTTCAATTTGTTTGTTTCTTCTTCATATATTTGAGACGAGTAGTTGATTTCAAATAAATTCAATTGCCAAAATGTAACATAAAGTCCAGGAGTCAAATACTCGGTGATGCTTGGTGGCAAAACTGAAGATATTTCTTGAATTATTGATGCCAAAGTAGGCGACCATACAGATTCTTCTTCCTCAACTTGAGTCATCTCAACATCCTCTAGTACAACTTGCGATCTTTTCAATTCTTTTCTTCCCAATAATGGTCTCCATAGTTCAAAAATCCATTCGACTGGTACCCCATACTCGACATACAACTCTTTTATGCTCAACAATTCTTTCTCAACGTCATCTGGATGCCCAAAAAAATTAACTAAGGTTGAAAATAAATGTATGACAGATTGAAAATCGTCATTTTTGCTTGCCAATACCTTCAACTGATTGGTGTCTGACTCGAGAATTGAATTTTGATTCAATCGGTAGAGTAATACAAAAAGTTCATTAACACTGATAAGTTCAACTAGTGTCCCAACCAAATTTTTTCCTGGCTTAAATCTTTCGAAACGAACATCATCGATAGTTTTATAGACCAACTTTTCCAAGGTCGAACCCGAATTGATCATGTTAATTTGCTTCAATGTTAAGTTATTAATGGTCTGAATTCCTCCCATTGAAATCATGATTTCTTTCAAAACACTGATTCCTAAACTTTCACCATTATGGAAAGATTTCATCAAGAAAGTCAAGATGGTAGACAAGTTAATTGATAAAGGATACCTTTGACATATTTTTCCTACAAAAGTCGACAAGGATTGCAACCACTTTCTTTCATTCATACCATTGGTTTGGAAGGAAGATCTTCCTTGAGTGGTAAGTCTCATTAGGATTGAAACGGTTAAATTATCCCAACCATAATCATTAAAATACCGAGCGGTATCAATTACCAAAGGAATTAAATTGTCATAACTCTCAATCTGTTGTAAAATGGTCAAGAAACAAGGTAGTGGATTTGCAAAACTAATCTTAGCCAATCTTCTCATCATTGGTCTAACATTTTCTTTCGATAGCCTTTTCAATATATCCTTCGTCGATTTTTCTGCTTTATTATAGTTGATTTTAATCTGAGGATTGGATTTGGCTAAAACTTGGTAAAGTTCTCCGTAAACACTGAATCTTTCTTCAATTGAATAGAACTTCAAGATCGAATACGACGCTTCAATTGCAATGGAATTCTCTTCTATGACAGTCATGGCAGGAAAAATATAATTCCTAAAGAAATGATACCACTGAGTTTTCCGTTCCAAGTCTACTTGGGAATCAGTCAAGGTCCGCAAATCCAGGACGATTATTTCACACAACTTTACAAATGCCTCAACATGCTTTGAAAGGTTTACTCCGTTGAATTTCAAGAGTTGGCCTAGCTTGAAAATATCTTTGGGTTCATTAATCTCGGGCAAACCACTGTTCCAGTTCGAGTAAAAGTATTTGGTCTTTTTTTGTCCCGCAGTTTTCACAAGAGGCTTGAAATTGTAAAATACCCCTATTGATGCATCCTCAAAAGTCAAGGGATTATGATGCTTTGCTTGTGCAATTTTTCTTAATGTTTGGAAGCTTTGGACGTCTTCCACCGTGAACGGTTGTATTCGTTTATGCAAGGATGACACAACGTCATCAATTATTCTATTGATCAAAGGGTATATGTCGTCATCAATTTGAGCTAAGAATGGATACTCAGATAAAATATAAATTGAAGGCCAATAAACTCCATTGGATAAAAGAGCTTTCAATATTTGAAACTTGAAATTATTATGCAACTTTTTCTCAACTGTTGTAGGTGCTTGACTTGGCTTGGAATTCTTACTCGTTTTCTCTCCTTCCTCTTCGTCTTCTAATGGAGCAGCCAAGGCCAACGCATTCGCTCCTGATCTGGTGACTTTCTCGTCCAAATTCTTTTTATACTCCTTCTCCAAAAGTTCAAAGTCCTCATGTGCAAACGGTTTTAAATATTTGTAGATGGACCCGAAACTAATAAAACGTTCTTTTATCAATACAGCAATTATATGTCTTAGTGTTTCAGGTGGATCTCTATCAAACGGATACTTCAAAAATTTCAAGCCAAGAAGTTTGGCCGCGATTTCACTTCCTCCAATAGATAATGTTTCGATAGATGAATTGTCGGCTTCAATTGATGGCCACCAACGGGATTTTTGGAGCAATTTTATGGCAAATTTTGACTTGGAAATGAATAAACTATTGTAGATCTCTAAGATTATATCGAGAGTACGATTAGGATCCAAATTGTAGTGTCCGATTAATTTGTCAATGATTTGTAGCGCAAGTCCAACTTTATACTCTGAATCTTCGAATTTCATGATATTGTAAAGTTCCACAATCAATTTTGCGTATCCTTCTGGTTCTTCATGGAGCAAATTAAACTTCTTTTGGGTGTAAAATTCATCTCTGAGACGACTATTCAAAGTCTTGGTAAGTACATCTTTGGGCACAATTCCCGACTCTTTCAAAAGCTCTGGGTTGAGGTATTTAGCAATGGTCTCTGGCTTGATCACGTTCTCGTTACGACTTAAGAACACCACCAACTTAATTATCTTCTCATCACTGGAAGGAAATACATTGAGAATCTGACAAAAAACACCCGCCAAAAATTCGTTTGTGATGCTAGCGTAAAGGAATTGCACAAGCGTATCGAGCTCAACCTTGTTGTCCTGGAATACCAACAATAACTCCGTGAATATCTGAGCAACCATCAATTCCTTGTCTTCTATGTTTTCTGGTAGGCCCTCAAATATTTGTAGTAGCGATTCGGATCCCGATCCATTGAAGTCACTGGTGACATCATCAGTCACATACGCGTACGAGCCAGACATCGGGTGGGAGGCGAATGGCAGGTTTATAAGGTGGAAGGGATTTGCTTGGCTGTGTTGATGGGGCTGTTAGAGGTTTAATGTATGGTACTAAGTGAATATGTTGAATTTTTGAAAAGTGGATTACGTAACCAGAGGTCGTGTACTGGACGTGACTTAAGTATAGGAAGAGTAAGATGTTGAGTTTGATGGAACTGTACCGTATTCAAAGAAATTAATGTAAAAGTAAAAATGCCTTGAACATTTCAATGGATTCAGGTATAAGAAGAAGTATGGTAAAAGTTGAAAAAAAACTGACTGAAGAAACGTAGGCTAAATAGACTTTGCACTTCTTACACTGAAAAGGTGAATCTCAGACAAGTTTTATACAAGGAGAAAATATAAGCTTTGTTAGCTCTGTATGCATAGAGGACTAAGAGAGTTTCATGACCTCATTCAGGGTTGACCAACTCAATTTATCACTGAAATAGACCCCTCTGCTCACTCACGTCATACTCGAAAATCCCATACGCATTGTTAACTGTGCCAACTTTTTTGCACCCAATTAATGTGTACTTCAATTGGATCCATGAAAGTATCTTATGAAATTCGATCTACAATATTGACCCAAGACATTGATAAGATTACACCAAAGATTTTATGAATATTTTCATAGTCAAAAACTCCAGCTTTAATATCTACTTTTATCGCCTTACCATCATGAATTCTCACAGTTTATTAGTGTTTCTGGCCAGCTTCTAACCACAGCTACTGTTTTAACCAATTTTATATGATCGATTGCTTGCTGGTTGAGCATGAAGAGATATCCACGGTATCAACAGAGCAATGGAGAACACGATGTTTCATCTAGTTCTTTCTCATCTCGAAACTTTAAAAACGAACAACATAATCATTTACAACATCTTCATAGAATATATAACTCTACATTCACATCGCATTTTTTTTATTCAGCTCAATAGGCAAACTGTGAGTAAAGGTCAGCACTCAAAGCGATATGTATTACCTGCTATCGTCATATTGCGAAATGCTGGGTAAACAAAGAAAGTTTTCAAAAGCCTGTTGTTAAATGATCTGAATTTTTCGTTATTGAGATATATATCTACAGCTCTGTTCAAAGTCTGAACCCTTGCCTTTTTGATTATATGTTAATTTATTCATCAGAATAAGAACTTCTTCATGTGTATGTTTATCGATAGTCTTCACCAGGAAGTGGAAATTGCTGCAAAGGATGGTATACGCTCATCAACTTTCGCACCGCATAAAAAATATGAATTGCTGCAAAATGAAATGACCTCTTGAAACAACTATAGACCAACGTTTCAACGTGGAATTTAAAGTGAGCTGTTACTTGTTCTAAGGGCGGAAGAATTGAACATGGACGTCAAACGTTTACAAGAGCTGGTTTCTTGCGATTACTATGGGGACATGTCAGACGTTTTTATAGGAGATGAATTCAACTAGCAATTAAATGGGAACTGTTCTATATATATATATATATATATATTACTCTTGATGATTTCAAAGAGTGCCAAATTGAAGTGAGGTTCAGAGCAAGATTTCCATAGGAACCAACTAGACTGATAGAGAAGAGAACACTATACAAATGAATTTGTTGAGGATATGTTGTTGATAACATCACAGCTATATATTTTCCTATGGGTTTATTGACAGAATCGATAGAGGTAGTCGTTCCTGGCTTTATATTAATTTTTAACATCACTGGCTTTTTGAGAACTAGGGGTCAGAATTAAACATTCATTTTTTGCGATAATTTTACTAATTAAGTGGCGGGCCTTATACATTATACGTATTGAATGTACTGATGTATAAATCGCTCGCTAAATCTTAAATTCACAGCCTATAAAGGAAGTAATTGTTAAAAATCGCCAAAAATCCGGTCACGTGACTAGGCATCATTGCAATGTTATGAGAAACTTTGAGGTCCAACAGGTATAAGCTTCGTTCCTCATGGCCCAATGGTCAAGGCGTCTGGCTACGATTTAGTAACCACTTCCGGTTGGAACCAGAAGATTCCAGGTTCGACTCCTGGTGGGGAAGCATTTTTTTCGATGTCGCGACACTTTTTTTTTGGCTGGAGGTGGTTTCTATAAACGACGAAGATAACCGGGGAAGGAAAAGCCCAAAGAAAAAACCTAAATAGAGACCCATGTCGAGTGGCAAGAGAAGCATAATTGTAAGGCCAATAAAGTGTCGCTGGATGCAAGATAATAGTGTAGTGATGGTAAGTCCCTTGCCAAAACAACTTATTACATAAGCGAATTATACAGTACAATGTAGTCATCCAATGGTACGACGGTGCGGGAGATTCGGAAGGTCCCACTACGAATGTCGCCAACAGCCTCAATAAAGTCACTACTTCTCCCTAGGAACACGCCAAGATGCTGGACATATAGGGATTGGACCATTTTCAGCAGGGATAGTCGAATTGCGGTACGAGGCGCTAGCGGGAATTGGGCCCATGTCACTAACGAAAGGGCCGTATAATATGATCATTTTTGGTGACTGTGGGCTGCTGTTTATAGTACTTCATCCCCACTCTAAGTCTCCCTAAGTGCTCATCTATTCATCCAATTGCTGGGAATCTTTATCGTAGATCTCTGCCTAAACCTTTTCAATCTCTCGCATTTTCTCCCTAACAATAAAAGTTCGTTCCGCACCCACCTTATTGACTAAGCCTTCCTTCCCCCCTTCCCCCCGATCCTCCCTAACTTCCTCCTCAGGATGTGCGCCTAGCAATTATCACCAATGTTGGACTTCCAACCACCACTTCGTTCATTCTCCATCCAAGAACAATCCGTCGTAGTGGCCCTCCAAACACCCGTACCGCCATACATCCCCATCCGTGATCCAAGATTCTTCGTGGCTCCAAGCTCTTTCATATAGCCACCCCGTCTGCCGTGAACCAACAGTAGTACCATCAAACCAACACTCCTAGCAACTAAAAGTTCCTGAATTCGTCAGCCATGGGTCTCAACAATCCAATTCCGAGAAGTTTGAAGAGCGAGTCGAAGTACGTATAGTCTGGTAGCACCAAGAAGACGTTGATCCTCGATTGATGAAGAGTCACCATCATAATAGCTGTCATAGATTTGAAGCAGAGTTGGCCGAAGTCAAGAAAGAATTGAGATACTATTTTCACCTCCAGAGCCCAGGGTAACTGGATATATCAATGATCTACCAACTCCAGCATATCAAACTGATTGGATGACTCTTTGTTGCCCCGTGCAAGAAATCTATACTAACATCTTTAGAAAAGCTGCTAAAATCCTCTCGTCATTCATCAAACCTAACCAGGTAGTCGGTCCCGACCAAATCATTCCTCCCCATATATTGAAAAATGCCAAAGGGTTGGCTATCATAACCGTTTTAAAAGCTGGGTTCCTCTTTTCAGGTAGAGCAGGTTCAGGTGTTATAGTCGCAAGATTGCCAGATGGCTCGTGGTCCCCGCCATCTGCCATAAATACCGCCGGTGCCGGTGTCGGGGGTCAGATTGGTGCTGAAATCACTGATTTCGTATTCATTTTGAACTCAAAGGCTGCAGTAGATTCCTTCGCCCAAATGGGCTCAGTTACCTTAGGTACCAACATCTCCGTGGCTGCTGGTCCGTTAGGTAGAAACGCGGAAGCAGCAGGAACTGCATCTTTAAAAAGTGCTTCTGCCGTCTTTGCTTACTCCAAGACCAAAGGTTTATTTGCCGGTGTCTCGTTGGAAGGTTCCGCCATCATTGAAAGAAGAGAAGCAAACAGAAAATTCTATGGTAACAACTGTAAGGCCAGAAATATCTTATCTGGTCAAGTTGAAGCTCCTCCAGCTTGTGACACTCTTATGAGAGTTCTCGAAAGTAGAGTCTTTAACAACAGATTGCCCTACGATGACGATGATTATGACGATGATTACTACGATGACATTCCGGATGAATTTTCAGACACAACTTCCGAACACTCTACAGGAAGAAGAAGAAGAGCTCACAGTGCAGGAGCTTCTGGTATTCGTAATGCCTCAAGCAGAAGATACTCCGATGAATACGGCTACTCCGACGATGATTACTCGGATGACTCATTAGACCAAAGACGCAGACGAAACAATACAGCTTCTTCAAAAACATCCTACAATGCTTCAGAAAATGGAAGCAGAAGATCAGGATGGGAGGATGACATATATGACAATCCATCCTCGAGAAGAAGAGGTAACAGCGATGTTGATAATTTGAGTTCAAGATTCGGTAACTCTAGAATATCTTCTTCCAACAATGGTAGCAATGGACCCACCAGACCACCTACCTCATCCAAGCCCAACTTTGGTGCTTCTTCAGGTAAGAATTCCAACCAAGCCATAGCCTTGTATACCTTCAAGGGAGAACAAAGCGGGGACTTACCTTTCAAGAAAGGAGACGTCATTGATATTTTGAAGAAGTCAGAAACAGTAGATGACTGGTGGACTGGAAGAAATAATGGCTCCACCGGTATTTTCCCAGCAAATTATGTTGAATTGATTTAGTCATAGTAAGTTGACTTTGACATGTTTTTGACGAACAATAATATGACTCCATTATACATACAAAAGTTGTCCTGTATTTTAAAGAAAGAAGTTTTTACATGCTTTCGATATGAGACCACATCACGTATCGATTAGCATCGTTGTTTTCCAGTAGTGGGATTATTCCTATTGATGCGTCTACACCTGAGTGCCACTTTGACATTATAGATGAAATGAGTGCCCTCGGATTGAAATGCAATTAGTCGTAGATTTATGAGTCTACGTTTACGGTTTCTTTTTGCACCCAATAAGTATACTTTCATAAACGATATGTTAAATGATGTTACATCTGTAAACTACTCTAATTTGAAGGTTTGATTAACAAAATGCAGAATGACCACTTTTCCTTCATCAAAGGTAGGATCATGAAATCTGACTATTGCAGCCGCATGGGAATGTTTGCTGTTCCTTATTAAAATGGGGAACTTGGACCATTGCAAAGAGTTCAACAGATTTATGATAAAGTTTTGATCTTTGGTTAATTTCAAGACCAGTGTATTCTCAGGTTGCACTTTACTCGCTTCAGTGGTAACCATGACTTCATAAACAGACTCGACCAATGAATCTTGATGTTCACTTACTTGGTTAGCAATTTCTTGCTCAATTGATTCGTAAAATGTACCTTCTTTGGCACTAATGTAGCTCTCATCAATTTCACTGGTTTCGTCTTCTAGTTCTTCCGTCACATCGATGTACTCGTAGAGATGTAATAGATTATTGGATGTATCCAGGAAGAACGAACGGACTCTTTTGTTGAGTTTGATTCTTACTAAGATGGAACTGATAATAAAGTAGACAGTCCAAAGAGGAGTGTATAAGATGATGTTCCCCAATACCTTCAAAGTAATGAAAAACTTATAAGCATAATATGCCGAGAACTGAGTCAGGGTCTTGGCCTGAGCGATATTATCAATAAAGTGTATAGGTTTTTCGATATCAACTAATACAGGGTCGTACCCCTTCAAATACTCAACTTCGAGTTTAGCTGCAACTTCATTGGTCATGGAATTGAATTGGTCCGTGTTTGAGATTGCAGACGTAAACCAGCACGTTCTTTTATCGTTTATTACGTTGGCATAAAGGGACCTATAGCGGAACCCTTGCAAACCTTTGAAGAAATAGGAATTGGGGTCGGCCATCCATACCAAGAGGGGTTTTGATTCGATGCGGTCCTTTAAGAACAACTGACTTCCTGAATGTGCCAAAAAGAGAGGTGCAAAGCGGTTGAATAATTTGGCAGATACCTTGTGATTGCTCATGGGGTTCAAGACTCCCACATGGGGGGAGCAGAAAGTGATAAAGTTGACTGGGGTTATGTCTTCGAAGTAGCCCTGAGAATAAAGGATCCCCACAGTATAACGGGCTATTAAGCCACCTAAGGAATAACCAACAATCGAGAATTTTTCCACTGTATCGCCATTTTCTTTCAAAAGACGGGTTTGTTCTAGGATCTCGTCTGTTGTTCGTTTGCCATTAACGTCTATCCCATCGTAGGTAAGATAACCTGAGTGTGATCCAGTACGATATACCGTAAGATTCTCATCAGTGAATGACTCGAGGAGTTGGGACTCGATGTAGCTGAGATGAGACGAGTTTCCCCAGAGTCCATGAACAAGTATAACAAGATGATGGGCAGTCATCAATTGAAGTGAACAGCAATTATGATTGGTACCAAGGGAATGATATGATAAGGTGCACTTAGATAGCCGGATCGGGACAAGAACACGATATGAAGTAAAGCTATGACTAATTTATGGTATCAATTGTTTCAGTTAGCGGGGATATATGGGGGAGGCAATTGATGTCTGAGAGTATATCCAAACAGCCCAAAGATCGGTTGTGCTAAGGTAGCTGATAAGCAGATAACAACACGTCTAAAGTATACACACAAAGCGACTTAAAACAGTTGTGTAACACTAGGGGGTGGCCAGGGTCTAGACTGAAGATATGTGTTGAACTATGATGAAGAAAGAGGAAGCAGAACAACCAGAAGCACAATTGAGGAAGAAAAGCGTATGATGTTGTATAGAAATAGGGGACTCTCTATGAGCTGACCTCACTGCCAAACCCTCGAAAGTTACATTAATAGTATGATTCAGCCCCGTTATCAATAGAGTTTACAAATAACGACACGACCTTGTACGACGAGGGGGTAGACTAATAGGGAAATAATAGCGGGAGCGTGATGACTGCAAAGACCTGGATAAGATAGTTAATAGTCACTTAAAAGAGGGGATGGGCTAGAACCGTTATTGGGTGTCTATACACTACAACTTTGAGATTCATGATACTATTCTAATTTATTAACCGTTGGTCCTTACTATATACATAGATCTATATTATATACATCCACTCTTACTCAACACACTTTCCAATCAAGACTCCTGCTGCCACACTGACATTCAAAGAGTCTACGATATCATCTCCAGTTCTTCCCTTCTCTATACCCACAAGATAATCGGACCTCAACTTCAAGTTGGTCCTGACACCTTCGCCTTCACTTCCCATCACCAAAAGAACCGGCGATTGTCTCAGGATATTCGACAATTCGGATAGGTCAATGAAACGGTTCTTCAAATGTGCTTCCACTTTTTCGTGTTTATTCTTTAAATCATCAAGCTCGGTCTCTGTAGGTTTCGAACTAGTACTGATGACATTCCACCCGTTTTTACGGACCCGATCGACAAACTTAAGACTCTCGGACGACTCGTAAATATCCATCAAGTCAAGAGACCCAACCGATGCCTTGTTGGTAACGGGTCCGAGTCTCGCAGAATTGTTTTCAGGAAGCACGATAAAATCGACTCCAAAGTAGTACGCAGACCGTATAATGCCTCCCATATTCTGCGGATCGGTGATTCCATCAAGGAACAATCCAATAGGAAATCCTTCTGTCTTTCTGACCTTTTCCTTGATTAATGGGATCTGTTTGTCATACATATCATCGTAGATACTTAACTCGTAATGGTCATCTTTGCATACCCCCAAGTCATATATGGTTTTCAATTCCAAGCTCTTGGTTTCCAAAACAATACCATTGTGAACCCCATTGTTGCAGAGAATGTTGAGATCATTCTTGTTGGCTTTTTCGACAACTTTCACTCCATACTTGGTTTGAGCCATCTTGATGAGGTCTTTATCAGCGCAGTTGTACACGTATAGTTTGTTGAATGAACCACGTCTCCCAGCACTGAGCACCGACTTCACAGAATGAGTACCGTAGATGTACTCGAACAAAGGGTTTCTTATCAATGATGGCGTTCTGGAGGAGGATCCATTTCTTCTCTCAAATCGTTCTTGTCTTTCTTGTCTTGCCTTTTCACGCTCTTCTCTTTCGTTAGAGGTCCTGGCGTCCCTCATTCTTCTTTGTCTTTCCACTTTTTCGTTTAATCGTTGACGTTCTTCCTCGCTAATCGAGCCATACTTTCTCTGGAAGAATTCATCCTTGGGTACATTCAATGCTTCCCAAGGTCTTCCAACTTTCTCAGTTTGCGGCAAGTTCTTTTCAAAAGAACGGGTTTCACGAGGATTCAGAAAGTGCGGTTTGAACACCGGCTTCAACCCGGTACGTGCTTTCAGGCCTACCTCGGAAATCACCTTTCCAGCCAATCTTCTGGACATTGTTGCAATATATGAAGTAGTGAAGGTCTTGGAGATGAGTATGAATTTTGTTCGCACCCATTAAATTTGGAGTATTTCTTTAGAGACTACGCAGTATACAGGTCTATGGTGTAGATACATGGGGTGTGATAAATAGTATATACAGTGAAGTAGCTCCATGGAAGTCTTCATTGCTTAATCGAGCTCAAGGATCTGGAGTTCAAACGTAATTTTATGACCTTTTCTTGGAATGTTCAGAATAAAACTCCCTTGGTACTTGGAATATCATCGGTGCCGTTACTGGAAATAGCCTCCTTGATAGCAACAGCCAAAGCCTTGAACGCAGACTCCGCTCTATGATGATCGTTAAAGCCTCTCAAGCAGTCCACGTGCAAAGTAATGGCTGCTCCCTGGGCAAAACTCTCCAACACATGCGGTATCATTTCTGCCGAAAGATCACCAATTTTCTCCCTTTTCAAACCCAACTCAACCACAGCATATGGTCGGTTGGACAAGTCCACAACTGCACGACTCAAAGCCTCATCCAAAGGTGCAAACCCCGTACCAAAACGCTTGACACCTTTGACTTGGCCCAAGGCTTTATGGAAAGTCAATCCCAATGCAATACCCACGTCCTCGGCAGTGTGATGATCGTCAATGTGCAAGTCCCCAATACACTCCACAATCAAGGACCATCCGGAATGCTTCCCCAAAGCATGGAGCATGTGGTCCAAAAACCCAATTCCAGTTTGTACCAGAATAACTTGGGAAGAAGTCGCTTGTGCAGCATGTTCGTCGTATTTCTTGTCGTTGAAGATCGATTCGGGCACGCTAAGCGGACCTCCGTCCAACGAGAGCGCTATCTGTATCTTGGTCTCGTTGGTGTCTCTTTTTATGGTGGCAGTACGGACCATTTTGATGTATTGTTGTTGGAGTTTGGGGTATCTTATCTAAAATGAGTCAGTGTGAAAAATGATTCCTTTACCGGGATTGCACTGCATGTAATGAGTAATGCACTATCGCAGACTGGAGGAGTGTATAGAAGGGTTGCCTACTTAAGTTACACTAAGTGATAGTTGCAGCCAAAGTTGTGTTAAGTTGAAGGACTAAGGAATGTTGACAGGATGTCAATTGCTTACAATGTAAAACTTGGCTGAAAGGGGTTGCACCTGAAGAATCTACACCTATTGTATATTAAAATATCGAAAGCCGGGATACTTAAAATGCTCATATTAAACAGCAGTCTTGAACTAAAAACACGAACTATTGTTTCCAGAGCTTGGGTGAATATACAAGACAACATGTGGATAAACAGTTTTTGAATCATAAGTATTAACTTTTTTGATTTTTCAACAAATTTTACAAATTTTACAAGAATTTTATCATTTTCAAACCAAGCACTTTTACTCCATTTTTTGTTTTATTCTTGAGCTTAGGCTGATGTTATACGTCTTTCCGTTCTTGTAAAGCTTATGAAAGCAATATTCCTCACCACTCTATTCTCTTTCATAACACCCTTTTAATCTCGTTCTTCGTTCCTCATCACTTAAACCCCGGTTTCCTGCATACAACCAAACCACCTTCTCGTGACTAGCTATCAACATAAACATTCAGATAAAGTAATAGTAACTCCACACCAGATATCACCACACACTCTTGTTCACCGTGCCAAACTTTTCGTGCCTAACTCACATCGCTAGTGCTATCCAAAATAATAGTCAGACCCACTGCTCGCTTTGCAGCTCCCCTCATACCCCAGTTTAAATGTACACTTATATGGAATATCTTCAGAAATGTTTCTTCAAAAGTACGCAATGGAACGAAGACAATATCTTTTCCAACATAACCGCCACATCACAGGCGCTCCTTGAGTTTCCCATTCCCAATGGGCTCAAACTCGACTCGTCCTCTAAAACAACAGACCATCTGGCGTCTAGTTTCACGCTTTCCAATTTTCATTCCATCAATGGCTCAGTGGCGTATCTTTACTCGTCTGCTCCCTTAAGGAACACCATGGGAACAAAGGAGATTTCTCTTCAAGATGCAATTGCCGGCTTCAAAATTATTGAGCCCAACATTAGTAATAATGAGATCAACAAGAAGGAACTAACTCGTTCACTTACCCATAACCCTTCACTTCTCTATGGAAGAATGTACTTCCCTGGGCTGTCCCTTGAAGCAATGGTTATCAAGAAAATTACCGAAAACACTCAATTGCTCATCAAATGTATCAATAACCCACATGTGGACAAAAACGGGACCATGATCGTATATTTGCAGAAGAATACTCCAAAATACCTGCGAGAAGTCATCTACTCTACCAATGAATCCTTAATAGGGTTCAGGTGCTTATACCATTTTGGAAACCGTGAGAGCACCAATATTCACAACCTAATTCCTAAATTTGATAACTCGGTCGTTTCATTGGGTACCGAATTATGGTATGCCGCCAGAACGATGAGTCCTGGATTATCGACGGCATTCAGGTACTCTACAAGATCCACATCTACCGGTAAACCTTTGACTATGACATTGGCGGTAAACCCAATTCTCGGTCACATTTCCTCGACATACACAGTGAAAACTTCCGTCTCATCCACATTCTGCTCGAGATACGACTTCAATTTCTTTTCGTATGCCAGCAATTTATCACTCGGGTTCGAATTGTACAATTACTCTAATAAGGGCGTTAATTTCCAAAACCACACTATCGACTCTGCCAGTGAAGGAAAATCAGATAACCATACCCCAGAAGGCCGCAAGGTCAAGAAAAGGAAGCCCACACCTGCTTCTTTGGCCTACAAGAACCCCAATTTAATTGTCAATCCCATTCAAAACCTGGATAACTACTACCATATCAATCCCACCTTGCTTCCTTCGAAACAGCTAGAGAAAACCACGGACAACATACTGCCTAATGGACCAACGGCACCAGCAATAAATGAAAGCGTTACCACCGCATTTCAAAACTTGGTCAATGAAAGTGATTTCTCAAGTGTAGTAAAATTGGCTACAAGTACCAACGACAAGCTGGTGAGATTTTTGTGGGAGGGTAGATTGAAAGATTTTCTCGTAAGTACCGGGGTTCGTGTTTCTTTGAACCCTATCAACTATGCACCAGAATTCAATCGCTTTGGAATTTCATTCTCTTATGCATGTTAGAGAGTTGGTATGGCTATACTAGACCAATATGCAGGATACACATTAGGAAATAAAAAAGACGTGTACCGCACGAATTATCATGTTGAGTGAAAAAAAGTCCACATTAAACCAACCAACCGTTGTGATACAACAGACCTCCGATATCCTACCTCCCCAGATACGTGCCTATACCATGAACAGTCAGGAGTTGTTCAACTTGGTGAAGAACTCCAAGTTGGCCCAGGTTGCCAAGCCAATACTGAGCTCTATCAGAGGCAAGTCGCCGGTGCCAACCCATCAAATAGTATACACACCAAAGTCCAGTGCTATTAGATCTAATTTCGGAATCAAAACAACATTGCCCAAACAAATCGGATACTCCCACATTGCATTCAATGATATCGACAACTACAAGAACATGCCGGATGTTGAAAAGTACTCGGGAAAAATGCACAATAGAGTCAAGTTCCAGGAGTCTGGACTTGTATTGAAAAATCACTTCTCTGAGTCCAATCCATTGTTTCCCACCAAGGCCAACCAGTCCAACTCCAGAAAAAATGATGACAGCGTGACCAACAGTCTCAACTTGCATGGAAAGGTGTCGCCTTCTGATGTCAAGGCCATTTTAAGCCAAAACCGTGGTATTTACAAACAGTTCCGTGCTTGGTTACACGAAAACCACCCACAAGCGTTACTTTCAACATTGTCCCAGAGCAGTACTCTCGAATTATTGAAGAGGTTCTTGAGCTCCAGCACCGAGGTGCAGAAGAAATCTATCAAATTGGAGGACTTAGTCAAACGTGATGGAAAAGTCGGCTCAAGTGCAATTTCTACTCACATTCAAGGTACGGGTGGGTTTTCTTACAATCAAAAAGGGAGGTTGACAAACACTCCTAATGGTGTAAAATATGGAGTGGTTGCTCCAGGTAGATTGGTCGGTACCAAGGAAGCTGCCATCGGAGGTTTTGTTGCCGGTGTCAATGAACGTACAACTTTATTACAACACAACTTCGCCAAAAATTCTCCCGGAAGACACTCTAGACAATTTATCATGCCATTCAAAGTCACCGAAGCAGAAATTTCCGAACAAGGTTCCATTAAGTTATATGCAGATGGTGTCAAGGCTGGAAAATGGATGCAATCTAATACTGGTAACGACTCATTGGACAGATCTAAGTATGAGCCATCCAACCCTAACTTTGGATCTGTCAATAATAGAAACAAGGCTGAAGGAGAAAACTTACAGAGATTATTGAATTTGATTATTCAGTAGGTATCCGACTTACGAAACAAACCACCAACCATGTATATACAATGTTCATTATGTATTTAGTGTACACGTCTAATTTAATATAATACAATTAGTCATTACCAACTATCATGTAGACCCAGGTCCTGCCTCAATACCAGCGGGTTCAGTTTTGATTTGTTGTTCTGGTATTGGACTCGAAGCCAGAGCAGGTGCATTAGAAGGAGCTTCACCGAAGGATTGAAGAGGAGCTTGACTTTGAACAGGAACTAGACCTGGAACAGGAGAAGATTCATCAAGTTTAGATTTCTTCACCTTCGGTTCCTTTTCCTTCAATTTTCTCTTCTTTACACCCTGTTGTGAGGTTGAGCTTGGAGTCTTTTCGTTAGCAACTGGCGTTACTCCCGTCATTTTCTTTTCTTCAATATTCAATTGATTTCTTATTTCTTCAGCTACTTTTTCGTCCAACTTTCCATCGACTTGATACCATAGATAAAAGGATGAGATTCTATTACCATTTTTCAAGATGTATGATAATTTATCTTGAACGTTCTCCAACGGATTCACACTATTAACGAAAATAGGAATAAATTTGGATGGTATACCATGGATTGTAAATGACATGGGGGTGTATTTGTACTCTGGCTCGATTGGTTTCTCTAATTTTTTAACCACTACCTTTCTGGCAGGTGCTTTCTTCTTCTTAGCATTTCGTTTAGGCGCAACACGTTTCGGTCTAACAACTGATGCAGGTGTAGCAGTGATCTCTTCTTTGACCGAAACTTCTGCCCCGTCAGTGATGTTAGACTCTCCCACCGCACTATTTTCTTGGTAGTTTGGACCATCTTCATTAGGCCTTTCTCCAATTTTTGAGCCATTTTCAACTTCCTTTTCAGGGTCATTCTTGCTCTCAGTCACGGCTTCTTTTGCATCACAGTCCTTTAATTCTGCCCTTTTCAACTCTTCCTCTTTCTTTTCTTGCTCTTCCTTTTGTTTCCTTTCTTCATCTTCTCTCTTTTTCACCTCATCATTGTAATCTTTTAATTTCTGTTCATAAGAATCCACTTCTCTCTGATTATGGATCCAAATGAAACTTACTATAATATCACGCATGTCGTCATCTCCGCTGGGATTATCTTCAGGCTTTGAAGTAATGACTTCCAATACTGCATCTTTGGGCACCATGAATCGAACGTTTGAATTTTCTATGTATTCAAATAAAATAGTTGCATTCTCAACGTATCTTTCTTGGAACGCAGTCAACTTCTGATCTCTTGGGATATCGACTTTCTTCTCTTTTTTTTCCCTTGGTTTTCTTTCATACTTCTTTTTGTCCAAGAATGAATCAGATCTGGCCGCAGGAGGTTGTTGGAATAAATAAGCATGTTGAGGCTGGGGTCCCATTTCTCTTGCTCTTTTAATATAACCTTGAAATGTCATAATCTGTTGCGGAGAAGCAGCTCCCAGGGCCACAATTTTCATCAATTTGTTCAACGACTCATCGTCTCTGGCAATCGAGTTCAAATTCGAAATCATAATTGTGTTTTCGATCGATTGCATGTTCGTTAAATCACTCTTAGGAGGTGGTGCTTTTGGTGGGGAAATTGATGCAGGCGTTGGAGTCGGTCTGAAAACCGGTAGGGATGTTGTAGTTGAGTTAGTATTCGGTTGAGTTAAAGGTTTATTAAGTATTGGAGGATTGGTGATCAGTGTAGGTGCTATTGCTGGTCTTGAAGTAACTGGAGAAGAAGCCATCAGGGATGATGATCCAGGAGATGATGTGCTCGTTAGCTTGGTTGAACTGAGGGGACTTGCACCTCTATTCGCTCCAGATAACAAAAATGAAGGTGGTTGAGGTTTTGTCATGGAAGCTGGTTTTGATGATGTTTCAGGTGGTGTTGAGGATGGAACATTCATAGGCTTAACTATTGTAGGTGAAGGGGGTTTGGGAAATGTAGGAGCTGTTGAGGAAGGACCAGAAGTTGTCGCCGAAGGAACCGATTGTACTGGTAATGATGTTGTGTTCGAAGAAGTTGGCGGCGTGGGATTGTTCGTAGGATCAGGAGGAGCCGAAGTGCTCAAAGGAGCTGATGAAGGTGCACTTGAATGACCATTCGAAGTTTGAACAACAGGTCTTGGTGGAAAATGTGACGGAGGAATCACTCTTGGAGGTGCGGTCGGGTCCAGACTATTCAAATTTGGATCATTTGAAGTTGGCTTTGAAGCATCCAACTCCAATCTTTCTTTCTTAGTAAGTTTTTCAGGCCTCCCATCTTTAGCAATGAAAAAACGGATTTCAAACTTATGAGGACCTAAAGTGACAGAAGAATCACACAATTTCACCATAACATCCCTGGCACTCACATCCAAGCCTAATACAGGTTCCCTATCTGTAAGAACTTCGTCTCGAAGTGATTTAGGGATGGGCTTGTCGAGCTCTGCCAACTTTTTGGCATAAGAGCTTTGTTTCACCCAGTACAAGCGGAACATGGGACACAAGTACACGTACGTGAAACGTGATTTCATCAAGGAGCGGTATAACACACCCGTGTCTTTCACAGTAAGAGGCGTATTTAATACGTCCTCGTAGTGGCCATTGGGTGGCGAATTAAACAGGACTGGAAGGCCAGAAACTACCTCAAAAGGACGTACAATAGTTTGCGCTAATTGGTTCTGTTCCGACTCGATTTCCTCCCTTTTTGCGGTTGTGATACGCCGTCTTATTCGTGGAGGCATTTTGAGTCCGATTATGTTACTTTGAGCTCAATAGTACTGATACTGGGTTGACATGCAATATGATTAGTAGAGGTAGGGTGTAGGTGGTTTTGTTAACTTTTAGTACGGTTTCTACGATTCGAGGTTTACGCGATGCTTGGTAATATGTTAGGTAATACAACATTTTTCTATACAAAACAGGTCAAACTATGATCGAAATGTAAGTGACGATTGAATCTTTTGATTGTTGTACTTTTGAGTTGGCAGGTTGAATTAGGTTCAGTAGTTTTTGTCATTGCACTCAGCTCCCATCTTGCCTTTTTCATTTTTTTTTGACTCACAAATTATCCTCCAACGCTTCCAATCCTAAACTAAACAATCGAATCATCAGATCTAGCTCTGTGATCAATTTCTGCTTTGGAGTGGAATCTATGAAGAAATCTCCATTGATTTGTGGAATTGCTGGGAATTTAGTTCCCCCACTTCCAGAATTACTTACTGTGAGCGCAGTCGATGCGGTTTGTCCAGATCCTGATGAGATACTTCCTGTACCTCTCGGCAAGAATAAGTTTGCTCCAGACAAGTTTTGACTAGGTACGTTGACTGGCGTGCCAGCAGATGTACTGGCAGCACTTGATGCGTTGGATAAACTTCCTTTTTTGGGAGGGGCAATATTGACGTGTCTCTGACTAGACGTGGACTCTGTCCTTTCTCTCGTGTGTGGTTCATTTTCTTTATCGTTGTCTGGCTCAGTAGACGCTCCTTGTCCAAAGAGTGGATCTCTTTCAGTAACTGGGGTCATGGTCAATGGAACATTTCCAATTTGAGAAGGATTGATACCAAATTGATTCACATTTTCATTATCCGGCTGCGTTGGATCAAATTGTTCATTCGTCAAAGCAGAAAGAGTATTAAATGTGTTTGAAGGGGTTGGCATTTGAATGTGGAAACCCGCTCTACTTCTCTTAGCTTTTGTTGCTTGTGATTGTTGGATTTGTTGATGCTGCTGTGCTTGCTGTGATACAGAAGTCAGTGACTGGCCTTGTGCTTGACCTGAGTTCGCCTCACCTATTTTAAAGTTTATTGGTTGTAATAATGGGTTGGCATTGTTATGTAATGCCTTCATTGATTTCGAAGGTGAACCAGTAGCATTAGCAAGACCTGCTGAGCTCAAAAGTGCAGCAGTAGGCGGTGGTTTCGGAGATGGAGTTTTCAAATTGGAACCAAATGAGTAAGGTGGTGTATGTGGTGTTGCCGATACAGATTGCAGCTGCAGGTGCTGATGCAGCGGTGGGTGTTGAATAGTTTGATCTTGTTGGGCGGACGTAGAATAGTTTGTGCCAGCAATATTCGAATTACTACCAAGTGTATTCGATATTGTCTTCTTTCTTGGCCTATTACTAGCTTGACCTACTGATGAGGATGCAAATCTGGATTCCAACTTTCCAGATGCGGATTGAGAATGGTACAAAGTTGGTGGTTTGTTCGTTGGAAGGTGGGGGGTGTTGTTTGAGCCAGGAATTCCAGAGACCGTGCTTCCGCTAAGACCACTCGACGTATTGAAGTTCGCAAGATTGTCCATATCAGGTATTTCTATAGTAGGCGAATCTGTTCTATCATCATATAATCCTGGCATGTTGGGCAATTCATAGCCTCCTGTAGTTATCGAGAGTTGTGGTGAGTTCGAAGGATCTTCTTCGAATAACATTTGAAGAGATTTAGGAATCTCATTGGTAGATGCATTGGTTCTTTGAAGTGTAGCACCTTGCGATGATATGTACGTTGATGATGATGGATCAGAAGTTTTGAATGTTGAGGAGGCCTGGTTTGACGTTTTGAATGTAGACGAATTTGGATTAAGGGTCCGATTCAACGTGGATACATTTGCACTTGAATTTGCATATATATTCCCACTTGTATTTGCATCGAGACCAGAAGTATTACCGGCTTGCAATGTTGGCAAAGTTGGGTAACTATCTTGAGTGGTATCGTCATTGTACTGGAAAATGTCGTTGTTATCCACATGATCCAAATCGATGTCATTTTCTATAATGTATTCTTTGCTGCTCAAAGAATCGAAATCCCATTTGACCTGTAATTGATTTGGATTGGATGAGGTTTCTGATGGCAACTGATCTGAGGAGCCGTGTGGCATTACAGAAGCATCTTGTGGATCTGAGCGAGCTTCGTTTTTTGATTCTACTTCTCCTAAAGGTAAATCGTCTTCTAAGTTCACAAATACAGACTCTCTAGACGAGTTGTGATCCCTCCATAATAAATATCTTGACACCACCTCTTTCAAGATGGCTTTAGGGTGGTTTTTGTAAAATCTCACAAGTTTACACTTCATAAGATCGTCCGCAGATTGTCTCTCATCAGGATTTTCGTCCAAACATAATGCAATGCACTCTTTTAATGCTGTTGAATATTCTCGTCCTTCCAATCTTGGAGGGGTTGACTTTGAAATGAGATGCATTGCCCACATTGCGTCTTTGTCACAATATGGAGGGTTTCCTGTGGCGATTTCATACATGGTGATCCCGAGGGACCAAATATCAGCTTTGCTGTTGTAAGCATCTCCTTCGCGGATGACTTCCGGGGCCATCCAGTAGGGAGTCCCTGCCATGGTTGTACGCTTCAAGGCATTGGAGGTGATCTTTGCTGCCACTCCGAAATCACAGAGCTGAACAAAACCCTCTTTGGTGATCAACACGTTGGCAGCCTTGATATCTCTGTGGATCACGCCCAATTTATGAACCGAACTCAAGGCAAATAGTACTTCACGAAGGATGACTCCGATATACCGTTCTTCAAATACTCCAGCTTTTAACAACGTCCGAAGCGAACCTCCCGCACAGTAGTCCATGATGATCCAGAGCCTGGTATCATTGAGAAAGGACCCGTAGTAATGGGTGACGTTGGGCACGTTTTTGAGTTCCATCAAGAACTGGATTTCTTGTTGAACATCGGTTACTTCGTCCTCTTGGGTATCTAGATTGAGGACCTTGATGGCCACCACTTGTTTGGTTTGCTTGTTGTAGCCTTTGTAGACCACCCCAAACTTGCCTCGGCCAATGACCTCAGTCCGTTTGTATAGTGATATTGAGCTCATTGGATGGTATTGATACTACTTGAAGTAGTTTCGTGTTCGATTGAGGAGATTAGTTGATGATTGATCACAGATCAATAGTTGGGCCAAACAGATGCCAAAAAAGCACAGAATGTGCTGCGGAGTTTTGTGAAGGTGCCAGGATGCAAAAGAAAAAGACGGGGCGAGTAAATTGGCCCGTAGTCCCTGAAATCGCCAGACTTGTGATGGTGGTGGGACGAAGATAGATTGTAAAGAGATGAAATTTTGATGTGAAGAGGAAGGCGTCGTGGAGCGCGCGAGAATACAGAGACAATCTGGTGAGTTGGAGGGGGTTGTAGCGAGAAATTGGGGAGCTAGGGAGAGGTAGGGGAAGAGAAATAGGGAAACTATGGTAGGGCTGGGTCAAGCCAAGAAGTGTGGGATATGAAATAGAGGCCATTTGAAGTATATTGGCCAGCTTCGAGGGTTGAATAGAGCCTATAGACTAAGACTGTTCAAGTACTAAACTATGATAATTATATGGTGAGGGAACGATGAACTGCGAAATAAAAGATGAATATTTATAGGAAGTACACGAGGGATTGAACGAGTGGGTTGTAAAGAGTAGATTGTCTTGGGTACGTGTAGACTTGTGTAGTTTAGCTTTCTCACTTTCTTTCACATTACACCACGACAAGTTATAGTGGTCATGATTTCTCTGTTCAAAGGTTCAATTAGTGAAAGCGTTTAAACCCTTCGATCAAACGCATGTTCGATCGGCTACCGCTGTCGTAGTTCTCCAGCACACAGTTTGATCTAGTGGTCAGTTCTTATTTGAAGAGCTTTCGATGCAGTCGATATAGTATTAGGTTAATTTTAATTAAGTTGGTAGTTACTCAGACTCTATCAGGATCAATAGAGTTTCACAAACTATTCAATTCATTCAAATTTTCGATTAAACTATCGATTTCTGGGAAATCCTTTTTGAATAAAGCGGATTTCTCTTTGACTGATTTTGGAGTGATATTACTTTTGAAATTGGTCTCGTCTATCAAATAGAAGATCAAGAACTCGATAATTTTGAAATTGAGATTCTGCTGATTGAAAGTTTTGGAGGCAGACGTTGATTTTGGCGGTAACTTTTCAAAGGAAGAAAGTTTAAACTTGCGAATAAGAATAGAGCACCCATTATTATCTTCAAATACCCTGAAATTCCTCAAATCCTTAAGTAGAATGTGGATGATGGTGGAGATGAACGAGATGGTCACCTGGATCGAAAACGTCGGGTTCTCCACCAACAGCAAGATAAGCTTCATATTGGCCGGCCGATTGAAAAGCTTTCGCAGTGCTGGATGTACCAATAAAAGGCCCTGGAGTAGTCGATTACACGAGAGTATCGCGTCTTGGTTTACCTCTTCCAAAGCTATGAACTTGTAGAAATTGAGAAGATTATGCGCAACATTGTATTGGAAATTGTCTTGTAAAGTTATGAATGTTGCAAGACGTCTTGATTCGTCTGGTTCTCCACCACCGTCTCGTCTTTCACTCGAGTACAACGTCTTGATTTGCGGCAACAACTGCGACAACAAGAGGTCCAATTGGTCGATTCCATGGATCACATCTCCAAGCAGACTGGAGTCCAAAAGGTTGACGATATCAAGCACTGTATCCTCCATCGAGAAAGGGGTATCTTACAGCCACTGGTACACCTCTAGTAGTCAAGCTTAGTTGTGTTGATTCTGATAACTGGCACAAAATCACCAAATCTATCTATGCACTGCACACACCCAAGCCTTGTCCCCTTGCCTTTGTTTATGTGGTAGTGTTACCCTTTGTGTATTTAGCTATCAAAACACTTCCTGCATGGGCACAAGGCTAAACTTAGTATGACTTGTTCTTTCATGGGCGAAGCATTAAACGTTCCGTTTGACTACACAAACCACTCTCAAGACGTGATTCGTGGTACATACTTCTTCACAATCGTTCTATTACTATACCTTGCCTTTTCCCCCGTTCAAATTGCAACACTACCATCGATTTTGATCATTCTATAGCGCTTAGTATGGACTCCATAAGTCTGTCCATACAAGAAGCTTTGGACTGCTCCGCAACACCGTGCCCGGTCATAAAGTCAGCTCACTCCAATACTGGATCCATCATACTAGGATGCTCCGTCGCTGTTGTATCGTCGGCAATACAATCCTTAGGAATAACACTACAGCGAAAGTCCCACCTATTACATCCTTCTGACACCTTCCCAGACCATCTTCATGCTCGTCATAAACATCTCCAGCGACAGAAAAGGAACATGTGGCTCCTTGGGTTTCTCCTTTTTATCGTGGCTAATATCTTGGGTTCACTTATTCAAATCTCGACTCTTCCCCTCATCATACTATCTCCTTTACAGAGTATAGGACTCATTTTCAACTCCATATTAAGTTGTCTCCTCCTACCAGGAGAGTATTTCACCCGTAAACTCGGGTTCGGAACGGTGGTTATCTCTGTCGGTGCCTTTATCATCGCATATAACGGCAACGTGCCCCCAATTGAAGATGGCAGGCCACCTTCTAATACTGAAGAAAGATTTACTCTCATAGTCACCAAATTGCTTAGGCCTAGTTTCTTGTGCTGGTTCATAGGTACTTTTCTCATGAGCGCAGTTCTCTTAGTGGTGAATCGGTGGGCACTCTCTCCCAGACAGCAAAAGTCAACTAGTAGCTCCCATCACGGTAGTAATAAGTTGCACAAATTCCATATAGGCAACAAATTTCAATTTATGAAAGGTGTGAATTATGGCATCATTAGTGGTACGTTGACGGCCCACACGTTCTTATTTGCCAAATCCATTATAGACGTGATTATCGAAAGTTTGCTCAGCAACAAGAAAGGCCATTCTTGGCTTCCTTCGAAAGATGCAACCCCCTACTTTCTTTTACTCATTATGTTGGCAATAATAGGGTGCCAGCTTACTGCTTTCAATCTCGGGTTGAAACAAATACTGACCTCCATATTGTACCCATTATGCTTTTTGATTTATAACTTGTTCAATTTGATCAATGATATTTTGTTCAACTTGTTGTTGGCCGAGCATCGGATCACATACTCACAATTATTATGGATTATTGTGGGCTTAATGGGGGTCTTGGTTGGAGTGGTGGTAATTAGTTGGGACAGTGCGTTTGGACAGACAGAGCTCGACGAATGTCCGGGAATAGCATCCGATGGACTCAAGTCCAAACCAGACGATTTATTACACATGGATTTCCCTTATACAACGCGTCAAAGCCAAGATGAGTGCTCAAAGTTATTGTCCAATACAGAAAGAAATACAGAGGTACTTGATGATAGTTTTGGCTCGGGAAGTGGTCAGTTTTATGACTCAACAGGTGGAGAACAATCTAATAAGCTTACTTTTGAACAAAACCAATTATTAAACTCATTGGACTTATAAGAAGTAAAGGGCTTCATGACACCAAAAGCTCTGCCGAGTCTGGTAGTAATAAAAGTAACGAATTTTGACAACACGATTTAAACCGGTATATATAGAATATAAAGATATCAGATTAACTTGGACTTAAGAATGTATCGCAGCATTTCATTGTAAAGAATAATTATGTTCAAGCAGATATTGAAAATCATGATATACTAGACCATTAGGTCAGTCTTTTTCTTGTGTATGATTGTGAATAGATTGTCTAAGAGCTCAACAAGCTTATCATCAAGTTCGTAACCTTGATGAATAATTTCGTACTAGTATTAGAAATAACAAATCTCTTGATTGCTTGACTTGAGGAATAGTTGGCCATATCTTAGTGAGCTCATCTACATTATTGTATTTTCGTGTCTTAACATCTAGTTTAGTACATTCTACTGAGCTCCACGGGTGTACTTGTCGTGTCCTAAAGTGGAATATATTCAAAACACGGTGATCTGAAACACTCACTTACCAAGACCATAGTCACCAATGTAAACTCCCTGTATTGAAGATGCCCGATAAGGCAATTATATTGCTACAATTTAACACTGTTCAGGTGATATGTTTGTAAAATTATTAGCTCTACATACGAAGATGAGCAAAGTGGACATTAGAGTCAAGCTATGTAGCGAATGAGTCAGGGTATATATATAAAGCTATTTGACCACAGTATCGCAATTTATTCCATCATCAAACACAATCAAACACTCAAAATGGCCGCTCAAAACACTTCTACCTCCTCTACCACTTCCTCTTCTATCAAGGTTAAGTCAGCTAACAAAGACAACTGGGGTAAGAACACCAAAAATGGAGTCCTCCCATATAGTTGTACTATCGTTTAAATGCAACAATCCGTTAGTTAGCTCTGCGATGCCCTTTGAACTTCGATATTTGCTCAATGCAATTATTCCATTTTGGAAAATTCCAAACCTTTCAAATATCAAAATGCTTTTGCTCTGTATTTCAATAATAAATATGAATACTTGCACTTCCGTAGAATGAATAGATTGAGTACCCTTAAAAAAGACATGCCAAATCCTTGATACAATTCTCCTCTCTGGTACGACAACGTGAGTTTCTTTAAAGCTGCAAAGAACATTTAGTTTGGTTGCAAAAATTGTTATGATGGTCGAGTAAATTCTCTCAAGATACATATGACCCAAACAAAAATGTCAAACTTCACCTTTCGAGATGCGATGGAGTTTCTGGGACCATCAATCATCCTTTTGGGCTACACTTGCAATACTGTAGATAATAAATATTTTCCTATACATCATTAAATTAGTTTCTGTGCCAGACAGGTGTTCAGAGGTAGGGACAAAAGACTTTTGATTCTGATCTATAATCACAAAAGCTAGAGCACAGTGGATCTCTAAGGCTGTACCCAAAATAAAAAAGGGTCCATTTTCATTAGTTGGGAAACGATCAATAATGGTGTTAACCCAGACTTTGGTGACAAACCTTATGCCCAAACATTAACCCCGGCTTCCAAAAATTGGAACTTGAATAGCATTTGCAACAAAGTACGAGTTCTGCTTAGTGGCAGTACCTGCAAATCCACAATAAAATCCAAAACAAGCACTTATCACAGCCATGATACCTCCAGCTTGGGTAATTTTAGGATTACCTGTGAAATTTGCAGCAGCAAGAAGAATAAATGCCAAGTCTAAAGTAAGGAACAAACCAATGAACCCAACGGTTGCCTTGAAAGTCAATAATAGTAACAAAAAAGTGAAAATGGCCCAGCCAGTCAAGAAGAAACCAACAGAGTTTGCAAACTGTTCAGGCTCATCGGCAAAAGCAGCTTGAATACCAAAGCTTTCAACAAAGATAGCACCGTAGGATAACCAAAAAGCACCATAACTCACGAATGCGGTTCCAGCGAAAGTATTACCTATAATCATCTCCCAAACTCCAGCGAGAAGCTGGACACATCCCCCATAAAAAAAGGTCAATGACACAACAACATTTACGACCTGAATGTCTTTGGCATGGGCGGTAAACAATCCCAAAACGAAGGTGGTCAAAGCAAAAGACACCAACCCCACGGCAGAAGCATTACCAAACTTATGGACTGGGTATGGCGCCAATCCAGGATTAAGCGTACCACCAAAGGCCAGCATAAGCTCATGACGATAGTATTTCTTGTTATCAATGATGATGATTTCGTCGCCCTTACCCTCGTACCGGAGACTGGAATGGCCTTGCTCTGGGGTGGATTCGTGGGACATGGTGGCTTTGGCGTTGCTGAGATGAGAGTCGGAGGAGGTTCTCGAGGTCATATTGAAATTTGTAGAAAACTACCCCATCCTCTTGTACTGAAATCGTCTTCTATTTATATCTAAACCTTTCAAATGTACAGGATATGGGGTAGCTCATCTCAAAACTCCGTGGTATAAGCAAGTGTACTTTGCACCCACTGTATGATTGTGATACCCTTAACTCCAGATGGTGCAGCACACTTGGCTCCAAAACCTGCACACAGACAGACTATTTGTTGTGTAAACCTGCACATACCCAATGGCTAACAATCTTTACCTGTACATAGACCCTTCTTTTGGTGGTATTCAATAGGAAATGGGTCGCTTTAGACATCAAGTTCCTGTATACTCGCCCTAATGGGGTCTAGTTGCCTGTATACAACTAGAGGTTTTCAAGGGGTTTACATCTTGGTCAGATGATGGTGCAAATCGTACCATAAACGCCGACCACTTCAGGGTTGTGGGGTATGTTCCAATTGCCATACCGGAATTTAGTGAGCAGCGGCGTCACGTGTGGCAATGCAAAAAGAGGTATACCCAAGATTACTGAGACGACAAGTCTATCACGAGAGATAGCCACCATGCTTAAAAGGAGCTGCTATACCCATGTTTATAGCCTCAGACACAACCTTATTTTAAGCTTTCATCCCTACATATATCCTTATCTGAGAGATCCGGAGTTTCGCTCTTTCCCCACTGCAAATTCTTGGATATTGTACTGGCAATAATAGTCCTGCATACCACGCCTGGGGTTCTTCAGTATCAGTCGATTTTGTTTAGGTGAAAATCCGGCCTGGGGGAGTTTTGAAAAGGGTAGATGTTGTGGTTTCGTATCGTCAAAAATGAAGATCCTTTGTAGGGTCCCTGAGGGGAAATTTTTCACGGTGAGGTTTCGGACTTGGGGTGAAATTTGTGAGCGAATTTTGAGTTGTTTTGTGGGGTTGCCCCGAACCTCTACAAGCGAGATACCTTTTGCAATGAAGGGTTGAAAAGTTAGTAGGAAGACACAGCTACTGGATGGTTGTAGTCTAAGTATTGCATTTTAGTATTGCAGATTCTTTATGGACCGCGGTCTGGTTAGCACTGCGCTGAACTCACATGTATTGAATTTAGCGGCACATTGATAGTAATTCAAGGGATCAGCAAATAGGTGACAAGCAAATATTTCGCGAGTACAGTTCGAAGCCTGTAGTCACAGGAGAAGCCACGGGTACCCCACCTGTCACTACCCAACAGAAGAAATGGGGTCTAATGGCGCAATGAACGGATTTTGCTGCATATACCCATATATATACCCCAGGGAACTTTTTTTGAGTATAGAGAATTTTGAATATCTTTATATCAGCGAATGTTTAAATGGATGCAAACAAGTGAGTAGTCTGGGTGAGTTTTAATACCAACTAGCCGGAGTTATACCCAAAACTTCCTGCATAAACCACTGGTATAAAGAGACCTTATATTGGCGTGATTTTGCAGCTATCCACACCACAATTGGAGTTGAAGTTGGGCTAGAAATGGAGCACAATTGAAGCTGAAGTTGGGCCAGAAGTGAAGATGTGGAAAAAGTGATATTCAGCAGGTACAGATCCTGGAATCAATCGAAATGTATGGTCTTTGCTCACAAACTTGGACCTAGTATAAATCTGGACATATAGTAGGAAACAAGCACTGAAGGAATAAACGCAGTGACGGAACACTGACGAGAGCTTATGCCTGGCCAGACTCACCGTTCACAGCCTCAACTGCACTATCGAAAGTCTGGTAATCGACTTTCCCTACCGAGATCCGTCTATTATAAGAATTGTAGGCACTCGTAAGTCATTAGTCACGTCGAGTATCACGCATGGACGTACCTGTGATCCACCCTGGTCGTATTTCCATGGATTGTACAGGAAACAAGAAGTGTCTCAAGCAATATATGGGCCCTGAAGCCATCCTTCAACACAGGTTCATTTCTGAGCACCATCTTTGTCATCACCGCCTTATTTGGGTAGGAGATTGTTATCTTGTGCCATCAAAACGTTGGCTCAAATACCTCGAGATTCCTTGAAAAAGGCACCTGGGCTTCAGCCACAAAAATAATGTAACTTATTTAAGGGGAATGTTAAATTCTCCATGGTGATCAGTTCATGATTCACGACGACTAAAAATCTCCAGTACACCCAGAGTGCAATAGTGGCCACAAAGAGTCCGTCTTCTCGGGTAATGTCCCCTTTTCTCAATCATAAACATTCCCACTCGGCCCACCCCCGATCCTGTAGTTCTCCCGGGCCCATTCCATCACATACTCCAATGGAACCTGCTCGTCCTCGTCTAAGTTGGGTTTGTGCTACCTCATCCAATTTGTTCCCAAATAAGTTAAATAGATTTTTCAGATCTATACGTGGTCGTGCGCCCACCTGGCCTGAAGATAGTTAGACTCCAACCTATTGACCACGACTTGTTGGCCCACTATCCTCATCTATCAGTGTTGCTTTAGCTTACAGAGTCTAGAACATCTGAGCAGACTTTCGTGGTTCCATCCTCACGTCCCAAACTACTAGAATCGAGCTGGTTCTGTTGCCTTTGATCTCGATCCTCTCCCACCATGTCTGAATCATCCAGGACCATCAACCACAAGCTTAATGAGTTGTTGAGCAAGAGTATGTATGGATTGTTCAACGATTTTAGTTGATCTGCCGAATTGAGCATCCTGGCTGTTATGACGCCGATTTTCTTCTCATGGAAAACGAAATCACTTGGGTTGACATGGTAATCGTCAAATTGTTGGAAAAGAACAAGTAAATGAAAAGAACCCGTCAAAACGAAATTAGGAGACTTTGAACGTGAAAAGCACAAGTCAATGCAAAGAGTTAGTACCAATAGTAGTAATTGCCCTTTAATTTTCGTGGAAATTGTTCGAACAGGGTCAACTATGTCTATCTGCTGATACTTGACATTGATTTACTTGAGATACAAACTACGGCGATTCAAAGCCAGCGTCAGTCCGAGGATCAGGTATAGATCAACCATTGAACTGAACATGCTGGATACAAAACTTATTTCGAAAACACTCTTCTCGTTAATCCCAAATCACTCATGAAATACCAACTCCAGGTCTCCCAGGTCCACTGTTTCCATTCATCCAATTAAATACTAACTTCTAGATAATATCACCAAATCAAAGTTGGATGCTCCAACTGCGGTTAGTTATGCTACCGTTCTTCGTGCAAACATACTTGGCAAAGACAAACAGGAAAAAGTCAACTCCATCGTCGTTTTAGCTAAGCTCTTGGACTGTATAATTGGAGGCGAGGCTGTATCTAATGATTTCACAATAATCTTGGATCATACATTATTCTCGACCTTATTTTCTATAGTGAGCACCAATATGTCCACAGAGACATATAAGGCTATATTGAAAATTGCAGTTATTCTTATTTCGGGAACTATTTTCAAGTCGAAGGATGATACCATCGAGAAATATTTACCACTTTATGAATCATTGATCGAATATTTAGATGTTATTGATATCATCACTCAAAAGTTGTATTTGCAAGACAACAAAATTACTTTTAACTCCATCAAATTGGTCACTGACTTGATCACCAAAGCGTTGAAATTTGAGTACAGTGGAATCATTACTTTGGCCGGTAGATTAAAGCATGTTACCTTTTTTTCCACTATTGGTAATTTGATCGAAACCAACGACAAGACCATTTTGGATGCTATTATTCATTTAAAAACGGCTTATTATAATCTTAACGAATTTCTCCACGCTACCAGGTTCGATTTGTCAATCAAATCCCATCAAGTCATGTTGACTAACTTGTTCATCTTTTTGGAAGTCTCATTGAACGAATATGGTACTTTGGCCACCACCGAAGAGTATGTGAAGGCCGGTTTTACCGACAATCCAAAGAAATTTGTAGTTGACAACTTCACCGTTTTATTGGCAATGGACCTTAAAATTTTCCTTAAAGATCCAAACTTCACTTTCAAGAAAAGATTTCATGAAGAATTGATGATGAGTGACCACTCAAGAACTTTTCCTCTTTACTTGTTTATTGACAGATGTACGGAGATGTGGATTGAAATCTTTCACAAAAAAGAGAGGTATCCTTACATTTACGACAGTATCTTGTCGTGGGAATTGATGATTTATTATACCATGAATAATTGTCTTATCTTATGGCAAGAAACAAAGGCTCAGTTAGAGAATGCTCTGGACGTTGATAGAATTTTAGATCTCTTGAAGTCAAATGTTGATTTGTTAGAGATAGAAATGAGTAAGAAGCAAAAAACTATTGAAGAATCGCTAGATATCACCGCGAGCTCCACTAGTGAGGAGATGAGACACAATCAAGTCACGAAACTCAAAGAAAGACATATTCAAATTTGGAATGGTAGATTCGCTGAGTTCAACAAAGAGTTATCCAAAGAAGTATTTGATTTCGTATCAGAACAAAGAGTGATACAATTATTGAAAGGTTCATGGGTTTATACCGAAGCCCATGGAGAATATCTTTTGAAAACAAAAGACAGAAAGGCTGCTGTCCAAAAGTATTATTTCATCACTTTGTCACCAAATAGGCAGCTGCTTTATTATAAAACATTTGTCGAAAAACCACTAGCCAATCCAACTTATGAAGAATTGGAAAATCAGTTCATAAAATTGGCTGATATAGTCGACTTCCAGTCCACTAAAATTGGTGATCAAGTTGGTGAAGAAGATAAAAGACACAACAATATGTTGATTTCTATCAAGGGAACAATTTCATATGAGAAAATTACTTTGGTTGGAGAACAAGGCAAAAAGTTGTTAAGTTTTTACACTGATACACAAGTCAACAAATATGTTTGGTTAGATGGGTTAAAGATGTTGAAAGGATTTGTCAAACCAGGACAATTGTCCAGTGAAACCGAAAAACAATTGGAATACTTGATTGATGTCAGAAGAAACACTCAATTGTTGCCATTGGAAAACAAAAAGATCAAAATCGACGAAAGTTTAGATTCAATTGATGAAGACGAATTCTATGACTTGGATGAGTTGTCAGCTGTCACTGAAGATTTTTACTATAGATGAATGGACCTCGAATTGTAGGTTATTTCATATTCTTCGACTTTACTTTGCCAAACGTTGATAGAGATGCAACTATAATAGACTGGTGGGTTTCAAGTAGTTAAGGGCCGGGAGATCAAGAGTTTATTAAAGAACTGTGATCTGCAAGTCCAGAACATTTGGTTGACTTTATTTTCGCCCACCGCAACAGACGTTGTCTTCAAACAGAACGGTCATCCTTCATTATGAACTGCTTGTCTCACCGTTGACCCGAGATTTTTTTTTGAACATCATTCTCGTACCGTCGTGCTGTTAGTACAATTTGACCTTTGGCATTTTTTCAATTCTCAACTATGCATTCGATAATATATATAAATGTAAAATGGAGGTGTAGTCTGTTGGTATATGTACTCTGGAGATATAGTCTATTAAAAAGCAATGATTCGAGAGCCTTGAATCCTGTTTCTATGGGTAATGTACGAGCTCTTTTCCATACACTGAAGGTCACTTGCTTACCAAGTTTCGAGGTCCGTGACTCGTCTTCTTCAACCTCCTTATGGCAACGGTTGCAAATTTTTACTACCTGCAGGACACAAAAATTTTCTTAGATGCAGTTCTCAAATTTATACAGTATGAATTTTTTCAGTCTATGAAAAGCTCATCGCCAATTAAAATCACAGCATCGCCAACCTGAACCAAGTCAAAATGGCTAAAGTCACCAGTAACAAGAAAGCCGCGAAAGATGATTTGATATTGACGTTGGAAAGTGACTCTGAAACCGAAGTCAATGTGGAAGTTCTGTCTGAATCCGAAGAATCTGGCGTAGAATCCGAAGTTGAGGAGAAGCCTCAACCAAAGAACAAAAAGGCTTTGAAGAAAAAACCCGCTGCCAAAAAGGCCAAGAATCAGGCTTCTACTGCCGAAATAGTCAAGGACGATACCGAAGAGAACCAGGACATCAATCCAGATTTTCAATTTTCGTTGGATGGTTTTGAGAGTAATAACAGATTCGATGGATGGGATTTCACAGCAGGGGCCAAGGAGTCCAATGGAAGATTTGTTCCCAACAAGGACGTGGATTTGGATGTAATCTTGAGAAGAAAAGGTGGTCTCGTAAACTTAGCTGGAGTCGATGTGAAGAAAGAAAAAGAAGTAGATGAGGAGGAGGAGGAAGCGGAAGAAGAAGAAGAAGAAGAAAATGAAGCTGAAGAAAATGAAGAAGACGAAGAAGAACTTGCCTTGGATGGATTTGGAATGGGAGCAGAAGACCAGGTTGAAAATGTTCAAGAAGATCAAGAAGAAAATGACTCAGGTGATGGCGTGGATGCCGATATGGATGAAGAACATCCAGGTTCGGACGAGGAAATGACCATGGAAAGTAATGGAAAAGACAAAAGAGAAGAAGAAGAAGAGGATTCTCCGGAGAGTATGGCCCAGTTTTACGAAAGCCCTGACTCTGCTCCAACCCAATCTGCTCAACTCCACAACACTTTCCAGTCTTTACAATTATCTAGACCGATTTTGAAGGGTTTGAGTCAGTTGGGATATACCAAGCCATCTCCTATTCAATCTGCTTCTATCCCTATTGCATTAATTGGTAAAGATATTGTTGCTGGTGCCGTCACTGGTTCCGGTAAGACCGCGGCGTATATGATCCCAATTATCGAAAGATTGATCTATAAACCTTCCAAGGTATCTTCCACCAGAGTGATAGTATTGACCCCAACCAGAGAATTATCTATCCAAGTTTGTGATGTTGGTAAAAAGATTGGTAGATTCGTGAATAACTTGAACTTTGGTTTGGCTGTTGGTGGTCTTAACTTAAGACAACAAGAACAACAATTAAAAACGAGACCTGATATTGTCATTGCCACACCTGGTAGATTGATTGATCATATCAGAAACTCTCCATCTTTCAACATCGACTCATTGGAAATTTTGGTAATTGATGAAGCCGATAGAATGTTGGAAGAAGGTTTCCAAGTGGAATTGAACGAAATCTTATCACTTATTCCAAAGCACAAGAGACAAACATTGTTGTTCTCTGCCACCATGAACACCAAGATTCAGGATTTGATTCAATTGTCCTTACAAAAGCCTGTTAGAATTATGATTGATCCTCCAAAGTCCACCTCCAGCAATTTAATCCAAGAATTCGTCAGAATTCGTAAGAGAGAACACTTAAAATCGTCATTATTATTCCAATTGCTTAAAGAAATTAATCCAAACCAACAGAATCGTATTGTTGTATTCGTGGCGAGAAAGGAAACTGCCCATAAGCTTAGAATTGTCTTGGGTTTATTGGGTATGAAGGTGTCTGAATTACATGGGTCATTAAGTCAAGAACAAAGATTGAAAAGTGTTAATGATTTCAAGAACTTGGTTGTTCCGGTCTTGATCTGTACCGATTTGGCATCTAGAGGTTTGGATATTCCAAAGATTGAAATTGTCATAAACTATGATATGCCTAAATCGCATGAAATCTATTTGCATAGAGTTGGTAGAACTGCAAGAGCTGGTAGAGATGGTAGATCCATTTCGTTTGTTGGAGAATCAACTCAAGACAGAAACATCGTCAAAGACAGTTTGAAGGTATTGAGTGAAGAAAAGGAAAACTCCCCACTCAAAGCAAGATCCAAGGCTATATCAAGAAATGTTGACTGGAAGGAAATCGAAGGGTTGCACAAAATCATTGACGACAAAAAGGAAGTGATTGAAGAGGTTTTGGATGAAGAAAAACAGGCTAAGGAGATTCTTTTGGCAGAAATGGAAATCACCAAGGCAACCAACTTGATGGACCATCAAAAGGAAATCCAATCACGTCCTAAGAGAACCTGGTTCAAAGCTGGTACTGAGGATAAGAAACAGACCGAGGTGATGAAACACTTGACTAAACAGGGCAAGAAGATCAATTCGAAGAAGAGAAAGGTTCTCGAAGACAGAAAAGAAGACCATGGAAGATCATACAAAAAGACCAAGAGCGATAGAATGGCGGACCAAAAGAGAAACCCTAAGGCCAAAATTGGTAAGAAGGGTAAAAAATAGGAGGTGTATGTAACATATAGAAAATAGTATATACTCTGAAAAATAGATGTATATCAATTGAGAGATCATAAGCTCATAGACTCACCAAAGCATATAATCTGACGGTATTCTAGTACTATGTTGTGGCTATAGTGGTTACGTAATCCAAGTTAATCAAGTACGCGATCACATTTATTATGATTTCAAAGAATGACACCTACAGTTCTTCATCATCCAGCATCATGATCTTCTCGAATGGATACCGGCGCTTGTTAAACAGCGACCATTCCACGGACATAACAAGCCCATCGAAATTACTTTTTCAGATCATCATTCTTCAATGTTTCTACTACCTTTCAGCCCTCGTGATCTTCTATCTTGTTGCCTCTCTCAATGGGTATGACTTCAAGATTGACTGGATCTTTCTGTGGGAATTGGTGGCGCTGGATAATGCCATGGGATTGATACTATTTACTTTGTGGTTGTTTGATTCCTTGCTTTGCGTTTTATTTGTCACAATCATCGTTGGTAGGTCCAAATTGGCGTGGGATTTTGCAATTACCGTTCATATCATTAATTTGATAGTAGTATGGTTGTACACGGGTAAGTTCCCACTATCCATACTATGGTGGTGTCTCCAGGTCTTGAGTGGAGTTATATTGGTGGCATTGTCGACATACCTGACCCGCTGGAAGGAATTAAGAACAACGTTTTTTGATAACATGCTTGACCAACAGGAGCGTGGTGAAGTGAATCATGGCCTGGAAAGTATTGAAATGAACGAAATACCAAAAGAGCAAACTCTGAATAACCCATAGGACAATTTCATAAAGTTTTATCGTTTACACATAGTTCAAGATTGAAATTTTTAATTTAATAAGCTGTGCTCAACAACAAAGACAAATTGCCTACACTTCAGTTTGACCCACAGATCGAAAAGCAATGAGGCAATTCCATGATATCCGCTGGATTGCAACGGAAGCCATAACAGTATTCTGCTAACCTGACTATTGATATCGTGACTGAACGTTGTCTAAAAATACTGCATACAAACATTATCAAGATATCGAGTTCTGGGATCTATCTTCAGCTTCAAACAAACTTACACTCCCGTTTGACATCGTGACTTCATATTAGAGATGAAATTCACCATTGCCGAAATTAGTATTTCCAAAATTTAAAGGTATGGCCTGTTTATAGAAAGCCGCCCTCAAGGCCAGATAAATTGATATGTACCAAATTTATACTTTGTACAGCTTTCGAGTGATTTCAATTATTGGCAGTGTACTTGTAATTCAAAAAGCTGTGTCGTGATGCTTTTGAAAAAGTATCGGTATAAATGTACAAAGCAATAGAAACTATGGATCAGGACCATCCCAAGTGCTCAGTTTATTAGTAAATATTAATAAAATTTTGTCAAATCAACACAAATTTGAAGAATGAATATGAAAGATGAAAAGAAGTAGGAATTGGTGACTTGGCTTATTTTAATCCCTTCATACCAAGCACTCCCCTGCGAACAAAATGACTACTATTGAGTAAGCTCTATACTCTCTAACCAATGATATATTAAGGTTTGCCAAATTTGTCAATATTTACACTATTTCGCAGCCATTTTTATGATCAAATTATGACCTCAATGGTTAATTGCAACGTATATAAACTCTATATTCCCCGTTCGTTAAAAGTAGTTCACATTATCGGCGTTATATCATAAAGACGATGTCTTAAGCACCAAAGGCCTTCTCGAAACCGGTGAACACAAATCTATATCTGACATCCCCGTCTTCACATCTGGTTAATGCGGTGTGACATCCTTCTTCACTGATATCGATCTCTTCGATCCATGGCTTGATACCATTTTCAGCAGCCAATTCCAACATTTCGATGGCTTCCTTCTTGGAACCCAAGGAAGAGGAACTGAAGTGTCCAGAATTCTTGAGGAAAGAGAATGGAGACACTTCGTACTTTTCATCAAGACCTGGTAATCCGACAGAGATGAACTTACCATCAACAGCCAAGACACTCAAATAGTCATTCAAGTTCAAGTCAGTTCCAGAGGCACAGTTCAAAATAACGTCGAATGTGTCGGAGTAATTTTGCACCCAGTTTTTTTGTTCGTTGGTGGCAATGAAATCAGTGGCACCCATGGAAATGGCTTGATCCTTTTTGGATGAAGATCTAGAGAAAGTAATGACCTTGGCACCCAAAGCATGAGCGAATTGGATGGCCAAGTGGCCCAAACCACCAATACCAATAATACCAACGGTTTTGTTTCTGGCATCGTTCCCCAAGTTTCTTACCAAAGGTGAGTATACGGTTAAACCAGCACACATCATTGGTGCAGCATCGTTGGTAGCCAACTTGTCTGGGATAGGAAACACAAAGTTTTCTTCGGCAATGGAATGGGACGAGTAACCACCTTGGGTGATATAGTCATCGGCACGGATATCGATGGCGTTATAAGTGGAAATACGGGTTTTGCAGTATTGTTCATTATCCCCGTGACAACGACGACAATCCTTACAAGCACTGCAACCAGCACCAATACCGACTCTCTGGCCGATCTTAACAGAGGTCACCTTATCACCAATGGCAATCACATGTCCCACGATTTCGTGGCCAACAACGGCATCGGTTCTTTTGATTCCACCCCAATTTCCTTGCAAAGTATGGATGTCACTACCGCAAAGTCCACAAGCAATGTTCTTCACCACGACATCATGAGGAAGGATCTTTTTATGGGCAAACTCGACCAACTTGGGTCTGTTCCAGTTTTCGCATTTGTCAACAGCAAAACCCTTGAAGAATTCTGGTACAGCTTCGACAGTCATTATAGTAGATGATATTTGCTTCAACTATAAGAGAAGTGGGCAGGCAGGAACCTCTGTCCTATTTATACTCCACGCTTATGTCAACCTTTGGTATCTTTATTCCAAACCGACCTGCCAAATCCGGGCATCGACCGTGAAGCCCCGCCAAACCCTGCCTGAATCACTATTGCCGACCGGACCCTCGTCGCGCCTAATGCCGGTCATTTGTCGCAAATGGAACAGCGCCTAATTTGTCATATTCGGATGCGACATCACTCCCAATTGGGGTAGTTGTCACTGTTGCGCTTAAGTAAAGTAGCGAGGTATGAAGCTTTGCTTAGCTAGCGCCTGTCAACATAACCAGGTTACTGGTCGTCATTAGTAATCGTTCACCAGGCTCCCGCACCATCACTATTGTCGACACCACCATACCCGTTGGAGGTTGCTGAAGTGGTTTGTCAGCGTCAGTGTGGGTGCATGGATTCTGTCAGCTTCTATGCAAAATTTTCACGATGGGTGCAAAATATGAGGATGGGGTCAAATAGAAATGTTTCAAAGGTCAGAGTGGGTTCTACCTCTAGTGAAATGAGACATTTTATGATATAAGCTATCGCTGATTATACTGTTGCTGATTACAACTGTATAATCAAAGTATTCAAGTTTAGCAGTCGACTTGGTAGCCAGTTCTATACACTTGACAATATGTAATCATTCATTAAACTATTTACATATCCTTGTAATAGTCATAATCCTCATCATCATCAATCTCATCGTACTTAGTCGCAGTCGTAGTCCGAGTGCTAGATTGCCGATTCTCCGCAATTTCATCATCTTCATCACTCTCAAATTCTCGGCCTCCATTTTTCGAAACCATTTTTCCATTGTATCTATATTTATCCTTTGATTCAATGATCCTCTTAGAATCAATTTCATTGCTGATTCCCATTAATGCTCTGGAGAGAGCCTCTGTAGTTCCGATCATAGGACGAATCAAGATGATCGGTGACGTCTTGAGAATTGACACTATTGATTCTTGAAAAGTCTCCGATTCATTGACCTCATGCGATAAGTTCACCAAAGTTTTCTTGGTGGAGTTCAAGTTCTTCCCAATAGATTCATATGCGGATTTGATTCCTTGTTTTATAGTCTCAGGCTGGTTAGAATACAAACTTACCAACTTTTCATCCTCTTCATCATCGCCAATGTCATCAAATTCATTATCTTCTTCAAAATCATCTCCTTCTTTTCGCCTTCTAGACCTATTTTTCCCAGCACTTGATGTATCAAGAAGGAAAATTGATTTGCTCAATAACTCCTGATCAAAAGCTGAAGAGTCATCATCATCATCATCGTCCATTTCCGCGTACGAATACAATTTTCGACTCCCATATTGATCTTTCTCAACTTTCACACTTTGATGCAATTGTTGAGAAGAAGCAAAAAGATCCTTTCGCTTGTGACCTGGTCCTTTGTGACCAGCATCCTCAAATTGTCGCTGTGACCTCTTTTCTTTGATCTTATTCTTATAGTCCCGTTTGCGTGCTGGCAACCTTGCTGCAGCACCTTCACCTCCAAATAATTCTTCTCCTTGTTCTAGAATGACCTGTGTTCCAGAAGCCAATTTGGCACCCAAGTTGATAATTTCATAACCTGTAGTTCTGGCAAACGATGCGGTACCTTTCTGTAAACTTCTCATTAATCTACCATCTTTTTTATACTCTTGAATCGGAATGGCAATCAAATCTTTGACACCCCCGCCTATGTTGACAATTGATCTCAAAGGCGATAAACCTGCCAAAATACCAGCAAGCTGGGTTTGTTGAATACTTGGTGCCCACGCATCGGACAATGCATCCCCTAATTTCTCAAACCCATGAACTCCATGAACGTTTACTTTTTCCAATGTGACGTCGGACCCATCCAAGATAAAAAAGTTCATGAACTCAGATGTCTTTCCCGACCGTATACCAACGTAGTCAATTTTCTTTGGTTTATAATCTAATTTCAATTTCACTGCAGCGATTTGAAATCTTTGCAAATAAACAATCTCGTCAATTGGTAAGTCAAACCTTGCATCTTTGAAACCAAAGAATCTCGTCAAAAAATCCAAAGTATCTTGATCTATATGTAGCCTGAGAGGTAAGATATTCAATTTGACAATGGCCTCACTGGAGACCAATTTCGGAGATGGTCGAACATTGGTCAACGAAAGCTTGAGCATACTCGTACCGATCTCCCTTCTTCCAAGACTATTCATGTAACTCAAGAACTTGTTCCAAGTAGAAGTTGGAACATTGTCGTATATCGTAAGGTCATCAAGCCTAACCTCGATACTGTTGAGTAGTTCAAAAGCCATTCTATCATCCGTAGGATCTTTTCTGGGGTCTCTTGTCGAGAACACAGTAATATTTGCCTCGAGATTTTTCATATCGATCAATATTTTATGATTATTGGAACGACGTATCTTTAGATTTTTGTAGTTTTTACCCAAGTCAAGATTGATTTGAGTTTTCTTAGCGGTCTCAGATGATGCATTGGTATCGTCATATCTACTCTGCACATTCTTGTTGATAGTTTCAGTTAATTTGGAGGGGGTGGATCCTTTAGGAATCGTGAGATGAATTGACTTGAAAAGAGTTTCACCATACAAATCGTCACTGGATTCACTATCTTCTGCATCGTCTTCATCAGTGGCAGATTCAGCACTTACTTCTTCATCTTCATCTTCTTCTTGGATTGTTCCAATTGCAACTCTTTTATGCTTTCCATGGTATGAGCTTACAGACTTGTTTCCTTGCGCCTTTGATTCACTGTTTTCTGTATCTGTCTTTTTCTTTATATCCCTCTCTGCTTGGCTCTCCACACGTTTCACAGCCGCTTTGATAACCTTTCTCGTACTCTTCCAGTCGTAACCATCATATAGGTAGACCTTTATTTTTGAAAGATTGATATTCATCCTTATTGGGTCTAATTTGGTGAATATTTCCTTATTGGAAACATTTCCTGTGAAATGATCTTCATCAAATGCTAGTGATGATTGGACTGATGAAGACTTCAGTGAGTTCGGCCTTAGGTTTAATTGTTGTATATGTTGCTCGAGTGAAGAGTCCAGAGATGCTACATGATCATAATAGGCATCAACAACCAGTAACCCCACAGATGAATTCGATTGGTTATTGTTAACTGCTTCACCATTAATCGTGTTATCCGACGAAGCCAAGCCGATTGCTTCTTTTGACAGATCTAGTTTTGAGGAGTCTGTACCAGCAATGAATTGATCACTGATATCATTCAATAAATTGATTTCTTGGTCTACCGTAACTTTCAGTCTCTCCTCGTCCTTGAAATCCAATGGCAACTTTAAATCATTGATTAATTGAAGCAAAGTTTGCATTGAGTCGGCACATAGCTCGAGCAGATGTTCGTCTGAATTGATCTTTATATCTAGCAAAGCCAAATTATCACTGATTTTCAATTTCTTGTTCCTTTGTAATTTTGCATCGATATGGGTATTGATAGTTATCCCGATATGCGTGCAGTTTATTTTACCTGTAGTTATGTAACCAATAGTTTGAAAGTACAATAGTGGAGACACATATGATGGAGTTGGTAATCTAGAGTCAAGATTACTATGTTGATTTGGTAAAGATGATTTGTCAACGTTGGTGACATCGTCTATCAATAGTAAAGTTATATCTCTCAAAGAACTTTTGATATAAAACAGTTCTGATGCAAATGTGAGATCAACACTGCCCTTTTCAATAGCTATTAGACTTTTGCAGCTAAGTCTACCTGGATTAAGGCCAACAATGCAATCATGCAATGCAAACCGTATCTCTAAACGTTTTGATGAAGCAGAAGTTGTTGATGGACCCGATGGCTCTATCAGTGAAATAATTTCCAGTGTTATTGCAGAATCTTTCAAGTGGCCATCTTTATTAAGTAAAGTTAACCATGATGTGAAATATTCAACGAAAAAATTGTTAAGGTTGATATCAATGCTGTCAAATCTGTCTCCAAACTTACCATTAATAAGAATTAATGGGTAGACTAGCTCGCTGTAGGATTTGCCATGATATTCATAAATGAATCTATCAATGTCTCCCGAATTTCCTCTCCGATTGACTTCAAATGTGTGAATTGAGCCTTGTAAACTCTGACTTATTTCATGGAAGGAAATGTCACGAGAGGTTATCAAGAAATCACCAAACTCAGGAAGTATTTTGATCAAACTGATTTCAACATCTTTGATAAAAAGTCTAAAGGAAGCCACGTTAGCTCTATTCAAAGTCATGAAAGAATTCTTGTTACTAGAATTGGGAATTCCGCTTGCTCTGGACCTTCTATTAGAGGGTAACACAGATGATTGCATTAATTGTATAGGATCCTTGCGGTTTTTTTCAGATGGACTTTGGAAAAGAACAGAATTCTCCAATGAATTGGATTGACTAGATGATGACTCTGAAAACGATTTTATCAAATATGTGATTTGTGTAAGAATTTTTGATAACTCCTCCATCTCGACATTGACAAATATTTTGGAGATTATCAAGTCGATGTTTGCAGTTATCAGAACTTGACGTGGAAATGTTTTCGATCCATTGCTAGGACCTCCGACCCTATTGATCCAAGCCTTAAAATCTCGGACTTTTGTATGAAGCTGGATTGAAGAAATAGTCCCTATAACGTTTTCAATACCACTCCTACTAATTGAGGAAATCAGAATACTGGATATATTCAAAAGGTCTTGAAGTAAATTAAACGACACGGGTGCAACTGAGGTTTTTAAGCTTTTTTCATGGGATAGAACAGTGGTTACGAAAATTGATGCAGTTCGAAGAACAAACTGTGCTGTTGATGGCTTCAATGGTGCAGAAGAGGGGATGCATTTATCTCTAACGATATTGGAACCATTATTACCACTGTGGAATAAGATCATCGCTGCTTTCATGTTGTTATAACTGGTATGAATAGAATTGAAGGATTTCGCAAAGTTGACCAATATCATAATGGATGCAATATCCAATTCCAAGTTTGCTGTCTTAGACATTAAAGTGGTCACTTCCAGAATGTTTTGCAAATTTTCTTTCGTTATGAATCTCTCGAAACGTATATCTGCCTTGGTCGAATGTGTTCTTGAAGAAGGACTTTGCGGCGAAGAAGGCTGTGAAGATCCTGGTGGAGTATCACATTTGGCCAGACCTCCAAATCCACTTAGTCCAACAGATCCAGTCAAGTCTGATTGATCAAAATAAAATATCTCTCGGGGAATTCCATCAGTTAGTTTCGTTATCTTGAAAGCCTCCACACCTCCATATACCAATGTATCATTTTTCTGTTTAATGTTGAGATTATGAAAAACAAAGTTGATGGTGTTGGCTGATACAAACGTTCCATCAGGAAGAAGAGCTGACGTAGCACTAACAATGAAGTTAGCAATATGAATTTTGTTGAAAAATGGATCATCTTTTTCTGTACTTTCATTGGCATTTTCGTTACTACTAGAGTCATCACTTGCATCGATTTCGTCGCTACTTGTTGAGTACTGTGGGAATTTGGGATTATGATGGACACTGTCTCTTTTGGCAGCATGATCTTGTTTTCTTTTTTGATGACGCCTTATTTTGAGACTTCTTGTTATTCCATTGAAAACCGATGAAACTGTCGGTGTTAATGGTACTGATGCAATTTTGACATCACCAACATCAACTTTTAAATTTGAGATATCACTTAGTCCTTCAAACTCAATGGTGATCTGATTGATATGAAGAACTGTTGGAGGTGGGGTGATGTCTTTCGGATTATCCTTTGCAAATGACTGTGACGTAGCGCTCATGTAGATGGAGCTTGCTTCATCATGTGTGAAAAGCATGCTATCCATCAACGACTCGTCCCCGTAGTCATTGTCATCCTCATCGTCTTCGTCATCGTCAAAGCTTGAGTCCAGAGATTTAGACGTAGATGACTGCTGATTCGGCTTTAGTTTTGTGTTGGAATCTCCGGGATTCACGTTTGGTTTCAACGTAACCAATCTTATTCCTGAAACCTTGACATTTCTGATACCATTCACGGTATTGAGAACAAGCTCGTCTATTTCCAAGACAACATCGGTCAATTCTGAAATAAGTTTGATCTTGAAACGGGTAATTTTTACTTGCAAACGCAGTAATGCCATTTCAACCGCTTTGGCCATGACTCCACTTAACGCAGATGGTTTGCTTGTAGATTGGGTAGATGATGTGAAGCTTTTTGGCGATGATGACATTAAATCTTCCTCATCCTCGTCTGTATCATCTGGGGTATCTTTTCTCTTTCTGTTGGCGGGGTTATCATTGTCATCAAGTATGATTGTTTGGGCTAAATTGGCTGTGCTCTGTGCTAACAGGAATTGTACACTGCTAGTGATATCCTCTTCGATGTCGAAGTCTGGGGATATCACCACCTCCACATCCGATGCATCTATGTTGACTCCTCCACCTATTATTCCACCTGAAACAGTACTGAGCTCTAAGAAGCCCACCTGGCCATATCGGAGGTTGCAACCAGGGATTTTTCCCACTTTCTCAGGATCGATGGATATATCACGTAGCACTATATTGTTTAGCGATACTTCTTCAAGGTTGGGAAGGTCTATTTCAGAAAACAACAGAAGCTGTTGGAGCACATAGAGAAGCAATCGTTTCTGTATGTTTTGAGGGATCCATTGTGGAGACATCTCGAATGGTGGATATTATGTGTATATGATGGATTATAATGACTGGATACGTTCAATTGATTTATCACTTAGTGATTCTGATTAGTTATGGATCTTTTCTTGGCTTATATTGATAATAAGTTCTATTCTTAACGAATTGGACCGCTCCAAATTGCCGCCAGAATTCCCGTTCCACTCGTGCAAACGTTTAAGCTGTTGATCTCTTTTGATTTCCAGCAAAAATTGTTATTGTATCAACACCGTTGAGAATTTGTGGGCTATACCCTATTTATATGCTTATATTTTCCTGCTTGGGCTCCGTTTTAATGCCTCGAATTCGAGTCTTCTATTATTGTTCCAGCCACGGTATATCCACTATTTGCAGGCCTATAAAGTACCAAGAATCAATGATCAGGCTGCTTTTTCCACTAGAGAGTGACCCAGTATCAGTTAGAATAGTTTAGTACTAGAAAGTGGTTCTTTTTCGGTAGCTCCTGTTGATATTGGTGGTCCTGAAGCTTCGTTCTGACAGTAGTACATTGTTACTGGTGATTAGATAACGCAGGGAATTGATGGTGTGTATATAAGATATATGGGGGTGTGTGCATGTGCAGGCAAGTATATACAGGTGTCAGGATGCTATAAATTCCAATTTCACCAAATTCTTCGGCAGAGTGTACAGAGTTGGTCTAATTATTAATCTAATCTCTATATCATATATTACATAAATAAATAGAAATATCACCACAATTGACAAGAATGAAAAATTAGGAAATCAATCCCAATCCAACTGTTTATAACTGTTACTCGACTTTTGTTAGTCCATTTAATAATCTTGCTTAAATAGGAACACCGAATGGTACAGGTTTCCAGTTCGTGTGTGGCTCAAAGAGAAACGTCAGTCCCTTCTGTTTCTTAACCGGGTCCTCTTGTATCTCAGGTGCCTTTCTCTTAGTAGATCCTGCCAATATATCATCTAATGATGGAGGAGCCTGAAACTTTTGAAAATCAACAATATACTTGACTTTACGGAGCAACGACTCGAAATTCTCTCTGGCTTTCCCTTTGATGTCAGATAATATTGACGTTGTTGTAAAGTTATTGAGAATCTTATAGTATAATTCTGAATTTTGATTATTATTGCTGTTGAACAACAGCGTAATTTCGTCTAACAACGTATTAATCAAATTTTCTTTAGCCTTTATTAAAATTATTGCAACGTTACCAGTAGTGGCCCGGGGTGGCAAGTCAACGTACGTACTGGTGATCAAAATGTTCAACGGATAGTTTGGTTCAATCGAAAGAATGTCACTTGTCAAAAAAGAGAACCACTCCAATAGTTGAACGACTTCAAAATCATGACTCAATGTACCAATTCCGAGACTTTCATTAAATACTGTTCTATTTGTAGTTACTTTTGCAAAATGACACCGTAATACGTGAGAGATGTTCAAAAGTAACCTTAATTTGAATTGAGGACCCAAATCTTCAAGTAGTGGTTTATAAAGTTTAATCAAAAGTGGATTGAACTTCAATTTTTCCTTCTTTAAAATCTTGTCAGCGTTATAAATGAGCATATTCTTGAATAGAAGCTCACTGATCAACAAATCTGAGCCATTAAATGTACTAAATTGAGGATGCTTGATAAAAGGATCCAAGTATGCCACCTTTTTGATTGCCTTAACAGTTTTCCAGAAAATTACATTTTGTTTTGTACCCACAGGTTTGTGGTCCGAATCCAAGTTGGCCTTCCTTATCTTCTTGTATGCTTTAAAGTTGGAGATGAGCTGTGTGCTATCTAGTTTCGATTGATATTGAGCTTTCACTCGACTGACTTCCGATAAATGTCCCGCACTTTGGCTGGCTGTTAGTTGGTATTCTTGGTACTCCTTCTCTTCCACCACAACATGACACCAATAATGGTCATATAGCCAATTAAGGGCTCGATGACATGCTATACGACACATTGCGAGTGAAGGAAGGGACTCGTGCGTTCCCATATGCCTAAGTTCCACGAAAAAAGCGGGTAGATCTAGCGTTTTGGCAATATGATGCATTGGCGTGGCATACTGTGACTGCTGGAATGGATCTATAAGTCCATTAACGAACCGAATAAGTGCCATGGAATATGCCATTTGCACAGAACTGGAATCTACCACCCCATTGTCTTGGAGGCACGTGGAGGTTAAAAGAGCCGTACTTTCGACACCATGGGGAACTTTGCCTCGTGAGCTCAATGCTTTGACTCTCTGGATTGCTCGAAACCTTTTATCTGTTTTATCGTCAAAGTTGTAGAACCAATCCATTAGTATGCGAAGGTCTTCGATCGATTTGTACGCTGTAATGGTAGGATTTTTGTACTTCAAAGGCTGACGCGGTGCTTCCACTTTGTCTTGGTCCGTCTGAAAGTCCTGCCCGGTAAGGTTGGGCTCGATGCTGTTTTCAGACATAGTTTTGTTTTGATACGGGATGTACTAACCATTATCGTTGCAAAGAAGTTATCATTTTCAAATTAGTGCGTGCGAGGAATGCAAAATGTTGATGCAAGAAAAATGTAGGAAAGTAAAAATTTGATTGGTAACCCACCCATCCCAAGAATAAAGGGCTCGACCGTTGAATGCTCTTGTATTAACATGTCTGACTCAACTTTAAATGGAACTTTGTAACGTTGATGATGGTCTATTAGCGACTTAAACCACGTGTAAAAATATATTTATTCCACATCAATCAATATATGGTAAGATACTATAGCTACCCCACTAACCTAAAACTTCTTACCAATCAAGTTACAACTCAAGAACTCAAAACTTTGTTTCTACCCTTTCATTCAACTAGTTCGTGACTTCTATAACAAATTTAAATATTATGTATAAGTGATTACATAATCGACATATATTTTGGAATGAATAAAATTGTATCATTAGAAATTGAAAGTGCTTGATTATATTTCGCCTACCTTAATAACTTGAAACAGTTGTGTTATAAGGCTTAAAAGTTTTCAAATTCATCTAATTAGACCAATGAAAATATTAGTCAATTATTGGTAATAAAGGTCTCTGACACCGGCCTCAATTTGTTCACGCACTACAATTCCAAGGGTGATGCGGTGGCTCAATGGTAGAGCTTTCGATTCCAACTCGAAAGGTTGCAGGTTCAATTCCTGTCCGTGTCAATTCCTTTCTTTTTGCCAATCGAACAACATGATACGCTTTGAAATCTTCATTAGCAACTTTACTTGAAAACACCTTCCGATCCTACATCAAAACCAATTGATCGAAACATGTTTCAAGATAATTTGATGCAAAACTGCGTTGTTTGATTTCTTTGATTTTTATTATACTAATATACATATATGCAAGAAGACTAATGATTCACCATCTTAGCAGCACGGACATTGCCCTGTCTTCTAAGTTCTGTATCCATCAAGTCTTGAATTCTATGACTCCCTGCGATGGCAATTGCCAAAACCGATTCTAATCTATCAACAGGCATTTTATCTTCCAACATCAATAGAGCCAACTTTTCACTTTTCCCGATTACTCCAATGGTGAGGGCGCTCATATCGTTCTCTTCCAAGCTATTCAAGTCCAATAATGGCGTTTGATCGTGAAGACCAGCACTGATGGATGAAACGTAGTCGTACATCGATATTCCAGCATCTATAAGAGCTAAGGTCATTGCATTGGCCATTCCAGCCAACAACCCTCCATCTTGGGCTAAAACATGAATATCCACCTCAATAAGTGTACGCGGATACAAGTGAAGCATCACACTCTGTTCGAAAGTCTTTTCTAAGGTAGTCTTCAATTCCACTATTCTTTTTTCAGTTCTTGTCCGTTTCTTACGCTCAAAAGTCGAGAAATTCGCCACATTGACATTCACTTCGATGGTGGCTCCATCATTGTTGTTCTGTGATCTTAAAGTGGGCTCTTTTGGTCCCAGGACTGTACATATGACTTTGGTGTTTCCTTGTTCAATATATGATGAACCGTCTGATGAGTTGGGATGGGTATTCGTGCGGCACTCAAAACGACGTAGCTCGTTCCATCTTCGTCCATCTATCCTTAGCCCTTCAGGCGAGTATATTTCCATGCGAGACATCTTGTTTGCGGCGTTATACGGAAAGTAGAACTCATCTTGAAGATGGTTCTTTCGATTGTGAAGTGGTATGAAAAATTCATCTCTCGATTTGGTCACGTGACAAAGTTGCAATGAGACCCCACAATATGTTAAAATAGGTATAATGACAGGTCGATTAAAGGATGGAAAGAGAATGGTCGGAGATAGAGAGAAGGAGATTCTTGTTAGGTCTATAGTTTGAAAAAAAAAAAGTCAGCGGTCTTATTACTGGAATGTGTAGGTGCAATTCAATGCATAATTACATACTTAAGACTAATCCCAACGACTGCATCTACTCAATTGAATGAATCAACATCATCAATGAACTTTGCCAATATAAAACAGTTGACCAAGAAGAACGACATTGATGAGAAGAATAATCCTTGGTCAAAAGTGTTCTTACCTGCAAACTCCAAATTGAATGCAAATACTAGCCATAAGGCTTGGGATACAACCCATGATACCAAAACCACGATTCCTTTCCATGCATGTTGTTTTGTTAAGAATTGAGATTGCGCGAGATAATGAGGCAAGAATATCAAGAACCATAAAAAGTATTGGGATGTCATGACTTTATTGAAGGTGACAAATGCAAACGTCTGTAAGAATACACTCGATATTAAGTCTCTATCAGCAAATGCAAGTGGGATGAGGACTGCTGAGAATGCAAATTGGGGGATGAACGCAAAAGTTTCAAAGCTTTGAGCCGTTTCTGTTAATGCAGATTTGTAGTATAATGCGATGTTGTATACCGAGAAATTGTGTCTGTGGTCAATTCTCGTCAAATGATAAAGGTAGGTGTGGTAAAGGAATTCGTAACCGTAAATTTGGTACATAATTCCGTTAAGCACCGCAACAGTGAAAATTGTTACGATCAAAAACTTGAGATTGGTAGGATTGATCCAATTGATTATTGGCAATCTACTCAAAAATGGTCTGCTGCTCCAAGACGCTCTTGAAAGGTAATATAGCACACTCGGCAAGTATATAATGGGGTATATCTTGAAATGGATAGCTAAACCGAGCCATACTGCCGAAACTATGACTGATCTCTTGACTATCAAGTAGTATAGCGCAGCCATGATCATCACTGTCAATATACTTTCCGACGAGCCCCTCGTACTAATTGTGATGACCATAGGGTTCAAGAGCCACAATGACGATAATACCGCGACTTTGTTCGCAGTCAACGGCTTCTGGTCTTTGGTTCGTATTTGTTGAAGTAACTTCCCTATGATCCCTCCTGTGATCAAGTCACTGACCATGAACATTCCCTTACCAAAACTGTACCAGTATCCTCCCCAGGCATTTGGTAGCACCATCCATGCAAGCAAAGGGGTATATCTATATGTTTCCCTTTTGTAGGGACTGAGTCCCTCGTGGACATACGAAGCGGCGTCGGAGAATACAAGATAATCGATATCAGTGTATTTCACAGCCAAGTAATGGTCCTGGTATAGTCCAAAAAAGAAGAACCCGATCCGAAGTAGAACAGCTAGTATTAGCACGTGAGTGATGGATATTGATACCATTAATACGAGACAACGAAACAACTAATTGAACAAGAAATTTTGCAAAGAAATGAAGCAATTGAAGGGTAGATGTAATGAGTGTTGACTTGAAACTCGCGAGTGTCTTCAACTATTGTTCACAGTAAATATTGTTAGTGTGCGACAATTGAGAAAAATCATATGAGCCCCATATAACTGATTATCTAAACGTACAATCATCGCCCAACTCTTCATCATATGGTCTAAGATGTCGAATCCACACGAAGATATCTACAAAGAATACTTAAATTATGATTGGGACTCGTTCACTGAGTTTCAGGACGGCTTGAAACAGATTTTGGACAACTTTTTGGAAAACCTCCAGGAACAAGATCCATCCATTACGTCCATTCCTGCTTTGGATAGAACCCAATTGGTCGAACAAGCCAAGTCGTTCTTTTACTGCTCTCATACGGGTAACATCTTGAATTTGGATGATTATGAACAGTGGAAGTTGGTCAATGGAAAGAAATTCGACAAGAACGCAAAGATCACAGAAATAGATGAACCAATACAACCGACTGAACAAAAAGAACAAAAAATTACAGAGCTCAAGGGAGAGGATAAGGAAATACAAGAGACCTTACAATCAACTTCGAGTACCAGTTCAGACAGCGCCGAACCACCATACTCGTCAAATTACCAGGAATTGGTGGAACTTATTGTGTCTGGTAAGCCTGTTCCAGGAATAAAGGATATACCCAATACTGTATTGACAGAGAAGAGTTCTATTGCGGAGGCCAAGCAAAGGACCAAACCTTGGGAAGTAAAGAACTAAAAATGAATATATATGAGAAATGAATAAACAACCCCATTGGTGTTGAATGCCGCAGATAATGCATATTCTGATGATCTATCGAAAATAAATTTATAATTTGTAACAATCCGATCCAATGCCGAGTTTTTAATGCATGAATCTCATTGCTGCTTCGAATGCTGCTAAGGCTGCTGCATTTGCAGGGAAAGACCTTAAAATACTAGGTAAGAATCCTCTAGTAAACCCCTTCAATCCTCTATCTTTATAAACGAATTTGACGGCATCTATCCATCTAGGAAACTTCTTTTCTGCTCTTATAGGACTATCAGTCATCATAACTTGTTTAACAACATCGGCAGGATATGCAAAGATCCAGAAAACGGTGGCAGACATACCTCCAGACCAGAAATTAATGGACGGTTTAGACAATTGGGTATTCTTTTCAAACCATTGGGTGAAAATTTCATATGAACCCCACCAAAAGATGAAATTGGTTCTGAACACCATAGTGGAGAATAATCCACTATAAATACCTCTGATTCCTGAACTATGGTACAACTTGGTAGCAACATCCAAAGGACCAGTATAAAGTTTGGTCTTTGCGTCATATTGCACCTGTAGTCTAGCTTTGAACTGTTCTATAGGGGCTGCCACAAATGATACTGTCCATCCCGATCCTAAACCAGCTATGCAGTGTCCTAATAAAGGCAACTTCTCTTCGTTGGGGTATAAATTGTCCTTGACAAACCTTCTGTATACCTGTAATGATCCTAACATCACTGAATCCATCAACACCCAACCCACCAAAGGCGGTGTGAAACCCTTGTAAAAGCCCCGCAATCCCTCTTTCTTGAAAGTCTGCATCACACAGTCCGTAGGACCCTTGAAACGTCCTGGATCAGCTGTTTGGAGTCGAACTTTGATGGTATCGAAAGGGTGTCCCACTGCATTTTTCATGAATCCGGAGAACAGGCCCGCTATAAACCCGAGATATCTTGGTGGGTGGCCTTTTAACTCGGCATTTTTTTGGTCCTGGATATCAAGAATGATTTCCTGAGTGTCTTCGACCACTAGCGACATGATATGGGGAAAGAGGTGAATGTAATGAAGACTTGGAGGTGCTTGAGTAGTATCAAAGCGATGTCTAAATCGGGCCTGTCGATAGTTGAAGTAGTGCGAAGACTCATCCCGGTTCCGGGGTAAATTGAAGCGACGATGGAGGTGTGACAAATAGGTAAATGGAGGAACTTAAAGGAAGCGACGGTAGGGCAGAAGACTAGAGCTGGTTGTTCTTGAGGACCTTATGACATAAGAGTTGTTCTTGGTTCTGAAAGGCACGGTCTTCGGCCCATTAAATAGTTCTGTATTATAGTGTTAACAAATAAGTGCGCAAAATCGTTACACGTATGGTTCCTTTATGTTCATAGTGAGTGATTAAGCTATTGATTTGAAGGGATAGACGTGGTACAGGCTGTAAATTTTAAAGCTCTTGGGGTGACTTTCTGGCTATTATTGAGTGTTTTCCAAAATTTAAAATCAATCAACTCTACTTTGGTGTCTAGAATTTTTTGAATTTTGAATAAATCTAGTGAATTTGCACAGAAATTAGCAACTCTGATTAAAACCCCTTCATCACGTAAGATGTATACAAATGTGATTCAAGAAAGCTCCAAACATAAGACAAGATGTCTGCTGAAATAGAAACAAACAGCTCTCTCTCGCCAGCTCTTTCTGAACTTTTACCTGACGAACAAGTCTCAAAAAGTTGCAGCCAACTTAACACCAACAAACCTTCTCAATTACAAAAAGAACCATCAAGAACGCATCAGCCACAGCCAGATACCGTGGTATTGACTAAATGAAGAAGATCTGAAGGAACAGTTGTCTCTCTATTTTAACATTTCTTTTGATTATCTCCAGTATGGATACCCAATAATCACTCTTGCTGCAAAATACACAAAGTTGAAGCTTGAGCTACCATATACTTTAGTATTCTTGCACGTCATGCTCCTGTTTAAAAAGCTTGTAGATTTCCACTTATTGCTCAATCATTTTGGATCTTACACTATGCTGTAAGAAGCTTAATATAACCTCTGAATTGTCAGGCTCAAACAGGTTCAACTAACTGAAGAACCCTCATACTATTATGTGAAGTGAAGATGTGTATCTCTCTGCGATTGCTCGTGAAAATGCAAAATCGGGTCTGAAAGTATCTTCCACAACAGATCATTCTTCAATATACCAAGTCCAAGCTCACTATAGAAACCCTTTCTGTAAACTCCTTCTTTCCTTTTGTCTTTCAACTACCTTATTTCATTATCAACACCATCAATAACTTTAGTGCACTACCCTGTCTCACTTAACAATTTTTTCCTGCATGTACCCCACCACCAAGCTAAAAATTCATCAACTACGATTTCACCACCAAGTGACTTTACTCTCCATCTTACCGATCAAACACCACTAATCGAACTGTTCCTTCACAGAATGAGCCAATCGCCAGTGAAGAAAGAAGTTGGTGTCAAGCCTGAGGTGGTGGACAAGCCGTTGGGCACGCCCACGCCCGATGCCACGCCCAACGGCAACGGATCTCCGAAGAAATCAACATCTTCCACTCCCAATGCAGACCTGGGGTGGCAAGACATCCCGTTGAAGTCATGTACCAAAGAGGAAGTGAATGACATCCGGTTCCATATCATGAAGTTCCAGAACACTCGGGACATCGACATCGTGGAGGACTTTACTAAACCGGTACGGTTACATCGTAAGGATCCCCGTAATATCCAATTCCAGTTAACCAGACAAGACATAGATCTCCGTAAGAAAGAACAGGCCGAAGAGAAAATAAAGCAGGAAAAGCTCGAGGAACAATTGGAAGAAGATGCAAAAGCCGCAGAACAAGAGGCTATTGAAAAAGGTGAAGATCCCCGCAAGTATAGAAGAATCCCGGAAATCGCCCAGGTAGCCCCAGATGGTGGTGCCAGAAAAGCCAAGAAGAACTTGTTCAAGAAAAAGACTAGACAAATCAATTTGATGGACGATAACAAGCGAAAATTGCGATACGAGGAATATTATCCATGGGTTATAGAGGATTATGACGGGAAAAACGTCTTTGTAGGTAATTATGAGGCTGGTTCTTCGGACACCCAACATGTTTTATTCGTTTTTGATAAGGACGGCTTTAAGATGGTGCCTGCTGAAAAAGTGTACAAGTTCACCCCAAGAAACAAATATGCCACATTAACATTGGAAGAAGCAGAGGCGAAAATGGAAAAGAGTTCAACTGTACCTAGATGGTTAATGAAACACATGGAAGATAAATCGACCTCAGAAAACACCCAGGATCAAAGATATAGAAATGTTCCTCAACCAACTGGAGGAAATACACAGTATCTGAGAACAGGAGCTGCCTCTGGAGGAAGAAGAGGACTTCGTACTGTTCTTGGTGGTGGTGGAAATGATAGAGATTCGGACCATGACGATTTGGATTTTGACGAAGAATTTGCGGACGATGAAGAAGCACCTATAATGGATGGAGATGAAGAAGAAAACAAATTATCGGAACAAAAGATCAAGAAGGAAATGCTCAAGGCAGCCCATTTTGACGGGCAGTCAGATGCAGAGGTTGATGACGATTTGGATGACTTATTTGAAACAGAGAAGACAAGAAAGGTCGACAAAGAGGGTAAGAAATTGAGAAAAGTATTAAATAAGAATGAAGCTGGGGTATACGATAGTGAGGATGATGATAATTTGAATCCATACTTGTCAAAGTCTGATTTGGAAAGTAACGATGATGATAGTGAAGATGAAATTCCTGTAAAGGAAGAACCACAGGATGGGTTACCGAAAGAGATTACCAAAAAACACAGGTCGATTTTTGCACAATATGTTGGAGATGGGTTTGTTGTAATCAAAGCACCTTCGGAGTTCTTGAGCTCCTTTCCAAAAGGTGAATGGATTCCAAATGGAAGAAAGAGACCATCACCTTCAAATACTTCGCCAAGAAAGAAAATCAAACTTGATGTGAGCTCTCCGAAGAAAATACAGGTCAAGAATGAAACCGAACGCAGCAAGTCGCTTTCACCTTCTCCAGGCGAGGCGAATACCGTTGCTGCTGTGACACCAGGTGCGTCCCCAACAACAGATGTAGATTTGAACTCTTCTGGTCCTGAGAATGTCTTGGTCACAATCAGAGAAGTGCTAGGTATAGTCAAACACAATCCACTCACCACCAAAGAATTGCTCTTGAGTTTGAAGAGTAGAGTCAACGCTCACAAGGACAATAAGCAAAGAATCATCAGTATAGTAAAACAGAACTTGAAGTTGGTGGATGGCAGACTTGTCTTGAAGGAATAGAAGAATATGGATCCTTGGGTTCATGGAATAATTAAGGATTTTAGAGGGAAGGGCTCAATGGAAGCGCACTAACAATATTTTAAAAACCCTTATTTTCACGAGGTATCAATGATTTGGTAATACCTGAGATTCAAATAGGAATTGAAGAATAACAGATTGTAATTTGACTTCTACGAGGTCTTTTAATAAAACGAATAAACAAATCTATATCGAACGTTATTTAATTATGATACAATCAGTGATATTGGTAGAAGCAGAGAGTCATAGAAAGTAGTTTATTTACATTATTCCCTACTATCTTTCGTGATACCCTTATAGAATAAGGTCCAGGTTTCTTCCTTATAAAATTTCCACAACCTTCTCATCATCACTTTCATCATCTTCTTCTTCAGCGTCAGCTTCAGGTGCTTCATCCCTCATTAACATTTGTACCAATCTATCAATTAAGTCGTGCTCTTCCTCAACTGTCGAAACCTTATGTAATTCCTTGATCAAGGCATAAACAGACTTTTCTCTCAAGTATTCTCTACCTTTTCTTGAAGTACACAATAATAACAAACTCTCCAAATGCACACAGATGATGCTACTCAGAGGATCTCTTTTCTTATCGGAAGGTAATAATTGTAATTCTTCGGGCAAGTTGAACATGTCGTCTTCGTCGATCTCCTCAGGACCGGCAATAGGTAACAAGATGTAAGGGAGAAGGTTGATTTTGTCATCCTCGAGTAACTTCATATGGGAAGCAGTATCAAATAATGAGTTTTTGATGGTAGATGCTACACCTTCTCTACGAATCTTGTTATCGTATTTTTCAGTGAAGACCAACAATTTCGATAATGGGACAACTTCATCGTACGCTTGGTTAGTAATGAAGTAAGTTCTTCCCTGCAAGAATCTGGACAAATCAGCAAAAAAGTATGCCAAGTAATCAAAATCAGCATAAGAATTCAAAGATCTATCGAAACCTTTGACAAAACAATCCATGAGACAATCAATGGCCTTTTCAGATTTGAATACTTTCGCGTTAGATTCATCATGGGTAACCTTCATATCAAGAACTTTGATGATAGAGTCATTCTTGGCCAAGTTGGTCAATAAAATGGTCATGAGGTCAGCATTTGAGTTGTTCAAATTGACTATTTGCTTGACCAAAAAAGTCAAGAATTCGTCATCCTGAGCTATGAGGTTTCTGACGAGCAAGTTGTCACATAGGTTGATCAAGATGGTCAATGACTGGTTCACGGTAGTCTTTCCTTTTTCTTGTGCTAACTTCTTTAAATCTGTAATGGGTTCATAGTTGTTGTAATTGAAAATCAGTTGCTGGTTTCCTTGTGAGTATCCGACTAAGTTGTCTAAGGCAATCAGAACAACGGCTGGTTGTGGTGAGTGTAAGAATTCCACGAGCTCTTCAAGTTCAGTAGGCATTTAAGTAGTTTTTGGTGCTAAATATATGGGGTATAAGAACGTTAGAGGTTATATATAATCTGAAAAATTTTAGTATTGAATTCCGGGCCAGCATCTGATTTCCGGGAAGTACCTCTAATTCTGGTGGTTGCAAATAATAATTAGGCATGATGAGTAATCGAGCTATTTTGACAAAATAGATTTGAAAACAGACAAAGAGTCTAACTAACACCATCTACATCTATTGACAGTCCTCTGTTAGGTGCTCTTTATAATTCTAAAGTTTATCATTAAATATTTAAGAAGCTCATCTCATCCCATCAAGATCACATGACTCCCTGACCGGAACTCGAAACATAGCAGAATAGTCAGATAATATAAATACATGCTAGAATAGCTGTAAGTTTCGTTGATAGAGGGAGATTTTGAGGCTTAGCTTTTCAACAGCTGCATTTCCTATCTTCTTCAACTTCTTTGAGATTGATTTGAGATTAATTTGAAATTAATTTGAAAAAATTGTTGAGGCAACATACATCTACAATGAGACTGACTAGCTAAGATCTTATGGACCGACTGTGCCTGGAACAAGTAGTTGTGTGATACTTATTCCATGATGATATTCCGAAACTCACTTCACGAAAACTTAGTCTTTGTCGTCGCAAAGCCCCGCTATAACTACTCAAACAAGGTAGTCGTCTTTTTTGCTTATCTAAATTTTGCAGCAACTGCAGGACATTCATCTCCTCTTATACGATTGCCTACTTCATAGAAAATCATTCCATTAGAAAGTAAAGGGCAAGTACATGTTTCGGGAACCTCTACTACGTAAAGTTAGTTACTAATACTGCAACAAATGACATTCATCTACCTCGAATACACACTAGCTACACTTGATTTACAAAAATTAATCACAATTTGATCTCAAATATCTAGCAATCATACTTTCAAGTTAAAAGGCTTTATCGTCAGCCTGATCAATAACCTGCAAATAGTAATAATAGAATGCAATGAAAGTTAGGTGACTATCAAACAAAAGCTTTTCATTGACAGAATGAATTCCACTGTTCTCAAAAGGGATACCCGGTTCATACCTGTAAATATGTCTCGTCAATTCCCAGTAAGACTTTGTATCGGTGTTACCAGGAAAAGCAAGAGGGGCGACAATGTAATTTTCATTTTGATCTGGGTAGAGTAAGTCCTCGTACAAGTATCTTAATGCCCCGCCAAAAATATTCCAGCTTTCGTCGTTGATTGGAGTCACGGGAGCTGGTTCAAGAGGCAGGAGAAGACTATAATTGAAATACCCGTTATCGGTTGGTTCAATGAGTATCTTCCCATCATAAATCAAGCCTAAATTAAACTTGTCTGCTACCTCTCTTATCTGATTAGCTATCTTGGTGCTGGTTGATTCAACAGTTTCTTCAACAGTAATTCTATGGTCCACTAATACTGATGCATGCTCCGGTAAAGCATTAGATTTAACTCCTCCTTGGATAATATCCACAGCCTGAGAAGTCGTTATTAAATACTTTCCATCGTTGTTCTTGCTCAAGTACTTGATGATTTCTTTGTTTGCATTTTGATCGAAGTGGGCTCGTAAGATCAGTTTTTTGAGGTCTGTATCCACGGACTTTGAATGCTCAGCCACGCACTGAAGTTGGTTCAAGACCGGGTTTGCGTTGGTGAGGATACTCGGAAATTGTACATCCTCAATTTTGTTGATTAATTGTGCCAATATTCCAATTGACGTATGATCTTGAGGGACTGAAGAATGGCCACCAGGAGTGTAAATCTCAATGAATGAATTTAAATGTCCCTTCTCTCCAGTAGCTGGAAGTATAAACTTTCTGCCTTCAATGGTCTCGTATCCTCCTACTCCTTCGTCGATAATCTGCAAAAACGAATCGGGTCCGTACCTTTTCAAAAGATGGGCGAAAATATTTCTTGCACCGGAACCAGCGGCTTCTTCATCGTACCCAAAGGCCAATATTATAGTTCTCTCGGGATTGAACTTTCCTTCATCCACCAACAACTCAATAGTTTCTAATAATCCGATTAATAAGTTTTTGGCATCGAAAACACCTCTTCCGAACAAGTATTCTCCATCATACCCTCCTTCATATGGTGGATAGGTCCATTTATCAAGAGTATCCTGTTGGACTGGGATCACATCCAGGTGAGCAGTCAAAAGGATGGGCTTTTTGTCTTTAGAAGATCCTTGCCAGGTATAAACCAAGGCAAACTTATTGATTTTTTCGACTTTCAAGTGTTTGTGAACAGAGGGAAATGTCTTCTTCAAGTAAACGTGAAACTTTTCGAATCCCTCCCAGCCCGGTTCCAACTTATACAAATCTTCAAGGGAATCTGCAGAACTCGGGTCAATGAAGTCATCAAAGACCTCAGTTGGAACTTGTACGGCACCAAGTAATTTCTGGACAGATTGGTTTCTGAACTTCTCGTCGTGCAATATAACGTCAAGGGTTTTGTTGTTGTATAAGTATTTTGTGGGGTCCAACTTCTCCACGAGAGGACATAAGGAATCTGGGTTTGATGGGCCGTTGAGGGTCAGAACTGTATGGCAGTGTTTGACAGCAAAGAACGCTAACACAAGAAGAATTGAACCAAGGGGTTTCAAGTACCGTTTCAAACCGGATTTTGCACGAACCTGATTCGATTCGGAAGCATTGTCAGTCTTTTCGGACCCGTATAGAGGGAGGTACACACTCATTCTGTATCAATGCAATGATGGCAATTGAAGTATGGGGTAGTCACTGGCTGTCACTATTATCAGTTGAGGATATAATTTTAGCACAATTGTTGGGTCGCTAAGTATGATCGTCGATTGCTTTGAAATGGTTAGTTTCTAGTCTTTTTTACTGCTTTCGTATGAGTATGGCTATGTTCTGGTTGTACGGCTCCAACTTAATCTTGTTAATACTGATTATGTCTGTTACGTAATCCACGTGATAGACAATCCGTCAAGTATCTTTGTGGTTGCAGCATTTCCGAAAAGGGACGGAATTGCTCTATTAGGAGGGGAGGAATATCCAAAGGGCTTGTAAAAGGGGGTTATGGGACAAATAGGGAGTCTAAGAGTTTGCTTAATTCAGTACAAGAGTGTTAGAAGTTGTGGTTAAAAAGGGTTGCACGTGATTCGTGAATGAATTTCGCTTTTGGTTCAGCCTTCACTCCAATTTTCAAGACTGTCAGTAGACTTAATTTACAAGAATATGAGTATTGCGTATAGTAAAAGACTCAATTGTATTCGATACGTTGCCATTGGCTCACATATATTGTAGTGTTGTGTTCAACAGGTAGGCTCCTAGTATTGGTTGAAGAATTGGACTTGATCGAGCAAAACCTTTTCCTTAGAGTACTTGACCACTGGGTCTGACAAATCTCCTCTGACAGCAAAACCATGGGAAACACCAGAGAAAAGATCGATTTGGTATCTGACAGTTTTCAATTCAAGCAAGGCTGCTTCGGTGGCGTGTCTTAAATCAGCAGGGAAAATTTGGTCAGTTTCAGCTGCCGAAATAAGAACTGGGTTAGCAATGGCCTTGACTTCATCGATGGTGATGAAAGAAGGGTGGGCAATGGCAGCGGCATTCAAAGGACCATCCTTGGTCAAGTTTTGGATGGCATATTTGGCACCGAAACAGTAACCGATACCTCCAAGGAACTTAGGGGCCAACTCTTTCTTGACTTTGGCCAAGTAAGCATCCACAATTGGAGTGGTGATTTCAGGAACATGGTTTGGGAACCAAGCACCAATGTCACCACCTTCAGCAATAGGGTCGCCCTTTAAGATGTCTGGAATCAACACATGGTACTTGTGACGAGCAAGCTCGTCGGCAATCAATAACACGTTGGTGAGCTTGTATCCGTAGACATCGGTGAGAATAACAATCACTCTTTGATCACCATGTTCTTGGCCGACCTGGTAAGTGTCAAGACCGAAAAGTTCCTTGTAAGATCCCTTTGGAGTACCGGTATGGAAAGAAGCTTGAACGCAACAAGCGCCTGGAGGATTGGAAGCCATTGTTGTAGTAGTTAATTGTTTGATTGACGAGTGGATTTAGAGGAGTGGGTAAGGAAGATTATATATAGTTGCCGCTCCAGCGAAAAAGTTGGGTACAGCTCAATTTTTCAGTGCACCAAAGAGTTCTGGTTGAATGAAAATCACAGCCACAATTGCGGCAATTGGGCCTCTTTATATACTTTTTTACATCCACAGAGCGGCTAGCTAGACATTGGGGATATAGGCGGTTCTAAAAAGCTTTTGGTCCCATTCTAGGGGCAGTTATCTGCGGTGAACCCCGTTTTAGTCCGCCAAGTATGTACCTTATTGAGATTAAGCTGCGCATAGTAAACCGGAAGATACCACGTTACGGACATTTTGGCCGGAGCTGACGGAGTTAAATGTGGTTTACTTACATCCGGTCTTGTGGGCCAACTCCGGAGGTCCCTAGTCACGTTGTCGAACCACACCTACTCCCCATTTCTGTTGCCCTGCCTTTACAATCATACCAAAGGCTTGATACAAAATTGCGACATGGGATCAAGACAGGCCACAGTTATTAATACTCTCTCCGGCTTGAGTACCCCCCAGGACTGAAAATCCTCTCCATGGACCTTTAATTACACATTGTAACCAAGATGATACAATTGCGACTCCCTCGTTGAGAGTCCTAAGCCTCCTCCTAAGATCTGTCTTGGTTGCGAAACTATCTCACTGGCACAAGAGTACTTCACAAATACAATAAAGCTCATCGTTGACATAGTATTTTGCCATGGTCTTGTCACAATTTTGAAAACTCCTGACATGCTACTCGCTTTCCAACTGGACAATTTTATAAACTTCAAACTTTGAGCCAACTCCCTCTACTTCTCTTTGCTATCATATCAATTTCTCATTAAAATTTAAAGTCCCTATTTACTCTTCTATATTAACCTTTACATTTAACTTTGGGCATTGGTTCTGGCAGTGATGTCGGCTTGCTTCACAAGGTTTTGAGGAGCATCCATTCTTGGTAACATGACTTCAATCATTCTGATCTTGGAGTTAACATTGAATGCAGCATCGTTAAGCAAAGTGTTAGCTTCTCCAACAGTGGAAACTCTGACAGCATCGTAATCTTTAGCATTAAAGGCTGGCAATAAGGCCAAGTTGTTCCATGGTTGGATATCGTTATAACTGGCATTTTCACCATGGATTAATCTTTCAATAGTGTAACCATCGTTGTTCAACACGAAAAGATATGGAGTGGTACCGTTTCTGATCATAGTAGAGATTTCTTGGACAGTCAATTGTAAGGAACCGTCACCAACGAACAAGATCACTCTTCTCTTTGGGTCGATTTCACGGGCAGCCATGACAGCACCTAAAGTGGCACCGACAGAGTAACCGATAGAACCGTAAAGAACTTGCGAGATACCAATGGTGTTGTTTGGGAATCTAGATTGGACAATACCGAACGCAGAGGTACCAGTTTCAGTGATAATGATATCACCTTCACGGAACCAAGAAGATACTCTGGTCCATAACCATTCTTGGGTAAGTTTGGTGTCTCTGGTGACAGGGGTATTGGCCAATTTAACCTTTGGAACTGGTTGAGGTTTGTAGGCGGAAGAAACTGAGCCAATTTGTTTAAGCAAAGCTTGTAATGCTTCTTTCATTTGGACACCTGGGAAGGTGGCTTGTCTAATTTTAGTGTGGTCGGAGTGGAATTCAACAACGTTTCTGGTTTGGTAAGAGTATGAGAAAGATCCAGTGTTGAAATCTGATAACAAAGCACCAATAGATAAGATCAAGTCGGCACTTTCAACAGCTTCCTTGACTTCTGGCTTGGATAAGGTACCGACGTAAACACCTCCGAATCTTGAAGCCGAAGAGTTACCGGAACTCAATTTTGCAGCCACTTTTTGGATCAATGAAGGATCGTTTTCCAATAATTCTCCATCAACTCCACCTTCGTCAACACCACCTTTACCCATTGGAGTGGTGAAGACTGGGAATTGGGTCACTTCAACCAATTGCTTGACTTCTTGCTTACTGTCATGTCTTGAGGCACAGGCATCAACTAAGATAACTGGGTTCTTGGCATTCTTGATCAAGCCCAACACGGTTTCTATAACTTCTTCTTGAGCATCCTTATCGTTTGGTTGTAAGGATACGTCAATTGGGGTGTCTAACAAGCTAGCTGGAACGGTCAAATCGACCAAATTGGCTGGTAAACCAAGGTAAACTGGTCTTTGCTTAGTGTAAGCTTCTCTGATACATCTGTCGATTTCAGCAGGAGCAGAAGAAATGTCGTTAACAAAGGCGGTTGTTTCCGAGATGTTGGTGGACATACGGTGATACACAGTGTAGTCACCGTTTCCTAAAGTGTGGTGCAATAACAATTGCTTGGATTGGGAGGAGATGGATGGGACACCAACGACGTGGAGTAAACCAACGTGTTCGGCGTAAGAACCGGCAATACCGTTCAAGGCAGATAATTCACCAACACCAAAGGTGGTGACTAAAACACCCAAACCTTTGACACGAGCGTAACCATCGGCGGCGTAAGCGGCGTTCAATTCATTGGCATTACCAGCCCATTGGAAAGAGCCTTTGCCGTGGTCGGCTTCGACTTCATAAATCTTGTCCAACAATGACAAGTTGAAGTCACCAGGCAATCCGAAGACGGTCTGGACTTTCAATTGGTACAATCTTTCAAAGAGATATTTACCTAAGGTGATTTCTGACATAATAGATGATATGTGATTATAGATGGTGATGGGAAAAGTAATGAGAATTGAAGGTTTAGATTGGCAAAGCACGCCGTATTTATACAGAGGGGTACCAGCATTGGCAAGGACGGGCCCAGTCCGTTGGTTACCGTATTGGGAGCAACCCCTTACAAGCAAAATCGATCATCTGATGGAAATGTGGTAATCAGGTGAGGCGATCTTTCATCAGGGTTCGCGACTGGAATATACGGAGTCGGAGAACTGAAGGCCAGATGAATAGTGTGGACCGGCGAAGACCGGGAGTGAGCCTGGGAGGTATGCGGTTAGAGATGATATCCGGGGGTCGGTGGCGATGAATAATGTGAATAATCAGAGTGAATTAAATGAATAAGAATATGAATATGAATATGAATGATCATGTATTATGCATAATGAATAGTCATTAACACTTCCTTGACTCTGGCTACCCCTACACCACACTATGAGTAGATTGGTGCTCATCTAGCTCTGGCTCAATTCAACCTTGGTGGACGTTTACTTCCGAGCAGAAATGCTGCGAAACAATCAAATTCCTCAGTGAAGATGAGGAGAACAAATATCCGGTCACACCATGAGGAGATGTGCCACCCGAATATTCTCTCAAATCCGGGGCCCGATGAGAAATATTCATTTTTGACGGTCAGTTCCGGGCCCGCCCATACCGTCCATCACCTCACAAATACCCTTCAAATCGATCAAGTTATTTAGAAATCGGCCATTTCCGGGGCATCCGTCCACGTGAGCCTCCCTGACAACACATGGTGTCCTTCAAATATGCGGCCAAGTACGTCACCCATCAGCCAATCGGATTGGCGTCTCGGACTTTGCAACAGATTATCTAATTGGCGCCATCTTCTTTGGTTTTGGCCATATGGTGACCCAGATTTTGGTGGTTTGGTCGTATGGGGCTCTTCAATTCATGCCCTATTCAGACGTCAAGCTGCCATCTAAACCGGAAAATTCACCGTTGCCAACGGTTTGGTCCTGTAACTTTTCAGTAAAAATAGTCTTTTCTACTAGACCACAAATGTGACTATAATCCGCGCTAAAAATGTCATTCGAGTTTCAACTAGAGACTCTCAAAGTGGAACGTTACGGAACGACCCGTAGGTTGCATGATAAATAGAATTCGATAACTGGTAATTATAATCAATAAGAGAGTTGGAGGACACAAATATTCACAATGTTTAGACAATTAACAACCTCCTCATCAAATGATTTTCCTTGATTTTCTCTCCTCACTCTCGACTCTTTTGTGGCTGTTCCATATCGCATCGGCGTCGTCAATCTCTCAGCTGTATCTAATTAATCCATCTGTTATTACTGTACTAAATTTATAAGGTAGGTACCTGTCCCTTGGTTTCAACGTATACTCGAATTAGTAGAACCGCACAGGTTTAATATGCTGGAAAGGGATTAACAATTGTATATTATTGGGAAACAAGTCTGTCGTAAATTTGTCTCACTTCGAAAAGTTACAAAAGATGCAAAAAAAGAAAAAAACGTCATATTTCAAATTTGCCGTATCTCACTTCAGTAAGCTATTCCAATCAATCATATAAATATACTATTTCAGTATAGATCTTAAAAGTACTGACTCATAAATTAAACTACTATATGTATCGTGCTCATTAATTATTATCCCTATATATACGCTCCTGATCTCACTATAATACATTAGTCAATAAGCATCGACTGATCGTCTTCATCCAAATCTTCACTCTTTTGCTTCTCTGGCAAAGTTGCCATACTGATACTGTGTAAATTTGAAACCCTTCCTTTATTGTGTCCTGGTAACCACCTGTAGTAAGTGCTCACCAATGGAAGAAGTCCACGATGGTAATTCTTCAACACGAGGATCTCGAACACTAAGGTGCTCAACAAAAGCGCCAACGTGATCGCCCCGAATGTTATCATAGACTTTCTACCTGGGAAGTATGCACCGGGCTTGAGTGCAACGTTGTACGCAGAAGTATACTTGGTATACAATCGAATCATCTTGAATAAAACGTATGCTATTCCACACAAGAAAGCGACGATTGTAGCGCCAGTCAAAATCAGTTTCTCTCTTGTAGCAGCAATGTCCGCTACTAATAATATGAGAATGGTTATAGGAAGTACAATCACTGTGAGAATAAATTCCACTGATGTTCTGTTGTTCACCATAATAACAATAAACTGAACGGTGAAACCAAGGAAGAAAAAAAAGTCAAACACAAGCAAACATCTGTGAATTTGAAAGATATTGTACATTCTTCTCACCTCAAGGTCAGCACCGATTTTCTTGAATCTGAACCATTTGACATGCTTTCTAAGGATAACAAGCATCACTACCTGGGCCACCAAAGTGATACCCAACACTGCGATTGTTGCAATGTTGGTGGCTGCAGCCGAACGTCGCCATCCAGCACCTCCCACAAGGGCCAAAGACACCTCCTGGTATTGAATACCCGTATAAACCAACATACACGCGTAAAAGAGTCCCAACATTGCCAAAAGTAACAAGTTTTTGGTACGGAGACCGATGTAAGTCAACAACAATTGGTAGACGGCAGAAAAGATAAAGAGAGCCAAATATATGGATATTTCAGCAAACCGTTCGTCGGACAGAAACGACTTCTTGTGCTGGTTGATCACGGCATACATGAACAATTCAAGAGCCAAGATGACTGCTGCTGATAGTACGGATATGCCCAAAAAGATCCGGGAACCACGCTTATAACTGGCATCGGCCAGGAGCTGGGCATTGGCGGGTTGGTCGTCTACCAAAGCTTCTTGATCATGATATCCATGCACATTTTCCATAGAGCCAGCTCTGGGACCGTGACTGAAGCCATTTTGGGGACTGGGACTGGGACTGGGACTGGGACCGGGACTCACGTTGGAGTCTACATGGGCCAAGTGGTAGAACTCGTTGTTATTATTGATGTTTTCCTTCGAGGCATCGTTCTGTTGGAAGGCTGCAAACATGCTCTGTATAGAAGGTGTTGAAGGTACTCAATTGAGAATTTAGATCTTCAACACTGGGGGTGGGATCGTCTTCCTTAAGTATGAACTATAGAGATGGGTAGTGTACTTCGCCGTGCGTTTGACTTTTCAATCTTGGGGTAAATCCAATGTCGTCACTCGCTTTGTAAACTTATGAGGACTACGTGCGGCGATGAATAATTTTCATCCACTATATTGTGTTCGTGATGTCGTACGGCTGAACATCGTTTGTGTGTATATATCACTATAGATCATGAAATTTGCATATGGTAGCACTGCCTTTTGATATTGATATGACTAGACGATTGCGTTATCTTCGTCTTACGGACTGGCCTCTCCTGGCATTGGTCCGCTTCCCTGTTCATGATCATTCGTGCTCTGTCTCTACAGTGAACCAAGTCATTTTTTTCACCAATATCGCACTACAATTAAAGTGCACACAGCCTAGTAGTCACCACTAGTTTTGATACTCAATCAAGTGGTGTGAGTTTGGGTTTTGACGTCATACGACGAGTCGTCGGCCATTTGCGATGTATCCCTTTGTACCTGCGTCATTGTCGTTATTGATCGTAGCCGTCGCCAGATCATTGATCTATTATTGATGGGATTGATACACTCCCCTAACTACTCCATATCATGATTTTTGAATATTTACAAACCGTCGTAGTCACTAACCTCCTCTTCCACCAACCCATCCTTCTGCTCATGTAAATCCAACCAAGAAACAGTTGAAAACCTTTCATCACTGTTGGTTGTGCTCACAATTGCATCTATACTCTCGTCAATCACCAAGAGACTGATGGCATCATAGCCTCCGGCCCCTGGAACAACTCCCCCTAGATTTCCCTTTAAGGTCGAGCAGCTGTTCAAAAGAGCCGTCTGTTGTACTGGCTCGATTTCGGCTCCACATGCACGGGTTAATTTCCGCAAGTTGGACCGTATACGCTTGATAGACTCAATAAGGTCAAGGAAAGGTGCGAGGTTGATCTTTAACAGAGGTTGAAGACCCAAGTAAAGATCGATGGATGAAAGTGGGCGGGCCTTGAAGTAAGCAATGCCCTCCAAGTAAGCCTGTTTGTTTTCAGCATAAAGCACATGCAACTTAGCGAGAGAAGTCATCAAGTCTTCATTGGCTTGATTCAATGTTGCGTATAATATAGCACTTTCTTCTGGCTCGTCCTTTTTCCATTTCAAGACTTTGGACACGAGTTTGGGCGTTTCTGATCCTCCCTGGATATCTCCCATCAAGATTTTGATATGTGGGGGTAATGTGCAAGGGGTGTGGTTGAAGTTCCAGTCAGAATCAATGAGTTCTGGTAAGCCTTTCAGTTCTGAATCATTCACCACACCACTGATCAACTCGGGATCAAACCGTCTATAGACAATAGATCCATAAACGGCGGCAGCAACATCGAACCCGGACCCGATCTTCTTCTGCGCGATACAATGGGCGACCTGTGCAGCATTGTGAAGAACATTCTGTGATACAGATCCTTTGAAGAATCCCAATAATGCAGCAGTCACCACCGTAACCAAACCAGCCGACAGACCCAACCCAGTCTTTGCTACTTCATGAATAGCCTGTTTGTGATACAAGAACTTTTTACTCCCGTTCAACGATGTCTTTTGCTCCGTATCCTCTTGAGAATGGAAGCCAGGATCAGAATAGATGGTCACCTCAATATTGAACTTCGAGGTAGGCTGAACATACTTCAAAACGGTGGAAACAGTAGCTTCCAAAAACGGATTTTTCAGGCTGGACGTCTGTATATCCACGAAGTTCGGGGCGATGTGATAGATCCATACCCCGGTGAATTGCGGCGACTTGACGGTGATTGTAGACAATTCTTGACTCTTAAAATGTTGGTCTTCTTTCACTATGGAATGCATTCGCGAAGATAATGCCGTGACGTACGAATTGTATTGGGGGTCAAGCACGAGATAGCCTCCTGCTATCAATGCCTTTCCTGGCGAACTGTATGCTTTGGTGACCATTGGATAGTTTACTGCAAATATGTTGAACACTTAGTAAAATACTATTGGAGTATTGATATATATTTCGAGAAAAGGTCAGGTGATTCGAGGTCGGAATCCGATAGCTCGCACCTATTTAAGCTGTAAGTCTGGAAAACTTACACGCGACCAGGGCCCGGATGTCTGCTAGATATCCATCATTACATTCACCTATCCTTCAGAACTTTCATACAATTGACGTTGTAAATAGGCAACATATCCCCGTTATCAATGTCTAGCATAGAGGAAAAGACTGTGGCCTTGAAAGCCACAAAGACTATCGGGATAATTGGTCTAGGCGATATGGGATGCCTCTACGCCAGAAGGTTTAGTGAGGTGGGATGGAGAGTGGTTGGATGTGATCGAGAAGACCTCTTTGAAGAGACCAAAGAACGGTTCAAGAACGAGAAGTTTGAGGTATTGAAGAACGGCCACTTTGTGTCGCGTATCTCTGACTATATCATCTATAGTGTGGAAGCAGAGAACATCGAAAAGATCGTTTCTATCTATGGTCCATCTACCAAGTATGGATCTATAGTGGGAGGACAAACCTCGTGCAAAGAGCCAGAAATCAAAGCTTTTGAAACATACTTGCCGGAAGATGCGGATATAATATCTTTGCATTCCTTGCATGGCCCTAAAGTGGATACTACGGGGCAACCATTGGTATTGATCAATCATAGATCTAAATCTAATAATTTTGAGTTTATTGAAACTTTGGTATCATGTCTTAAGTCCAAGGTCGTCTACTTATCTGCCAAAGAACATGACAAGATTACTGCTGACACCCAGGCAGTGACTCACGCTGCATTTTTATCAATGGGCGTTGCTTGGAAATCTATAGATCAATATCCATGGGTTACGCCAAGATGGGCTGGAGGTATGGAAAATGCCAAAATCAATATTTGTTTGAGAATCCTTTCCAATAAGTGGCATGTATACGCCGGGCTTGCCATTACCAACCCATCCGCCCATGGCCAAATTATGCAATATGCCAAATCAACTGGTGAATTATTCACATTAATGATTCAAGGAAGAACAGATGATATGAGAAAAAGGCTCCTTAAAGCAAAGAATTACGTTTTCAAACACAATGCCAATCATGTGCCATTACTAGATGACGATATATTACAAAGATTCAGTCTCAGTAAAGTTCCTCCTGGTGGAAGACAACCCAATAGTCATTTGTCATTATTGGCGATAGTCGATAGTTGGTACCATCTTGGAATTGTCCCCTATGACCATATAATTTGCTCTACGCCATTGTTCAGAATATTTTTGGGTGTTACGGAGTACTTGTTCTGTACTCCAGGCTTATTAGAGGAGTGCATTGAAGTGGCAGTATCTAATGAGATGTTTAGACATGACGACTTGGAATTCACCATAGCAGCCAGAAAATGGTCAGATTTGGTTTCGTACGGAAACTTTGAGTTGTACAAAGCTGAGTTTGAGAGAACCCAGTCCTTTTTCCAACCTATGATGGCAGAGGCTAATGCTATTGGAAATGAAATGATTAAAACAATTTTGGAACGGGTTAAGGAGAGAGAACAGATCTAATTAAAAGCGTAGATTGAAGAATCTTCAGATAATGTTGACTCCAACATATGCATTTACTACATAAATAAATTTTATTCATTATTTGATAAACTATTATTCAAGAAGTATCTATTCAAGAATTGGTGCTATTCGTTCATCAAAAAAGTGATGAGTGCCTCAAGGCTATGAATCAGTCATGATTGATATGAGCAATCCTGTTTATGTGAATTGACCGTATCGATACTAATATTGATTAGATTGGAGCAATGAAGTAGTGTTTCCTATCATATCCCTATGTGTAGTTTTCTATTTTAAATTAAATACGAAGGAATAGACGGAGGCTCACAATTGTTCATCTTTTATAACATCCATTAACCAATCCAACCCCTCTGTCAAACCTTCGCCTTTGATCGCACTGGACGCAACGATACTCCAGCTTCTATCTTTGAGATCGGTCAAATTGAGGGCCTGGGACACGGCAGCGGCGGTCATGGCACCTGGTTGATCCTGTTTGTTGGCAAATACCAATAACGCACTGTCTAGTAATTCTTCTTCTTTTAACATGGTATGCAATTCTTTGCTGGCAATGTCGATACGTTCTTTATCCGTGGAATCAACCACGAATATCACGGCTGCGGTGTTGCTGTAATAACATCTCCAGTACGGTCTGATGGACGTTTGGCCACCCAAATCCCATATGTTTAATGTAAGGTTTTTATATTTCAAAGTCTCCACGTTGAAGCCGATGGTGGGTTTGGTAGTGACGACTTCTCCCATCTGTAAACGGTACAAGATGGTGGTCTTCCCTGCACCATCCAATCCCAATATAAGGATCCGGATTTCTTTGTCTATTCCCCAAAGCTTGCCAAAGATATTGGTGAAACTGAACACTTGACCCATAGTAGTTGGTTTGTGAATACGACAAGTAAAGATGCAGTGAAATTGGTATTGATATCGCTAGATGTCTGGGTTATTGGACGCGGGAAATAATTATGGTCAGTGGACAGACGAATGAGATGTAATGATTACGATTGGAATTGTCAGCCCAGAGCCTGGATTGGTGATTTGTTCTTGAAGGTAGTTGAACTTCGTGTGCGGTCATGTGATCGCGGCTTGAGATTTTTCTTCGCATATTCAAGGGACTTTTTTTCGTGAGTTGTTCCGTGAGCGCCGCTAGTGAGACAAAGAGAAGGGAGCGTGTCATCGAGACTAGATCGTTTAGTTGGAATGAAAGGGAAGGACCGTGTCACCTGACTAGATGTGGTTATGCGGCTAGCGGCTAAATCATTTTCGTTTCTGCTTTTCTGCCTTATTCCACATAATTTTGCTCGAGTATATGCTATTATCAGTATTTTCGCAGCAATTCTGAGAAATGTACAAATGTTTCTGGTGGACATTTTTATAGAACCCATGGGTACTACAAAATAAATCATTCGCTTGAAATCTAGACCATGATCATATTGTACTAGATAGTTGTCTACTCAATTGTATGGAAGGAGGGACTCTCTGTCCTTATTAACACTTTTCTTATTACCATCCTGTAATAAGCTGACGCTTGGTCTTTGCTTAAAGCCCAAGTGAAAACCAAAGAAGCCAATTAGACTAATGATACAAATAACAATGCCCAACGAAAGCATTTCAACATAATGCATGAAGTATAAGAAGCCAAAGCTAAGCATTATGGCCATCACCATCAACTCAACTTTTGCGAATGTAATAAGAAGTCTATTCGACTTGGCTTGCTTTGGTTCTGGCTTCTCCACACTGTTTTGTCCCAGTCTAGCCGACAGACCAGATTGAGAATGATCTCGTGCCCTATTTCGCAAGTACTTTGCTGTTGCAATCATACTTCTTGAATATGTTGAGTGTGGCGTATTCTTCAAAAGTTTTAGTTCACCTTCAGTTGTGATATGAAGACGATGAAAGAAGAGTATATAAGCCTCTATATACCGTTAAACAATCAATATATGCCCACTCAGTACAAGAATAAACATATTCAGATTCTTTGCTCAAATAATAAGTATAAGCAGAAAAAGGTAATTATAGCTACTAGTTAATGTATATTCTGGAAGTTATAACCACGAAGTTATAGGATAGAAAAGATCGGCCAGAACAACGCCTATGAAGTGTATTCATTTGCCTAGGAGGAACCTCATCCCCTATTCAGTTTATAGTACGAGAAGCTCGAGTATCTTTTACCGGTCACAGTAGTGCATCTACATTGTAATTTGAATACTGAGAAGGGTACTGCCAGTTTTTATCAATAGAGTTGCTAGGAACTAAATGAGGTTTGGAGACATGAAACATTCTTTTCTGGACCGATCCTGATCCTGATGGATTCGAGGAGCAGTACAATCAAACGAATAAAGCTGAAGGAGGTCTCCCCAGTCACAAAGTGATAACTAGAAGCTTCACCATGATGATGCTAATCAAACTGTCCCATAAGAACTTTGTTGTCACCTGCCAACTAGTGCCACAAAAGGTTCATTATCCCATCAAGAAACTACATCGGATAGTTTGTGATAGTACCATTATTGCATAATTGGGAGCCGCGTCGCGAATTATAGTGCATCTGTTTGCTTATCAATATAACACTTAGGCAAAGTATTGCAAAGTAGGAGACGCCAAAGATTATTGTATTGCTGCAAAATTTTTAGTTTTGTGGAGTTTGAATATAGTCACGTGTAGCAATAGTGGAAGATGTGAAGGATGTAAAAGACAAAAGGAACGTAACAACTATCAAAAATAGAGGGTACTTGTAGGAGTCAAAATGAACTACATTTATGGTTCAAACTCCCACTACCATAAAAAAGCACAGCGTTTTTAAACTAGAGCTACACTTTTTACATTACTACTTTTTGTCAGTAGCTAAGATAATACATCTAGTTTATACGAAGTAATTGACAAGAAAGAGCACCAAACGAGATACTCACTATCTAAACCCCACTATCAACATACGACAGCCGAAATGGACAACCCTACACAATAACAAAGTATTTAGTATAGTTTTCCGAAATGGCTCTACCACACCCGAAAAGAGTCAGACCACCACGTGACCGGTTTACTGTCGGAACTCAACTGTGTTAGTAAGCAGTGAGTAATCCGATTCTAGGAGAAACTGCAATAATACCGGTTTTGTAGTCAAGATAAGTCGTAGCGATAGCTAGGCACTAGGTCAAGACTGTAGGTATTAAGGGAGGTATAGGGTTTGAATAGTCAAAGCCTTTAGAATAAGTGACGAGAATTAGTATATGTGTATTTAAGGTAAAACAATGTGGTAGAAATCTCATGGGGTCCTTTTCCCACATATGAAGTAGGGGGAAAAGGTCCCATATTTATATCCCAGAGAATGTGGGATTTATCTAAGGAAACCCTTGATTTCAGGATATAGGATGAATGACCCAGATCAAGAATAGATTGCAGATCCTTGATCGAGACGCGTCAGACAGTAGTAATTTAGGATTGAGTAGGGTAATCGACCCTGGTCGATCTGGAGGTAATTGGCACATTTACTATGTTAGTAGTGCCAGTACCGACATTACTAGAGTCATGGTAGGGCAATTTAATGACCACTACTTTATCACCACCTTTCTTCACCAAACAACATACAATTATTACATTCAACATGCCAGATAGACCAAGAGGGATCTTACGTAACAAGTCGGAAATAAACGCCGATGCAAAACTTGCAGCTGCCGAATTGGACCGTCAAGAAGTGATTAAAAACACCAGGCTCAATTCTCAAGTATCACCAGAAGTGACAGAAGGCGATAGAATCAGAGCACAATTGGCGGAAGCCAAGACCAAGGAAGGAAATGGGGAGGCCACTTCAGAACACAAGGAAGCAGAACATTTGAGATGGGACGAATTGAACTTGTACCAATCAGAACAAGAAAAAAACTCGACGATGAAGATTGATGAACCTAAAACCCCCTACGAAGGTGGATTTGACCCCACAGGTGAATACTATAGGGATGACGTGGAAGAAATCCCTAGTTTCGAACTAGGAGAAGGCGAGACTGAGCCAGAGGCCGACGAAAAGGTTATCGGATCGCTTAATGGAGGAGAAGTGTTGAGAAGTGAAGAACCAGAGGAAGATGAGGAAGAAGAGCAAGAGGTCCCACTCACTGCAGAGGAAAGGCATAAAAAGTTCGAGGAAATGAGAAAACAACACTATCACTTGAAAGGAACAGCCTTGGCAAACAATCTTGGGAAGAAACCTGATGCTCTTGATATCGAAGATGAAGACGAGAAATGAGACATGAAAAAGAATTATAGCACGAAGTGATTTGAGTTTTCTTGAAGCATTTCTACCATATTCACTACAGTTCCAAATGTGTATAGACAATCAAACTGAGGTAGTATAGATTGAGATTTTTTAAATTCATGATTACGAATTTTCATTTGATGGCGGATCATTTACATCAACAGCCATGTACGAAGTAAGTCCTTTATACTTCCTGGTATAGATAATTTAAACGATATTGTCTCGACTGAAGTTGCGATGACGGTTCTACACTTACGCTAATTTGTTATCAATTACTCTAAATTTACGTATATAATCAACAGACGGACCTAAGAGAAATACTTCAAGTAGGAGACTTGGAGCTTTCCAGCGTCCTTCAATTCACCCACAATTTCAACAAAAGCAGCCTTAACAGTAGCAGCATCGGCATCCTTTACCTTTGAGGCAATGTTGGACAATTGTAAGTCATCGAACTTTTCAAGCAAATAATCAATGTCGGAATCAATGGCTTCAGCCTTGGCAGCATCACCGAAGTAGTCCACATCCTTAGCGGAACCTCTGACAGATCTCTTATTCTTCTTCTTGGCAGCCTTAGCAGCTTCCTTACTCTTCTTAGATTGAGCCTTGTTGTTGGCAGCATCTTCTTCAGCTTTCTTGGCAGCAGCTTCCTCAGCAGCCTTCTTAGCGGCAGCTTCTTCAGCTTCCTTTCTGGAGCCGGCTTCTCTTTCCCACTTCTTTCTTTCCTTTTCCTTCTTGGCAGCGTCTTTGAATAACTTAATTCTTGGATCCTCGGAGTGTGCTCTTTCAACCAAATCTATTAATCTCTTGTTGTCTTCTTGCTTTAACTTCTTTCTGTTAGATATGTTCTTTCTTTCGATGTAACGCTTGTGGTCTCTGTTGGCAGTGTCATCTGGGACATCATCATCCTTGAATTCGAAAGTCTTCCAAGAGTCAAATTTACCCCAGGCGGTGTAGAATTCGTCCACTTGTTCTTTGGTAGAGTTCAAATCACCTAAAGCTGGAAGAGCACCTTTCTTAGAAAATCTGGCTTCAGCAGCAAAAACAGGTCCGAAAGCTTCAAAGAAATCGTATTTGGACTTTGGTGCTGGGGGTTTAACATCGGCGTTGGTATCAACCGAATCAAATTGTTGTCTTTTGTTGGAGTCCAACATCACTTCAAAAGCCTTTTGAATGATCTTGAAAAAGCCATCTTGCTCTAATCCACCGGAAGCAGACTTCTTGTCTGGGTGATGTTTCAACACTTGTTTTCTGTGGGCTCTTCTGATTTGGTCCTCAGTAGCCTTGTATCTTAAGTGAGAGAGTCCTAAAACAGCATACAAATCAGCGGACTTCCATTCTCTTGGATCGTGTGCCAATAACTCTTCACTTTGCTCTTCATCCCCAAGATCCTCATCAGCATCTAACTCAACGGTTTTCACGTCCTTTTCAGCTTCTATCTTTTCGTATTCAGACCAAGTGTGGCCTCTTAAAGTTCTAGAAGCATGTGCTAAGAAGTAACGCCCGACCGGTTCAATTGGACGACGAACTGGAGCGGTATAACTGGATGATGCCTTGAAAGCCTCAGTCTTGGTGCTGGAAGGTAACACAATAGACATTTTGGGGTTGTTAATGATGGTCTTTGATAAAGCTCTATGGGTCTTTTTAAGGTTAACTATAAGAAAAAAATTTTGTGATGAAGAGTTCGAGACTGATAATTACGTAAGGATGAAATTTACGCGCAGGGTCTATACTAGTACAGTATTCTGAGAGATAGTAGTTGAACTGATCCATTGGGTATGATATTATTTCTACAGTATCAGGTTTTGGTATTGAATTCATAAATCAGATAAATAATTTACATGAGTTCTAGTTTTGAATATGATACACTGAAAATTGACCATAACCCAACTGAGATCCTTTTATAGTAACCATTTGATTATTACTGGATAAGGGGGTTCTATGGGTTCAAGAATTTCCTCAATGTAGCTACAATCAACTTTGATCAACAAGTCAATAGTTGCGGTAATTATCGAGTAATTCATTCTTCTATATATCCCATTAAAAGTTATTCTTCTTTGATGGCTGCCATATCCAACACCTCAATGGATCCTTCTCCATTTACCTTCGACCCTTCACCTTGTAAAACATCTAAGATGGTCCTGTAGTTGATAGGATCGATAATTGCAACATACTCATACGCCTTACCGTCTTTTTGTTCATCTTCAATATGATCTATGAGCGGTTTGATCTCGGTTTCGTACACTTTGAGATAAGCCTTTTTTGATAACACCACCTTCACCTTCATCTGAGCTCTAGCGATTGGAAAAACCTGCTTCTCCACCAATAACTTGATAGCATCAAGAGCCTGCAATTTTGTATTTTTGGTGGGATTAAGATGAAATTTTAACTGATCCAATGCTTTCTGGAGCATGGTAGGTGGGTATCTCTTCTTAGATCTTGGATTTATGCACTTTGTCGATATAATTGTTAAGAATTCGTTCTGTTTCTGTTGTAAATTGGCAGTTCTCTCTTTTTCATTCAATTGAATCTCACCCTTGGCCAAAATTTCCAAGATAATATCATCCTGACTAGTAGTGCCAAAGGCTGCCAATAAATCGTCGTTATTGGCCACTTGTCCCTTCGATACATTCTGGAAAACCTGGGGAATTTGTAAGACTTCATCGAGATCTTTTTCAACTTTAGACCTCCAGTCTTGTACTTTGTTTTGGTAGCACGCCACCTCGAACCTCTTCTTTCCTTTTTTGATTCTCACTAACGACACATTGGTGAGTTTGATTTGGGAACCTGGTTGATTGATAATTGCCATTTTGAACGGTGATAGTACATGCAAAGTGTAGAGTATTTTATAAATTCTTTAATCCTGTTGTAAGTCATCTCTGCACGTGACAATATCTAAATTTAACGTAATTAGCTACACACAATACCAAATTTTAAATAGTATTATATAAACTTGTATTATTATATATGATGATATGAGTGTAATTGAGAGGTGATGTAGTTTGCATTTTCAATTGGACAGATGGAGTTCAATAAAATTGATAGTTGAAAGTTTATTCATAATTTCTCCAATTTGAAGTATTCCAATCTCTACGATAAACAATCGGACTGACCTTTGAAGTGGGTGCGATAATGGTGTTGGAAATTATAGTGATGAGTTTGTTTAAGTTGGGTTTAATAACATTTACTCGTCGTCGTCTTCACCTTCATCTCCTCCTTCGATGAACTTACCCTTGACATCTTTCCACAACTTACCTCTGTTGTGGGCTTCGTACCAGCCGGTTACGGCATAGTCGAAAAAACCTTGGAAAGCAAAGGCACCGGTGAAGATGGTAGCCACGTAGATGGAGTTTCTTTGAAATAATGAGGCGATAAAAGACTAAAATGTTAGTACCAATTCATAGTATTCTTAAAGATTGTAGAATGAACTGAAGGGCCCAAGAAAGATGAAAATGACAGCCATGATTTGTACATGCACGGAAAAATCCCTCTAGATTCGCCTTCTTCTAAAACTAAATCATCTTCTTGTTGTACCTCATGCAATATGATACATGATTCCCTTTTCTCTATTTTACCAACACAACCTCAGTTCGAGTGTAATCTGGTCATTTGTTGAGCCAATTTTGTTTGAAAACATAATCAATCCCACATTAATTGGATCTTTTGATGCCGAAAGCTCAATGTGTATCCATATTCAAAACATCCGATATGCACGGTGCAATTTTTATCCGATTCCACTGCTTTTTTCAATCATTCTCATCAGATTTCCTTTGTCATCCCATTATTAAGCTTAAAATCAAACTTACCATTTTCACTGATTGATATTTGCTATGATCAACTAACGTAGTGTGTTTAAAATCTATACCAATGATGAATTTTCGGTGATTAATTTTCAGTCGCAATTGATTGGCTGAAGAGGATTATGTAATATTTCACGTGACAAACATCAATTACTCGATTATATAATCAGCATGAATACAGGTTTATAGAAGAAATTAAATACATTATAAAGTTCAAATATTATCGTTATACATTGATTAGCTCTCTATTCTAATTTCGTAGCATCCAAGGCTTCGGCAGTCTTCTCAATTTCTGTAGTGGATGGTTCTGGAGTGGCAGACTTGCCAGCACCTGGGTACTTCGTACCCTTACTCTTCTTTTCCTTTTTAACCTTGGTCTTTGGTTGTGCTACAGGGTACCCGTTCTTTTCAGCATCTTGGAATTCCTGGTTGGACTCAAATTCAGCCTTGATTGGTGCCAATAATTCAAGAATTCTGTCGGCAACTCCAGACTTTAAATCGACTGGAGACAATTTTCCAGATTCGAAATCAGCCTTGACTTCAGCAATTGAAGTGTAGGAAATAGGACCCCCGTATTTCTCTGGCCTGTCGATGTCCAACTTGAAAACGCCTTCCTTTTGGGCTTTTAATTCTTGAATAGGGGCAATAACGTGTTCCAAGAATGAAAGCAAACCGTTATCTTTGATATCACCTGGGGCACAATAAGCTGAGTTGACCTTTTTCCTGACAATCTTTGGATCTTCAATAAGGTCGATTTTGGAGTTGGGGTCGGAAGCACTCATTTTTCCACCTTGGCCCAAGCCTGGAATCATAGGGTTCATCAAATGGGCTCTCTTCTTGTAACCAATGGAAGGTAAGTTTTCCTCTGCCAACACGAAGATCTTTCTTTGGTCAACACCTCCGAATTGGGCATCAACACCCAAATGTTCTTCATCCAAAGCTTGCATGAGTGGGTAGATTAACCCTGAAAGTAAAGGGTTATCCACTTGTTTGACCACATCAGCTCCGGCCCTCTTGGCACCATTTTGAGAGACGTTGTTGGACAACTTGAAGATATCCATGGTGTACTTGGCACTTAATTGGTAGGAAGAACCCAACACGAAGGTCAATTTCTCGATAGGCACGTTAATGGACTTTAAAATGGCCTTGACCACAAACTCGTAGTACTTGGCTCTGTATTGGACCACTTCCAATGGAGCCTTCATGTTATCCAAATAAGCATGCAAATCAGCAACAAGAACAATCACTTCCACACCAGCTTTCAAGAAGTGGGCCAATTTGATCATAGGCACAAAGTAACCACAGTGGGGTTTCCCAGTCGGAGCAGTTCCCCAGTAGAGCTTGAGTGGTCTGTCCTGCTTTTCCAAGACATCTTTGATGATTTGTCCATTCAAGACTTCATCCAAACCTTTGGTGATGAGGTTGTATTGTTCCACAGGGTCGGTAAGGGTGGACATGGCAGGTATTATAGAGAGGGTGGGGTAGATGATACGTGGCAGTAACCAAGAATGTGGTGGGGACGATTGGGGCGATTGGTTAATGTGGTATGGTGTAATGCTAACATTGATGGAGGTGACTCTTTGAAAATTTTGCGACCAGGTTGGTAGGGGAGAAATGGTGGTGAGGGTAAGAATAGTGAGAGACTGGAGTGGATATAGGGAAAGGTCAGTGGGAAAAAAGAGATTTAGGGGGAGCGAGAATTAGAGATAGCGAGGTCCAGACAAGATTAGGGAGAGCGTGGGTAATAACTGAGCGACAAAACTGTGAAATGAGTAGTTCCGACCAATACAGTCATGTGACCAATGATATGTAGAAAGTATACGGAATGGAAGAGCAACTTATGGGCTTTCCGTATTAAAAAAATGGCTAGCTAGGCTCAATGGAGGTATGGGTATTGAAATATACTTTCAAAGCGTCCAATAAATCTTGTCAGTCTCTCTTCTTGTTGTCCTTTATGGCCTAACTCCATGGTCGGAAGTCGATATACGGCCAGATCCATCCTCGGAGATACACCTAAACCCTGTGGTATATCAGACATCCTAAACTTCCACGACGTTCTGTAATTGATCTGTCACTAAGTCTCACAAAAATTGATGCCCCTCGCTACCTAGCGCGACATTCTTGCTGCCATAGCCCCAAATTCCTCGCTACAAGCTCGCTCACTAATCAGCATCTAGCACCATCATCTCTCCCTAATCCTCCTCTATCCACTATCATCATTACTTTTCCTCACGTCTCTACACCCTTGTAACATCACCAAATCACCATCAACAAGTCCTAAACCTCCCCACCATGCCACCCGATCAGATATCGGAATCCCTAAAGGAGTTCCTCGTTCTTCTCCCGCTAAATCTCGATTTTACTGACCATTCAATACTTAAACAGAACGTCTTCAGAGCTCTATACTATTCGGCTGCCGGCAACAAGTCGCTAACCAAACACATCTTCCCCGAAGTGACGGTAGAGGATCTCGATCTCCTTGCCTCGTATCTGGTGATCACCAGAAATGACAAGGTGCCGTTCTATAGTGTGAGATCAAGACCAGTAGCATATTCCCATCCTCCCAACACAGCTTGTGCCAGGTCATTCAAGCCTGGAGAACCAGTGTATCGATGTGAACAATGTGGATTTGACGATTCGTGTGTATTGTGTGTCCATTGCTTCAATAAAGAAGACCATGTTGGCCATAATGTTCTCGTTTACACCAGTAAAGGTAATAACGGTGGAATTTGCGATTGTGGAGACCCGGAAGCTTTCAAACCTCTTAACTGCAAGTGTCAGCGCTCATCCAAGCACAAGAAACCTTCTCGACTCGAATTTAATCTGGACTTAAGAAATACGATAAAAATCTGTCTTGATTACATTATAGATGTTCTCAATTTCTCCATCCAAGCCTTGCCATTAATAGACCAAAATATCGACAAGAATGGCAACAAATTGACTACCGAATACATTAGCAACCTTTCATCACTTGATCCCAACGATTACGGCGGACATGTGGATGAAAACACCCCGCTTTTATGGTACTTGATCGTATGGAATGACGAATACCACGATATCTCGGCTGCAAAGAAAGCACTTCTTTCCACGTCTCACTTGTCCGAAGTTAATGCGGGCAACTTGATTCAAGAAATCGACTCTGGCGGTCGATGTATACTTAAAGAGGCCAGTGATTATCATGATTTACTCGAAGCAAGAATGAAAATCAGAGCAACAGGTCTCTTTGCAACCATAATGTCATCCAGAGATTACATGAGAGACGAGATAGCGAACTATATGTTTGAATGGCTAGGAGAAATTGTAGAATTCCCCTCCAACGAACAATTCCGTGAACTGAGTAAAGTGCATTTCGCAGATTTGTTATTGGAGTTATCACCACTCAAAAGATTCATACCAACCGAAGTACTAGACGAATTAGATCCAAATATCAAACAGAAGTGTTTTGAAAACGGCATTCTATACAATGGAAATTTGGTCAACAAGAGCTTGACTTCATTTAAAGAAAACTTCATAATTCAAGATTTGACTAACCCAATAGATGAAATTTTGGTGCCTGGTTCAAATGACATATCCAAACTCTCACGTATTCAACTTTTGTTGACTTATGAATTAAGATTAAAGAAACCAATCAGGCAGAAGTTGTCAGCTTTGCTCATTGCGCCCATTGTCTCAGATCTTGATAAAAAATCAACCTTTGCTCAACAATTCTTGACAATATATCCATCATTATTAACTACCTTAGCATTGTCTGATCGAGAAGATCACCTAAACTCGTTGTTGGAAATAACCTCACAAATTTTCAGTTGTCCTAAATGTATTAATACTGTATTACACAAGGAAGGGTTCAAGACCATAGTTGGACCCTTGGTCAACATTATAGAGAAGAATACCACCAGGTGGAATCAAGATAGTGGATACCCAAATGTGATTGAAATCACCAATGAAAAGCCATATACCTATAGAAGTATCAAAAATGCTATAGTAAGGGGAATTAGAGACCTCACTTATTTGACAGAAAAGGTTGAGAATTATGAGTTGATTTTCCATGAGAAACAGAACTTTGTATTATTCCTACTTCTTCTTAGAAACTTCCAAGGGTACTGGCCGATAAAGAAAAGATACGGTGACCACGTTGAAGTCGAGACTTATGATTTCGTTATTCATATACATTACTCAATTCCCATTTTGAGGAACGCAAAAGCAATCGGAACTTGCGAAATTGATGTCAAAACAGCCAAACAAAATGTTGCTTCCATAGTAGACTACTTGAGTCTCAGAAAAATAAAGAAGAATGCACTTGGTGTATGTGAATTCAAGGTTAGCAGAGAAGAAGTATCGCTAGTTAATCCCATCAATTCCTTGTTATCCTATCTCATTCAAACGAATGGCATTGACAATCTTAAGGAGATTCTCGCAGGTTCAACTCAACCTTTTATGAATATTTCAGATATTTCTCTCCGAAGTATTGTTTTAGGATTTCAAATCAAAATCGGATTTTGGATTAGAAATGGAGTTTCTGCATCAAGACAAGGCTCATTCTACCTTGAGAGTGTCATGAACGACTTAACCTATTTCAGAGACTTTCATCTCAATCAGATCGCATGCATGATTGATGATCCAAAGGTTACGTTGTACAACTTTCTCGATAGATGGGAGGTTTTTGCTTGGTATCAAAACGAAGAATCATATGACAAAACTATTTATGATCTGCGGTTTTTTTCTATTTCGGAAAAATTAATCGTTTTCCTCTTCAATTTATTGGTTGAAAGGGAGTCGTTTTTGAACATCTCTTCAACTGAGCGAATGGAATTGAGACTCAAGAAAGCAATCTCGTACTGTTTGTGCGATGAACCCAAATCATATAGTTCAATTAAGGGAGAAATTGCAGCCGAATTGCTTGATTTAGCAAATTTTGATGACATATTATATGAAATCGCAACATACCAAGCCCCTACTGCGTTGGTTGATTCAGGAATGTTCAGATTAAAGGCTAAGGTATTTGAAACCTTGGATCCATTGAATTTGTACTTAGACTCATCAAAGTTCCAGGATGTTTCGGAATCATTGTTAAAGAACATAGCCACTTCGAGAGGATGCAAAGAAGATGAAGTTGTTTTGATACCCAAGTTGTTACAAAAAGGAACATCAGACTTTGTGCAAAAGAATTTGGGTCGTTTCACAAAAACTAAAGAATTTGCTAAATTGATCTACAAGTTTCTTCAACTAGCAATCGATACATCCGATGAAACATATCTCCCTCAATTATTGCATCTCATCCATGCAATTCTTATTGATGATGAGATCCTTCATGGCAGCCAATATCTCAATGACAACTTTGTCACAATTCCAATCAGTGATTTGTTGTTGACAATTGTCGAGTCCAAGATGTCACCAAGAGTAATTCAAAAATCTGATTATTTGGTCGAGCAGTTTGTCAATAAAGATAAACGAATCATCGAAAACTTGATTGACTGCTTTGGTGAGAATTATATGAATGGATATAAGAAAAGAAAAACAGGTCTCTTTGAGTCCGACATGGAAAAGAAAAGAAGACAAAACAAAGAAAGACAACTTAAAGTTATGAAAAAGTTCGAAAGGCAAAGAAAAAAGTTTTTAAGCAATAATAAGGATTTTGAATTGGAGTCCAATAAAATTGATGAAGCTCAAGAGGAAACTGACACCAAGGCTGGTAAACGCACTTGTGTTCTATGTGGTGAACACGATTCACACGAAGAGCCATTCGGACTATTAGCAAGTAAGACGAAGTCATCTGTCTTTTGGAAGCTTCCCGAGGCACAACGGGGCTTTACAAGCTTAGCATTCAAACCTTTAGGTGAGCAAGCAACCCCTAAGTCGGACAGCTCTCTTTATGGAGAGGGATATTTCTATGATCCAGATTTCTCCGTTTTGAACAATGGAATGCTTGAAGGGTCGGTGTTGTCTACATGCGGTCATTTCATACATCATCATTGTTTTACACGCGCTACTGGCTTGAACAAGTTGTTCCCTTGTCCGTTGTGTAGGAATTTACATAATTTGTTCATTCCAGCATTTGGATCGCCTAACAAGGAAGCATCTTCTAGCGAAGCATCCGATGCATCAACAATCCCAAATTCATCAGATTCCCTTCTTGGTAGTGAGCCATTGAAAGCTAAGTACAATCAAATCTACCATTCGACCGGTGTTAACAAATCGATGTTAATTAAAGAAAAATTGATCAAGCCAGAATATTTCGAAGAAAAGAATGATGAAAACACGTTCGAGGTAAAGATCAATAGAATCTTGCAACATGAATTGATTAATGAAATCTCCGATCATCCTTATCTAGTTGGAGGGAATCGCAATCAAAGGTACCTCAACACACTTCAAACTTTTTCAGTTTTGATTGCTGATACTATCAGGATCAATGAAATATCGACCAGAATCGGAGGAGAACAAAGTCTCTCCACTTTTTTGACGCAAATTCCAGGCTCAGTGAAGACTCTCTTAAGGTCGTTAGTTCAATGCAGATCAATCTTGTATGAATCGAGAAGCTCGGCAACTCTTCTAGGAAATGATTACGATTTGTCCGCTGAAATTCAAGCATTTTGGGATTCCGGGAAAGTAATCGATGGAGTTTTCAACGAAATAGTTGTACTATATTTTCAAAATGACGAATCCTTGCAAACTTTAATGAGATTGGGTTTTACCAAATTGTTTACAATTGCCATTTCATCATTCTTGGTAAGACTTCAAAAGATCCCGTGGTTCTTGGATTCTTTAAGATCACATAATAAAAAGGAATATAAGTTACCAAGTGATACGTTCAAATCATTTACTTTTCTTTTAGGTCAATTTAAGTCTGACTTGTTGACTTATGATGTTGAATCTTTCACAAGTGAAGATGTACATGCTTTCTACTACGGATTGGAAAGAATTTTGTTGCCATTCTTGCGTCAGCTTATTATCTTCAAGGATTTGCTAACTTGTGAAAGTGTTGGCGAAAATGCATATGAAAGTATCGAAGCATTTTCTGCATTGCAAGCTCGGATTGAAGACCAAGATTATATTGATAAATCTGAGGCATTGACTGATGTACTTGAAATTCCATCTTTGAATGAATTGATCGTGGGCCTTGGCAGCTCTTCGGCGAAATTTGCCTTTGAAAAATCTATCAAGGATATTGTTTTCGAAGCCAAGATCCCAAGGTATTTGGACACCGGTGTGCTTACACTTGAATATCCTGGTATCATTCAATTGATCGATTTGCCAGAAAGCTTCAGTTCATGTGTGATGGATGAGAATAGTTATTCCATCAAGGGAGGTTACGATAAGATCATTTGTTTGCATTGTGCTAGTCGGGTCAAGAGTTCAAGGCATTCGCAGCATATGTTGGATTGTTCTGTTGGAACGGGTATTTTCTATATTCCTAGATTGAACAACTTGAGAATTTGTATCTATATTGGGAATAGGACTCCGATCAGTATTGATATTCCTGCGCCATACTTGACCAAGCACGGAGAAGTCAAGAAACCAAAGACCAATGGGTTGGCTACGTTGAATATGTACCGATATGAATATTTGAACCGAATGTGGTTAAACCAGGGATTATACGGGTTTGTCACTCGAAGTATATTTGGAGCCAGGCAAAACGCGATGAACTTCAACTTTCGGCCTACGGGGGAACAAGACGATGAAGATGATGAAGACGACGACGATTTTGAGGGAGGACAAGAAGAAGAAGAGGAGGATGAAGATGATGATTATGAGGAGTTTCCTGAATGGTGAGAGGAATACGATCGTACAACAAGTGAGTGAGTATATGAGTAGTGTGAAGATCGTAAGGAGAGGGTCTAGATTTACTGTGTTAGCCAGCTAGTCTATAATAAGTAAGGTAGATGGGGCAGCCGAAGGCAAATAATAGAAAGATTAGTATCAAGGTTTACACCGCTTTAGTAAATAAGTATGTTTATAGGGAGTTAATCATGAAAGGACATCGAAAGGTGGTCAAGCGTGGTGACTGAGTACGGCGTATGTGAGAAAACAATTGCTTTTACTCGGGTGCCTCGGTGCTCGGTGTTTGTTTGGCCATATTCATAATGTCTTAAATTGACTCACCGCTTATTCCGCCTACACGCATTTCGGTATTGTTCTTTCGCAGCCATTCGACCTCATTGGGCACGTATTTAAGGGACCAATAAGGGGACCAATTAAGGGACCCGTTTGGAACCGGTCCGGTCGCGGTCCGGGCGCGGTCCGTCCAATAAGGTGCCTCCACCGACGCCCCCCACCCTTATATCCCAAACGGTACAAGCGGAGTGCATGCACCATCAAAAGGCGCAAAACGGATCCACACGGAGGTTGTTGATATAATTGGGAGGTATAGTTCGTATTCGTCAGCATCCCTCGCGATTATCGGCCAAGCCACAGAAACCAAGGGATTTGGGCCGCATTTGTCTAACAGGATCTCAAGCCGTATTGTGGTTGTAGGCCAAGGAAGATTATTAATCCTACTAATACGGGCGTGTCAGCAGAAATGAAAATAGTTCCAGGGTAGACCGGGGAATGACCAAGCGAAGATAAGGGCATGCTTTGTCGTAAGCATAACTATTGCAATTACTAAGATCATAGCGTAAGCGCTAACGTATAGTACTGTTCTCTCTTGTCTCATGTGAAATGGTGTGCAGGGTCTGCGAAACTGTAGGCTGCAACTTTAAGTGAGAGTATATAAAGAAGAAATCCGCCAAGACTCAGCACTCCATTTTTCACCAACTTCAATCTAGTCCACTCCCCTACCCCACCAACCCAGTTTGTATTCACAATGTCTTCACCTTCCCGAGGTTCCAAGGATTCTAGGCCCGATGACTTGGAGGCTGCCGCCTATGAGGGCCGCGACCACCTGGATGTCGAAGATGGTTTCTCTCTTACTCTGGAGCTGGGCACTCGTCCAGACATCTCAAGACAAGCCACGGTTCTCCTGAGGATCCGGTCCCAATACTCGTTCTTCAATGACAAATTGGCCGATAAGAGAGTCAAAATCGTCCGCACGTTTCTTTCCATCTATCTTCTTCTAGCAGTGTTCATATTGGGGGTGTTCTCCATCTACTGGGGCTCCATGTACCAGAGACTGAGTCGTCTCAAGAACTTACGTATGTTGGTGGTCATTGAAGACGATATCCAGTATGGAAATGTGCCGCCAGTGATTGGGAATGCGCTTGAACAACTTCTCCACACCCCCAGAGCCAGGACCTTGGGAGACTGGCACATCCACCATTCTCAAGATATCCAGAATCTGGCTCAACAACACAACAATACCGTTGAAGAAGAAGTCATCCGTCTTGTCCACCATCAATTGTACTGGTCGTCCATCTACGTCAAGGCCAATGCCTCGTATAACTTGTATAATGCCATTGCCAGTGGAGACACAAGCTATAACGTTTCCAACCTGTCCATTCTTACCATCTACGAAACGGGCCGTGATATGAACGGAATGATACAGTCAGTCATACCATCTCTCAACAAGGTCCATGCAATGTGGTTAGACCAGGTTGGTAATGTCACATCGCAGATTGGTTCTTTAATAAACTCACCGCTTTCCTCCGATTCCCTCAGAGTATATGCCAATCCGCTTAGTTGGACTTTCTATGATCGTATTCCTGCAACCGATGCTGTTCTTAATGCCCCTGCTCAAGTCGGTTTGATTTACATGATCATCATCACCTTTGTCCTGATCAATTTCTTTGGTGCTCTACATCAAGAGGTAGCCACACTAAAGATCAAGAAGTACCAATTTTTATTCTACCGTACCGCTACCTCTATCTTTTCTTTCTTGATCATCAGTTTGTTCTTTTCGTTTGTCAGTTTAGCGATGCAAGTCGATTTCAACAAAGCTTTCGGAAAATCGGGCTTCTTGGTATACTGGATGTTATCATGGATTACTATGTGGGCTGTGGGTATGGCCAACGAAATAGCGGCCATGTTTCTCATCTTGTTATATCCTCCAGCACTCGGTCTATGGTTATTGTTCTGGGTCATCATCAACATTGCATCGACTTTCTCTCCATTAGCATTATGTCCGGAGTTTTACAGATACGGCTATGCGTTGCCTATCCATAACTCTTATGAGGCATCCAAAGTCGTCTTTTTTGATACTTACAAGGGCCAATTAGGAAGAAATATCGGGATATTGATCGCTTGGTGTGTGGTCTTGACCATTCTTATGCCCATAGTGACAATCTTCTTTGGAAAGACAATGGCCAAAAGAGCAAAGGCGGCAGCAGAAGCAAAAGCCGCTACAGAAAAAGGAAGAAATTAAGTTCTTGTCACTTGTCATTTAATAGATAACTATAACAAATTTGATGAATCATCATAATAAATAATACAATTAACTACCCCAGTAACCACAATTGAAATATTAGTTTTCATGTTTCGATTTCTATAAATGATTATTTATAACATAATTTACAATATATATATGGTACACTAGGCCACAGTTGACACAACCGTATTAATCACATCTTCAAAGCCATAATCATAACGTATCCCATCCTCCAGCATCCAACACTCCATCCAAATTTCGAACTATAAAGTTCGGGATATTATGTTGCAACCATGAGTTCCTAATGAAATCATCATATCTTGATTTCATGAGATACAAGGGTTTATTCTTCTTTGATTCCCCGTGTAATTCTCCGTGGTTATCTAAGAAAGGTGCATTTTGGAATGATCCCCCGTTCTTGTGCAACAACAACAAACTTCTTTCCTTTGGTAGTAAAAAGATCCCAACCTCATTGGGACACTCCTTCAAGAAATGAGTTGTACATTGTCCTTCGTTACAACCAATGGCTGGTTTCTGGGTATCCACCACCTCACCACAAAATAAACACACCGCAGGATCTTCTATCGAAATGTGGGGATTGTTGTACTTATCGGAGTAATAGTAGTTAGTGAAAAAGAAATCGAGTCTTTCTGGTAAATCCACAAGCTTAATGATTCCAGGATACTCGAGCTGTTTTTTGGACTCATTATGTTCAATGACACTGGCTGAAGTTGTCGTAAAATGAACAAAGCTATCAAATACTTCAGATTCATAATTTTTTTCATGACTCAAGAATTTGGACAATAATACATTGATATTGTCAATATTCATAAACTTACACAAACGATCAGCCTCGAGACCTCCGATATCACAATCAACTCGAGAAAAATCAAAGTTAGCACATTGGACATAAGCAAATATTGCAGCTCTTCTCAAGAATGGTGTAGATGCTTTGATCAACATTGACAACAATACATTACCCAACTGAGTCTCATCGATACTAAGGTCGGCATTTTCATGATTCAAGTGTTGAAATATCTCCAAAATACAGTTTCTTGCATTATCGTTTAAATTAGGAATCACTGGAATATCCAAAATTCCAATATGCTCCGTGGAATAATAATCATTTTTCTTTACCTCCCTTATTATCATTTGAATATTTTGAAGTATATGACCCATAAAACAGGTGGATAAAATAGAGTTGAACGAGAACCCGAGCGATTTCACGGGCAAGATATTTACCAACAACTCAAAAAAGTCAGCTTCTAAAATGGTTGAGTTTATTGAACCTTTGGTCAAAGAAATTAAGTTGGCCAACATCTTGGTATAAGCGTCTCCCTTTCTATTTGGTAAATGGATCCAATCTTTAATCTTCATGAGAACACTTGTATTTCTGAACTCATTCATGGTTCTCAAATTTGACAAGCTATTATTGGACAATTGTCTAAGCAATAAAGTTGACTGTGAAGATACTCCTCTGAGAGCAATTTCTGCCAGTTTTATAGTATTGACAAGGACATAAGTACTATCTGCTTTGAACACATGTGGGAATGAAAAGAAAGTAAAGGTTTGGAACATGTTGCTCAACAAAAGACGAAATTGTTGTTGCTCTGATGTCAAAGAGGAGGTTGGATTCGGTGAGATCATTTCTTTGGAACTAGGACTAAGAATTGATGCGCTTTCAATATCATGATCTGCAGATTCAGAAAACTTCTTGTAAAATTCTGGAGAGCACACCTCTGTTGAAGACAACGTTGAGAACGGATTGAAATCAAGGGGGGCGTTACAATCATTGCTGATATCTTCTTGGCCGTAACTATCTGGATGCAAGAAGTCTTCAAGTTTTCTCTTGTTATCAGTCCATAAAATTGGTACGAACATGTTGTTGATAGACTTACACAAAGGACACAAAAATTCTTTATGATCAATATTCTCTGGTGTGTTTCTTGTGATTTGGTTCTGCCTATTCTTATTGGAAACCAAAAAATTCATGTAACACTGAAAATGCATACCATGTCCACAACTCAGTGAAATCAATCTGCTATCAATATGCTTTTGATTAGAGAACCCTGGTCCAATGACATTATTTTCTTTGACCTTTGTCATGAAAGAACGATAACTATCAGAAGTGATTTGTGTATTCAGTTGATCTTTAATTTGCATATCATCTGTCTCCATCCCATCAATATCTGGCGTTCTTGGCTCTTCTTCATCCAAATTTGCACTATCCGAAAATGATTTTAAAAACCAATATTGATCATCGAACGGAACACTCCTGAATTCTGAACTTTTTGTCACATAAGTAATGATTCCAAATGGACCGCTATCTTCAGAAGTATTCTGACACAAAAGACAATGTGGTTCAGTGAACTTCCACCCATGATCTTCGACGTCTTCTAACTGAAGCTTCGTATGTTCATGAGTAGTGTCTGTACACTCGGTCTCTCCTTGGCTCTCACCATCTCTTCCGGTGGTTTCACTGCATTCTTGGTCATCCATTTCAATGTCACTATCGAACTTGAAATTTTTCAAAAAAGTTGACTGCTGTTTCTTAAACTTAGCTAATAGTTTTGTTTTCCTCTCTTGGACAAACTTTTTCTTTCTCTCGACTTCTAATTCGTCTGTGGTAGAATAAACATTCAAATCCAATATCATGTAGTCAAAATCACGAACCTGGTCATTCAATATTTGTCCCAAATTTTGATATTTCTCTTCGAAAACTTTGTATATAGCTCTCACCTTTGAATGATGCCCTTTGAAGTCTTCGTTTATAAGAATCTCATAAAGGATCACTGCAATAGAACAGCCATAAAAGTCAGAAATGTTTACAAACCGATCATAAAAGGTTCCAAACTTAGCGATGTCAATAAATTGTTCTTTGGAACATAGATGAATCAAATGGAGCAAAGTTTCCAAAAGATTGTCCAATTTATCCAACCCTTCTTTAAGTACATATTTCATTGTCTTGATAACGAAATCGGAGAAGTATCCCGAAACTGAGAAGTTGCCAATGTACTTATAGATACCTAGATCTTTTGGATCCTTCAAGCGAGGCTCAATTACAATATCATTGAGTGGTTTCTTCGTCTTTTTATGAATCCTTTGTTTGATAAATTTGATTGCGTCGTCCTTGGTATTGGTTGTATAGTTGAAATAGTATGGATTCACTTGGTCAAAATATACATCTTTCAATTGGTAGATCCCTATATCATTGGCGGATTTTGGTGGTTTAAATGTTGTGAGACCATCAAGAACAAGCTCAAACGACTTCTCTGCAGTGATGTGGTCTGGAATCAGTGAGCATAACTTGGTATAGTTCATTGGTTCAAAACATATGTTATGAATGATCTCATTCTTGATTCTAATTTCTTTAATTTGGTCATCACGAAGATTCTGAAGATATAAATCCTCAGTAAGTATATGTATGAAGAAGCTCACACATTCTTCAAGAATATATGGAAGCGTCTTCGGGTCGTAGGGAAGGTTGGACGAAGTTAAAGGGGAAGTTGAATTAATTACTGTTGATCTACCCGAGTCTCCAGCACCACCGCTAAGTGCTAAAGTATTTGGACTTGTAGAGCGAGTACTTGGTACGGATCCAGGGCTAGCCGTCCGCTCAGAAGGACTCATCAACCTGTTAAGGACTCTATTAATTCCAGCATCCGTTTGTGCATCGGAATCAGCCGTTTGTATTCTAATACCAGAGGCACTGCCTTCGAATTCGTTCATAATCCCAGAAGTATACGATCCAATATCTGCCGAGTCAGTTACCTCGTCTCTAGAGTTGTACCTTTCATAGCCCTTTTCATCCACAATCCAACCTTCCATCAATAACCATCTACTGAAGATCAAAAAACAGGTCAAGTTGGGGGTGTTGGAATTGATAAAGACCTGCGTAAGGAACAAGTCCCTCATATATCCATGTTCTCTAAGACCAGAGTTTCGGTAAAGTTGAAGTTGATTTCTGATACTAAAACCATTTCTGACCCAGAATCCTGCTTTGATCTGACTCATGAGAACAATAGTTCTAATAGGATAATCAAAGATTGATGTCAACGGGTTTGGTAATTCTTCGGATGGAACACCAGATCTAGATACTTCTGTACTTGATGTTGCATAAGTCATGACTTCAACCAATTCGTCCAATGAGCTAAAGTTGGAGAACTCAATTAACCAACTTAGGAAGGAGTGTAATGGGTGTAAAAAACTAACTTTCTCTTCATCAATACGAAAATCTTGAATGATATTGCCTCCAATTAATTCCTTCAATATTTTGGCGTCTTTTGCATTTGTTAATTCAGGGTGTTTTAGGAGTCTTGAATGCCCATCAATGGTATCTGATTCATCAGTATCATTGGCAACTTCGGTTAGCTCTTTATTTGTTGAGGAGTCTTCCAAAACCCCTGACTTCTCTAGCTTCAAGAGATACCGTACAACGTAAATGATGGCATTCTTGGCTAACCTACCTTTGGTTTCTGGCTCCTTTAAATTACTTAAGCATTGTGAAATTGACTCTCCGAATTGATAAATGGCCAGTATAGCATGGAAAAAGGAAGTATAATCAGCACTTTCGAATTCGATATGTGATTCTTTTTCTCTTTTGATGCTTGGCTTTCCTTGAAACAACGCCAAAATATCACACGACATTGGCAAAATTCCAGAAGAAAGTGTAAAGTCTGGATTCTGGGCACGACTTAGTATGTATCTAATGTCAAAAAAAATCTGACCCCATCTCCTATTCTTCAAACTGGTCATAAGAATAGTATTTGTGATTTGAATTGTGTCTGGTGACTGAATTTCCCCAGTTGTTAAAAATCCATATATTGCTGCATAGATCCTGGACACATCTCCATGTCGAACTATAGATGTCGAGTTTGAAGGACAGGTAAATAGTTGTGTAGACAAAGTACACATAATGTTGAACTCGGGTTCTCTGTCCATTAGCAAGAACATATTAGCAATAGTAGGGTAAACGTCCACATACTGAAAGGCGATGATATGCTTGTATTCAAGATTGGTAATCAATGAAGTAGCATACATATCACGAAGGAGGATTCTTATGGATTTACTGAATCGCACATCTAGATATGTCAAGTATTGGAACCTTGAGCCGAAATGACTCTTCGAAAGATCGTATGCTTCGGCAGTTAGGTTATAGTCACACTCTTCACAGATCTTCTGAGGAAGATCCCATTTCGAAGCCTGAAAGAACCACGCCGGAGACGAAATATTTGGAGATGACAAGCAGGATGTGGGTCTTAGTGAGTTCACTGAGTTGTGCCTTGACGTAGCATTGGGAGAGCCTGGGTTTGATCCCGTCGTTGCATTCGCTGAACTAGTGGTTTTGTTTATGGAGCTGGGGACTTTCGGTATTCTTAAGTTATCCAACGTACCCACTTTGTACTCATACGGTTCTCCCAAGTTTTTGTATTTCAAAAGACCTGGGTTCCATTTACCACAAAACACTTTGCAGAACAAGTTTTTGAGCTGGTTATTTGATTTGAATAATTCTGATTCTGTGAAATCATTCAACCATCTCAAAACTTCATCACACATATCTTCACGGAAGATGTCCCTGTGGTTTCGTATACATGATGCTAATCCTGTTGAGCTGAGAAGTTTTTGTCTTTCTATAAGTAAATTCAAATTTTTGGAACTTATCACCTTTCCTTTCCCGTAACTCTGGACTCTATCGGTTACCATTATCGCGAATTGTTTGACTTTCCTACTCACTAAGTGGATCCGCTGCACCGCGTCTTTGTAGTGGTGGATCTGATCGTTATAAACCATTAAGTAGAATTTATCACTCGTGCTATCCACCGTTTTCAAGTCTGAAAAGCCATACATTTTCGGATCCAACGTACTATTGATAGAATTCAACTCTATTCTTGAGGTCGTAGTTTCATTAGGGTCTTCGAATTGAAGATCTGAGTGGCACATTACGTCCACCACAAAATTGAGACATATCTCAATTGTTCTCATCAAGGACTGATAAAAATCTGCAGGAACTTCACGTTCAATAGGCGCTTCTGTTGAGCTATTCAAACACTTTACTTCCCTGGTCCAGGCCTCGGGATCTCCGCAATCACACACACCTCCATTTTCTCTCTGGCAAATAGTAATATTGACCTTATGGCCCCTATGGAACTCTGCATTGTAGCATGTCAGACAGAGCGCACATGTGTCATCAAATCCGCACGTAAGGCACCTGTAAATAGGCTCTCCTTTCCTGAAAATACGGGCACAAGCCAGGTTTTGATGGTAGGCATGATGATTGTGAACATCACTGGGAAGATCTTTCAAGCAATATTTGTAGTAATTGGAAAACGCCCAATCCAAATCGGAATCGAGGGTTCGAAGGACGGATTCCTCGGTTTCGCCTTCTTTGAATACTTTAGGGAAAAACCAATCGAGGTACTGGCCTCCTGCTGTTCCTGCTAGAAATAAATGTTTTCGAATATCACTTTTGACACTATTGGTGAACTTAAACTCGTTGTTTTTTGGAAGGAGAAAAAGAAACCGCTTGAGCCGGTCTTCGGGGGTATTGGACGAGTAGAACTCAGCCATTGAGATGTGTTTGGCTATAATTTGAAGGAGTTTGTTGTAGTTATCTTGCCACCAAATGTAGTATCTTGTAATATATTTTGATGCATGTATGTCGCGTGATACTGAGTCATGTGATCACTTAAAATCGGAAGCTAGTAGGATAGGTAGAGGTGAAAGTGGTTAAACAAGACGACGGGAGACCAAATTTTGGATAGAATTTATTGATTTCATACATGGTCTTCAACTCAAAAATTCCTAGCCAATTTTAGCCGAAATTGAATGTAACCAACTGCGTCTAAGTTCATCGCCTTCTCTCTTTTGAACTTTCGCACCTAAAAATGTGGCCATACTAATTTCCAAACCTCTGATTTAAACAATCTCCGCTACTACTTCTTCACAACATCCTATCTAATTGCATCCAACCCAGCCCCAATTTATTGTGATAACCACAGTATATCACTACCTTCAATTGTCTGCAGCTCGCCTGACCTTTATCCAGCTTTTTGTGCCCAATTCTGACAAAATCCAACCACCTTTCTCCTACCATCATACTAAAGACTAAACCATGTCAGAGACAGTTTATTACATATCCAATATCAATAGCAACAAACGCAAAATCGGACACGTTCGAGATATTGCCAGCTTGGTGCTTGGGGTCGGTTCTGGGGTATTGGCACTTGAATCTGCCTACGGTTTCGCATTCTATTTTCTTGGGATTACCTTGACGAATGCCCTTTTCTACTATATCTGCTGTGGAGGAGAAGCAAACAAGTTCTTTGTGGCTCCCACAAGAGAAATATTCGTGGAAGGGGCAATAGAAAATGTTCCAGGGTTTGTAATGATGTGGTGTTTGGTTTATGCCATTGTGAGCTGAAGAACAAGGAGCAAGTCATGAGAAATCTAGAGGAATTGAAGAAAAGGTGACGGTAAAGACGTCTAATTAGAGAATACAACAAATTGAGCGTGTCGGACATACTAGAAATGAATTGACAAAAAAAAGGAAGAACATTTGATGTTGAGATTTATTAATAACATCATAAAATGATAGTCTGGATATAAAACAGTTGATAATCCGCTCTGCACAATCTTACTATTACCAAGATCACGGTAATGAGCAACAATATTCGATTATTCAAATAATATGAATCGTCAAATAGTTTATAAATTTAACGTATGATATGTACACTAAATCTAAATACCCTCCAGTTCAACCTGACAATACGTTCTTCGACCAGCACATTTTGTTTTTGTATACCTACTCAATCAACATTCACATTTTGCAACCTTTTTGCAGCCTCTGGCAATAAATCTAAACGATCTTGACTCTTCCCACATAGCCCCGATCCCTGATCAAAAAGGTCACCTCAACTCTTGAATACGCCAATAGAAATCACACCCTCCGAACACTAACTAACTCAAGTCTTCTTTTTCGCATTTTTCAGTCACGTGCATCTCTCTCCACCCCCTCCCCATATCACCAACTCTCCATTTCCAACCAACTCCTGTTTGGTCAGCCAAAGTTCAGGAAGTCCTACCATCTCAATTTATCCCGATCTATCCCAATTCCTTCCATATCACCAGCTAAATCTGCCCTCTTAACTATGGAAAAGATCGATCTCTCCTCCAACTCTCGTGCCATCCAGGATGCCTACGACAAGGTCGTCAGAGGCGATTCTTCAGCTTCATACGTGGTATATTCGGTAGACCACGGCACGTTGGAAGTCACTGACGTGGGCAACGGTTCGTTGGATGAATTCGTCGAAAACTTCACCGACGGCCATGTCCAGTTTGGGTTGGCCCGTGTCACTGTTCCTGGCTCCGACGTGTCCAAAAACTTGTTGTTGGGTTGGTGTCCTGATAATTCACCTGCCAAACTGAGACTCTCATTTGCCAGCAACTTTGCAGAAGTATCCAAGGTATTGAGCGGATACCACGTTCAGATCACAGCCCGTGACCAGGACGATTTGGATGTGGACGAGTTTTTAAGTAAAGTCAGTGCCGCTGCGGGGGCTCGTTACTCCATCCAATCTGGCTCCAAGCCACCAGTTGCCGCTGCCAAACCAGCTGTATCCAAGCCAATTGTTTCCAAGCCAGCACCTAAGCCAGTCGGAACCAAACCAGGATCGTTTGTTCCAAAGTCTACGGGAAAACCCGTGGTTGCCGCTACCCAAGTCACCCCTAAACCAATTTTGCCAAAGCCATCGTTTTCCGCTACCAAAAGCTCGTCCAATGATGATGAAGAGTGGGGTGGAGAAAAGGAAATCGAAGAAAGAGATTTCACCAAAAAACCATTGGAAGACGTTCCATCTGCCTACAAGCCCACCAAAGTTGACATCTCGGAGTTGCGCAAACAAAAGTCCGACACCATCTCATCGCAACCAAAACCATTCAAGCCTAAGGACGAAAAGAAAGAAGACGACTCTTCACCAAAACCATTATCTGAAAGGATCGGGGCATTTTCTTCTTCGAACGACGGTAGAATAACTTCTTTGCCAAAACCGAAGGTCAGTAATGCCGTCTCGGGCCGTTTCAACCCTTCTGCCACCAACGGCAATTCCAATGGCCCATCTTTTGGTGCCAAGCCCAACTTCAGTACTCCTTCTTCAAGTAATAAAGATAACTTGGTAGGAGGATTGTCTAGAAACTTTGGTTCAGAGGGTGGTAAAACACCAGCCCAAATTTGGGCCGAAAAGAGAGGTCAATATAAATCAGTCGCTACTGAAGACCATTCTCACGATGAAGTTTCTGCTGAGGAAGAAAAGCCCCAGGGTGGAGTTTCATCTTTAGTTGATAAATTCAAGCACCAGTCTGTAGAAGATGAGGAAGAAGATGAGGAAGAAGAGGAAGAAAAACCAAGTTTTGTCAAACCAACCTCTTTTGGAGCACCACCAAAAAGAGCTTTCCAGCCTGCACCAGTATCCGACGAAGAAAAAGAGGAGGAAGAAGAAGAAGAACAAAAGCCAGCACCAGTAGCATTACCAGTTCGCAATTTACCCCCACCACCAGCCAGAAACGTTGTGCCAGTATCAGCCCCAAAACCTGAAGAAGAAGAAGAAGAAGAAGAAGAAGAGGAGGAGAAGGAAAAGGAAGAAGAAAAGCCAGTACCAGTGGCATTACCAGCACGTAACTTGCCACCTCCACCTGCCAGAAACGTGGAACCCACTATTATTGCTCCTGCAAAGGCAGCCGCTCCAGCTGCTGCCTCTGTGTCAAAAGCAGGAAAGACTGCTGTCGCTGAATATGACTACGAAAAAGACGAAGACAATGAAATTGGATTCGCTGAAGGTGACTTGATTGTCGAGATAGAGTTTGCAGATGAAGAATGGTGGTCTGGTAAACATGAAAAATCGGGAGAAGTTGGATTATTCCCAGCTGCATATGTTGTGTTGAAAGAAGAGAGCTCTGACTCGGAACCAGCTGCTGTAGAACCCACTCCGGTCACAGCACCAAGACCAACTTCGGCTGTTGCCGCTGCTCCTGCCTCGAAGGGGAAAACCGCCATTGCTGAGTATGACTACGAAAGAGATGAAGACAATGAGATTGAATTTGCTGAGGGAGACGAAATTGTTGAAATTGAATTTGTCGATGAAGATTGGTGGTCTGGAAAACATTCCAAGTCTGGAGAATCGGGATTATTCCCGGCCAATTATGTTAAATTGAACGAGTGATTAGACTTCCGTTCTTGATATTACTACTTATGAATGAAGCCTAAATAAATATAAAAGTTATTGTACTGAGAACTCTGAAAAACACAATTCAGTAGAGGTAATTTAATGCAAAAGATACTCTTTCAAAGCTTCACCCCATGCTCCTCTCTTTTTATAGAATGCCAAATCTTCAGGTAATAAATCTATGGCTCTGGCCAAATCAGGAGCAATACCCTCGTCCTTGATTTGGTTTATAGGAGTCAAAAATGTTCTAACAGTCATCACATTTGCACCCAGCCTTGGCAACCTCGTAAAACATTGTCTCTCAACTCTAAGAAAGCAAGCTTCGTCGAAATCTATCTCAGAGTATTTTAAGGGAACTATTTCTTCACCCTCTCTTCCATGATTCGAGCCCAATGAGAAGAGAGATTTATGAGTTTGAATTCCCCAATTGTGGCGTACCCAAAGATCCTTGGGCTGCAATTTATTGAAGAAGTTTCCCATGGTATTCTGAAGTCTTTCCTTATAATGGGGAACCGGTTGGTGGATAAATGAAATAGGTTTATTGTAGTTGTGACTAGGATCAAACCCAGCAGGAAACCCTGTGACTGAAGCTCGGAGTATATACTCGGCGTCAGGGTCCTTGGGCTCATTTTTAATAAGTATTAAAAAATCTTCCTCAATCAAACAAGCCAAGTAAAGTACTAATCTCTTTGGACTATGACCTTCCGAACTCCGAGGGAAGTCTTCGCCTGTAACAATATTCATGATTGTGCTAGCTGATTTAATGGTAAATAACTGGGGATACCGGGCAACCATGAAAGACAAAGTAGTATCATAGAATTCCCTTACAGCTCGAGAAGTGATATCGTTGTCGTAGGCTAATGTCGTTTTATCGGGATACATTTCGGTGTACTTCTTTCTCAATTGGATCTGGTCTCTGTATGTGTTTTCCACTAAGAGCCATTCGTGCGGAGTCTTCGAGATATTGCGAATGCCCATAGAAACATTGAAGTTGCGCTTGTTCACGAATGGTCGTATGGGTAAGGGAGAGACGAGACTCCAGTTGAAATCGTTTGGCACCGGGACGATATTCTCTGGTCTGACTGAAGATAGACAGGACTCCTCATTGATTGGCGAATGTGGGCTCTTGGCTCGTTTTGACTGGCTTTTTTTTCTGTAAAAAAGAGCTAAGACTATCAGTAGTAGTGATACCACCAATGTAAGTGGATGCATCTCTTAAGGATGCTTTCAACGCAAATTGGCACAATTGGCCGCTATATAAAGTGTTGTACTCTTATCAGAAAAGATAAAATGTTCCAAATTAGGCGTACTTGATTCGCAAACCCGGTTACGTAATGGGTGAGAATAGCGCATGATTGCGCGGTATCACCAAAGTAGAAATCCGCCAAGTGTAGGACATTTGCACCCAAACAAGAGCTATTCGGCTGCGAGCAAAGAGAGGATATTACCTCTGCTACAGATCCCTAGGTCAGAACTTTAGGTTACTAGTTTCAATATCATCTGTTTAACAATAATATAAAATGCAATTTCGTCGTAACTCATCTATTTAATTAGGTACTTTTGATCAACCAATCCATGGTCTAAACAGCTATGTTGGACATCAACAGTGTAGGTTTACTGGCCAACTCTATTCTTTCCAACTTTGGAAAGTTTCTAACGAGGCAACGTAAGGCATATGCTTTTTCCCCCACCAAGTACCGATCATCAATGTACAATCCACGAACACGACCCAACATGAAGCTCATTTTCTTGAGGATATCGTTGGCAATGGACACGATGGTGTTGAAGGTATGAGCGGTTGAGAAATCGGCATAGATGTCGAGAGGGTCGCTCAGGGCATTTGTGTGGGTGATGGTGGATGAGTCGAGGTAGAAGTATGCGTTTTCGATGGTTTCAAAGATGGGGTTTGCATCCTTTGACTTGTGCGAGTTTTGGTACAGGTTGAAGTCGTAAGCCAGAATGGAATCGATGAAAAGACACTTGTTGTAGTGGTCGATCAAGCTCAGCAAGAAGTCCTGGACATAGTCCAACCCGTTGAAAAACATAAAGAGTACCTTGCCATTGAACGCACGTGAACCGGAGGATGATGAAACCTTAGACTCAGTAGCAGATGAGGTTCTCAAATGGGCCACAAGTTGATCAAATGTGTCAAGGTATGTGATGTGGCCATTTAAGGGGATCTCATTGTTTGTGGTCTCGTTTAGGTTGGCTAAACCCGATTCTATCTGCTGGATAGTTCCGTTTGAGATGACGATGACGTCGTAGTCAGATTTAGGGACGCAGATGAACTTTTGGATCATGATTCGAATTTTTTTCACGAACGCTATTGGTGCACAGTGGTTTTATTGGACTGATAAGACTTTGATAAGGATATGGGCATTTTTATATTCGATTAACCATGGGGCATTTGGCTTCGGCCCGCAAAAACGCCGTGCTGGTCCCTTGGGTGGGCCGAGAGTTGGAAAATTGTTGTGCACTATAAATATATCCTGACCCCACGGTTTTTTACCCCACAATTGCGAAATTGCAACCAATGAAAATTTCGCGTGGAACCACGAACGCCAGTATGGCAAGTCCGGAAGTGATGCGCTATGTTGTTCTCCACGTTTGGAGGGGTGGAGGTTACTAGCGGATACCTAACTGGTATTTCTGTTCTTGGACATAAGCAGCGGAAGTCAAACTCCTATACCTTTTGTGCTTTTGTTTTGTGCTAGTGTTTATTGGTGCTACCTTTAGTTTACTTCACCACTGCTCATAATAAATAGTGGATATAGAATACTCCACACCAAAAGTCAGAACTCTTGGTTTACTAAATCTTTCACCTATGAGTTGAATTATATATTTATTAACATCCTACCTTTATTAATTATTATCTCTTCCATCTACCCCCCTTGTCCTTCAGACTGGGCCCCGGTTTCTGGATCTCCCGCTACTGGAGTCGAGCTCCCCCACAAATTGTTATTGTCTTCGCTTTGTGAGCTCGAATCACCACTCTTATTCTGATCGCTTACACCCTCCTGTTGATTGAAGCTCTTGCCCAACAGCAGGTCGCTGTGGTTGCTCTTAAGTCCATGGTCATCTCTACCTTCACTTTCTCCACAGTCTGCTCTTGGTGAGCTTTCCTCACTCTGTTCATCTGGTGTAGTTTCCTGACTCTGTTCACTTTGTGGGCTTTGCTCGCTTTCTTCACTCAGACTTGGTGGGCTTTGACTCTCGTCGCTTTCTCTGCGCCTTACCCCACTATTTCCCCTGAGTGCAGAGGTGGGTTCGATCTCTTCAAGATCACTGCTCGCTTCTAGAACATCCCCATTTTCGTCGTATGAAGGTGGTCTATTGGGCAAGATGCTGTTGAGAGTGATTCTCTCATCAAATGAATTCTCTTCGCTATAAGCATTATAACTGTACTTATCTCCACTTCCCTTCGACTCGATGGCATTGTGTATCTCCCAGAAGTCAGGAGGGAAGTCGTCTTCTCTCTCACTGAGATCATCTTCATCTATTTCTGATCTCTCTAACAAAATGTCACTGTTAAATTTATTATATGCTGGAGGTGCTGGACCAGTTCCTTCTCTTGGAGCATACCCCCATTTCTTTACATTTCCTTCAATGAAAACAAACCCACCTTGTCCAAGATTCACATGGACCGAGCACAAGTTATTTGCACCCACGATAGGGTATAGTTGACCAGTTTGTCCTGGTCTAAAGTTCTTCACATGTCCCCCAATTTTGAACTCATTCACCTTCTTCCCGTTTCTAGTGAAAAACACAGTTCCATTTCTGGTTCGGTAGCCGACTCCAATTACATCACCTTCGGCGAATTTAGGAAATGGTGGTTCGTAATTGAATTTGAAGGGTTGGTTGTGTCTTCTGTATCCATCGGAGTCGTAGGTAATAGAGTGGGCATGACGTCCTGGAAGCCTGAACCAGGGGTATGGTTTGATCCCCAAACCAATGGAAATGATGGTATTTTCAGGGTCAGGTAATGAATAAATTTTGCTTTCAAAGTAGTATACTTCGTTCTTAATGCGCATGGGAAGGTTGGTGATGGTGCAACATTCAAACTTCTTAAAAAAATTGAGCTCGAATTTGTTGATAATCATAAGATCGTTGTTGGTTAACATGGGGTCCTTTTGGAACTCATAGGCAGAAACTCCTTTTTCTTGAATGGCCAAACTCTGTGATAATGAAACGTCACCTCTCAAGAACGGATTCTGCGTCAAGTAATCCTTGCTCTGGAAATATAATTCCTGTTCATCTGAGTTAAGCTCTAAGTATGCCTGGTTTTCCTCCTCCCGCATTAACTCGTCTTCTGTCAAACGGATGTTTCTTCTGACTACACACCATAACAGGAGGGCTAGAATCACCAGGAAAAGCCCCACAGATGCAAGTATAATGCTGACAAGCCAGGCTTCGCCCGACTCCACTGTTCCATACATAAGATCATGGTCGCGGTGGTAGACGTGGTTGTTCAAAAGACAGTCTGCCCTATCAATACCTGATGTTTGTTCTTCACATATAAGGCTGGATTGAACTGGAGATTGCGGGCTTTCGTCCACAGTGTATAGTTGACTTTCACTTTGTTTCAAAGCAGCCTGAAGGTCTCCTGGACCTGCGGTCGATCCACTTATCGTTATCGGGAAGGCATCGCCACTCCGTAATAATGCTAGACAGATTAATAATATGTGTCTCATTATAGTGTGGCTCTGGTGAGCGAGTTTGCAACGTTGAGTAGCTTAAGTATATTAGTGCTTGGTCGTTTCTAGAGCTTGTGTAAGAACTATGTGATCACCGTGATTGTGGTGTTTATCGATATGTAGATGTGATGACGGATCTTTGGGTTTATCAATACTCCTTTTCAGATGTAATCCGGGGCTTGGTTGACCCTTGTCGCGCGTGACTAAGCATAGCTCTTTACTAAAGTGCATCACGTGAAATGGTCGGAAATGATCTCGTACATCTAACTATTACTATGATGAGAAGATCAAGGGACCAAGAGAGACAGACACTAGACGTAGATAAGATCAAGATGAGTCTAGCACTAAGCAGAGGCCAGATCACTCTTGGTATGAGCCAGCAAGACCCTTATTGTTCCAGAAATATTTCACAACAACCGTATGTATCAAAAGTTACATTGTAAATCTTGAATTTTTCAAAATTATAACAATTCCTTATCTTTTTCCAACTCTTCATTTTTCACTTTCACATTTTCTTGATTTTCACTTTTCAGATTTTTGCTGTTCGTTTCACAAGAATCTCAACAATAGTGAGGGATTCCTCCCTACAATCGCATACCAGCTCTGTTAGACGAGCCTATTATTGAAAGTGCACAATACCTTTGATCCCATAGTGGCGTATTGACAATAGTCTTTTTTGTGCCTCGTATAACTTTACAACTAGCCAGCATGATGCAAAAAAAAAAACATTACCTGGTCAACAGGGTGGGCGAGCTGACAGCAGGGACTATTTTGTTTGAGATCCGGCACGGGTAACCCACTCTGGTGTGATCTGGTCCACGAGACCCGTCGCGTGGCTAACTAATTGGGATAGTATTCCAGCCATCTTCCGTTAGTTTTACCCTTGAAAAAGGCGTCAGAGCTTGGATCGCGTGTAGGTAGACTAGGGGACAATTGGGGTCTCTAGCACTTGCACTTTTGCAACTAACTTGCATCTGATACCAATTTCCGCTGATTTGAACATGGAAGTAGTATATAAATTAACCCATTTCCTTGAATCCTAGGGTTTCTACTTCTCCTTATACTATTCGTTCATCAGTACTGCTTAGACAAAAAAAGTTGCAACACGCATATTTTTTGCACCCACCTCATAATGAAGACCATTGCATTCTTACTATTGCCTTACTACTTGGCCAGTGTCCTAGGTAATTGCAACCCTATACTGTCGAGTTCCGGATGTCCAGCAGATCCAGCGTTGGCAACGTCTTTCAAAGAAACATTCTCCAAAGAAGCAGGTCCTTATTTCACAGTATTGAAGAATAAGGGAGATGTCACCTTTGGCGACGATGGTATCTCTTTGTCCATCAAAAATCGCTTTGATAACCCTACAATCCAGTCCAATTTCTACATAATGTTCGGAAAGGTCGAGGTGGTGATGCAAGCTGCTCAGGGCAAGGGTATAGTATCGTCATTTTATCTACAATCAGATGCATTGGATGAAATTGATATAGAATTGTTTGGCGGGGATCCATACGAGTTTCAGTCCAATTATTTCTTCAAAGGAGACACATCTTCGTACAATAGAGGTGGATACCATCCGACTTCTCCGGATCCTTTACAAAATTACCACACATACACCATTGACTGGACCAAAGACTCCTTGACCTGGTACTTGGATGGGAACGCTGTCCGAGTATTGAATAGTAATGATCCCCAAGGATACCCCCAGACTCCAATGCAAATCATCGCTGGACTTTGGGCAGGAGGGGACCCTTCAAATGCTGAAGGTACTATCAGCTGGGCTGGTGGGCTCACAGACTATACTAAAGCACCATTCACAATGCATATCAAATCGGTGATAGTCTCTGATTATTCTTCTGGAAAGTCATACTCTTACGAGAATCAAAGTGGTAGCTGGACATCGATCGAATCAGATGGTGGAAATATAAATGATAGACAACAAGAAGCACAGACTGAATTCAATGTTTTACAAAACGGTGGAGCCGTTAACGGCGGCGAAGCCAGTTTCAGTCCGCTTGCATCCAAACCCAACAACCCAACTCCTTTGGCTACTGCTGGTCCGAATACTATTACCATTGCCGCCAATGGAGCGCATTCACCATATCCAACAGTCTTGACCACAAGGCAACATATCAGTGGTCAACCAGGGGATACAACTAGAGCTGGTCAGGCCAAAGATACTCAATCCACTACAGGGAGCAGTAGCTCTCATATGACCTACCCCTCTGTCTTTATAAGGACAGCAACCAACTCGTCATCTAATCAACGCACAATGACTCAGTTGACCAGAACCACTCGTATCACTGGAACTGGAACAGAAACTGTCCCAACATATGCTAACCATCCAATCACTGGTCCGGACTCAGACTATTCATCTTTCCTGAACTCTAATCCTACTTTTGTCAAATCAAGCACCAACCTCGGGGGTAATAACGTTGCAAGTGTCTCGTTCTTGAGTTTAGTAGCACTCGTGTTTTCTGCTATGTTTGTTTGAATTTTAAACCCGGAAAATACAATAAGTTGCATAGATTTTCAAAAGTTAATGCTTGCATTTCCATAATAGTCTTGTTTCTAACAAGAATATTCATATTTTACTTCTTTTAAAACCTTTTCCATACCTAGTATACTAGCATTCAATAAATCATAATATATTCAATTTGGCTATAATTCCAGTGAGAAGTTCTCTTAAGATTTTGATTAATCACCACGCTCTTCACTTTGCCTTTGGAATTTCTTTCTTTATTTCTATCATCTTTTTATTGTAGATTCTTTCTGCTTTTTTTATACGTTCTTCTCGGCTACGTATCACCTTAGTTTCCAGCGGATCATCGGCTTCAAGCAAGTATACATCGACAATGTTCTTCTGTCCAAACTTGTGAACGGAATCAATCATCTGTTTCTCTGTGTAAGGATTCCACATTGGTTCAAATATAATAACCCTCGACGCAGAAGTTAAGTTCAGCACAACTCCACACCTCATTGTGAATAGGAGGATTTGCGTATCTGACTGCTCTTTGAAGCGTTTCAATGCTTGTTGGGTTTCTTTACTGCGACTGACCCGTCCTTCTTCCACACTGTAGCCGTTCTTTCTTAAAATGGGAGCAAGCTCATCGAATAATACAGAGAACTCCGAAATAATTACGGTCTTTCTATCCTTATCTTCGGCCAATATTTCAAGCAATTTTTTGATTTTCGAACCTGAACTAGATTCCATCTCATTTTTAAATTCGGGTACAACTTTTTCCGATTTTAAGGATGCTTTGGCTTTGCTTTGAAGAAGAGATTTCAAATTCTTTGACCCTTCCTGATCAGAACTTGATCCTTTAAAAAACAATTTCCAACAAGAAATCACTTGCCGTAATCTTTGAACAGATACGACATCTTCTTGCGAACGCCTTTGCAGCCGATTCCCCTTGAGAGCTGTGGCCAAAATTTCAATCCAAGCCAAATCATACATAAATTGTTCGAAGGGAGTAATATTAACTGGGATCTTATGAATGCGTTTCTCTGGTAGTCTTAGTATTCCTAGTTCTTCAACATCGCTTCTTTTTCTCCTAAGCATCATTTCGTCAAAAAGAAAGCATGTCTTTTTTGAATCGGTGACCAAAAACCTGAAGAGAGATTTCAGATCGTCCAGACTACCTTGAATAGGAAATTCTGTAAGGCACCATCTGTTAGTTGCTTTTAGCTTTCGTAAAGCTAAGTATGTTTTGCTTTTCGAGTTTCGGTAATTGTGAGCTTCGTCAATTATTATTCTCCACCATAATTTGTCGAACATATGGGAACAATTTTCAGATGCTAAAGCTCTCAGAGAAACGAGCACTACATCATATTCATCTCTTATATGCCTGGTCATTTCTGAGTTCCGACATAGCAAAACACGAAGACTTGGAGCTTTCGCCTTTAGCTCAGACTGCCAATGTTCAAGAAGATGCATTTGGCAAACAACCAAGTTCTGTCCTATTGGTGTGTCTTCTGACTCAGTTTGCCGGGGATTGGAAACCATGAGAGCTATCATTTGCATTTTTTTACCCAATCCAGATTCATCACAAAGCATACCTCCTCTCACTCCTTCCACCTGCGATTCTCTCATCTTGCAAAACTCAAGTCCTTCAACTTGGTGTGGATACAACTTCACTTGCAAACCATCTTTGCTGCAAACACCCTGCAAGATGTTTTTGCTTTTTGCATCCAACCCCACATGTGTAATTCCTCCTCCTTCAACCTTTGTTTCTTTCTGCAAAACTTTGACATCTTCAATGGTCAACGACAGATCTTGCAAACCGACTGACTCCTCCTTTTTCACAACAAACTTTTCTTGCTTCACACTAACTTTTTCCGAAACCTTCAGTTTAGAAGTTGAATCCTGAGTAGTTTCGCTTGGAGAGGCTGCTTCGGTCTTTAAGCTTATAGTTTTCATATCGCTCGACATTTTTCAATCATTTAGAGTATTCAAAATGAAATGCAGTAGTTGTAATTGTTGTTGGTATCTATAAAAACCATTTTAGGGGGCAACAATAGCTTCTGATACAATGTGGCAAGTGGTAAAAAAAGACGACCTCGGTGAGGGTCGAACTCACGATCTTAAGATTAACAGTCTTACGCCTTAGCCAACTTGGCCACGAAGTCTTTTCGTCTGCCGAAAAACCTTCCACTTTTCTCCCACAAACTTTTTATCACGTGATTTAAATCACGTGATCTGACAATTTTTTGAAAAGTTCAAACTTCAACAATTTTATAACTACTTCTGAGTCTAACGAGTTTGGTATCCCACAAAAACAATTCACATCTCTTTCCCTCATCGAAAAGGGGCAACAAAAATAGTCAAATGGATAACCAAGCTTCCAAGGACAAGCTTGTTAATGATAGCCCAGACAGTTCTTCTAACTCAGTGACACCAATTAGGTTCTACGTAGAACAAAATGACACTCAAGTCGTGGCGGTCAAATTAGTCACTAATTACTTAGACCTTAACTACAGAGAAGCCATTTTTAGACATTTAATCAAAGAGGATAGAAAAGAGGAAAATATTCTTGGATATTGCCTCAATCCCAAAACTAGACCACACCCATTGAACCCAGTGTATGCTATGACTAAAGTTGAAGTCTTCTATGTTATCAGAACCTCCAAGGGAGAAGTTCCTTCAAGAAGACCTCGCCCCGATATTATTGCCCGTACACTGAACTCTCCAACGAAAATCTCTAGGGCCTTCGTTCTCAGATAAATGTAAATCTGCTAGGTCTGTGTTACTCCCACTCATGGTAGGCACTATTGCGCTAGAGCACCATGTTTGCAGTGTATCAAACGCGGCCATTCTAAAGCCACTTGTCTTGATCATGCACGTAACAAGCAAGCTCAGTAAACCGATCAGGCCCCGGCTTCCCAGAAAAAACCTTCAAACGAACTCATTTACAACCAACCATACCTCCCCCAAAGATCAAACCAATGCCCTACCATCCTCCCCTCTCAGAAAAAATAGAAATAACGTACAAAATTACGGTTTCGAAGCTGTTTTCCACGGGGACGGCAGAACCGAACCAAAATTATCAACCTTAGTTCAATCTGCTTTAAAGCAACACTAAACCCCACTTTTTTTATCCCTGACCTTATATTGTAGTCACTGTATTGTCTTCAGATCCCTTTTTGAATTTGTGATATTTCGAAATCAAACTATCTAGTACCTTGCAGTAGATAAGTAAACATTTGAGTCTCAAGGTTTTTAATAGTGACTTCGTTCTTTAGAGAATGCTTGCACTGGGTAGTTTGACAGTATTTGTCTTCTACTAATCTAAACGTCAAAAGTCATACGTTTGCTTCTACAGTGAGCGCCGTATCAGATGAAGAATGAAAATATATGATTTTTTTATATATAGATCGAAATAGAAACATTGATGATTTTGAAAACCAACAAATATCAATAAAAATTTACCGTAGACGAAGAGAATTTAACTTAAGCAATTCATGGATCACCTCTTCCTCTTTACCAAACATTATGTTGTTTTGGAAATATGAAGTTTGTAATTGAACCAAACTGGTTTTTTTTTGTTAAATAGCACATTGATATACAACGTGATGAGGGTATTCAATGAAATGAAAATGATGGATAGACGAATAGCAGCAGCTAAGCGAGCAGCTTAGAAGTTACATCCAATTGGATACTTCAAGTTGTAGTTAGAGTCCCAAACACCCCAGTGCTTTTCAACATCAGAAGTACCGGAGGTGTTAGGCTTCCAAGATTCATCGACGGCTTCGAAAACAGCGACATTAACACCCCAAGCTCTGATGGCACAGATGGCTTGTTGCCAGTAGTTCTTAGCATTGTCAGTGGATGGTTGAGAGGCTTCGAAAGCAGTACCATCGGTAGGCCATCCGGTTTCACCAACCCAGAAATCGATATCGGAACCCTTGGTGGTTTGGATGGTTTGCAAGGCTTGCATGATGTCATCGAAGAAAGAGTATGAGGCGTTGTTGTTGGTTTGTCCTTGCCAGTAAGAGAAAGCGTTGGCAAAGACGAAATCGGCGGCCTTGATAGCTGGTTGGGCAGCACCATCGACCAAAACGTTCCATGAGTCGACAGTTCCGACCTGGACGCTGGAGTAGGACTTACCGTCCTTGTCCTTAATCTTGGATAAGAGAGACTTGACGGTGGAAATCTTGTCAGCCAATTCACTGGCGGTTAAATCTTCTCTGTAAAGAGCTTCAGATCCAACGGTGAAAGCCTTGACGGTGCTGACAGAGATTTGTGGTAAGTAGGTCAGTAAAGCATCTTGTTCAGCTTGGAAATGGGCGTCATCATTTGGCCAGATACCGAGGAAAAGTTGGAATCCAGCTTCTTCAGCTGCTGGTCCCAAGTATTGCAAGGTGTTACAGTCCGAGACGGCGTAGGTCTTGACGATCTTGGAATATGATCCTAACTTGTTGAAGTCGGATTCGTATTCGGCAGTGGTCTTACAGTTACCGTTGTTGTCCTTGACACCTAAGTTGAAGGCAAGCTGGAGAAAGTTAGTAATGAATCAGGATAAACTGAAAGAAAAACCGCTACATAGCCCGGGAAACGTCGGATTTTGCTGGTTCTTTCTGGAAGTTGTTGATACATACGTCACCAATAGCGTTGGCAGAGCCAATGATGGCAGTAGCGATAGTTAAGAACTTGAAATGCATGATAGACCAGGAACTATAACGAATGTGTGGGTTAAAGAAGAAAGAAAGTAGGTGTACATTTGCACAAAATTGTTCATAAACACTGGAGATTTGCTTCAAAGCAATTTTCTTTTTTCGCAGGGTTGAGGGCGAGGCTGGGGAACCGTGTGCAGGATTTTGCCTTAATTAAGGCTACGGACCTTCCCTAACTGGAGTTTTTTTCTGTTCGAGAAAAACGTGAGTATTTACCAACAAACAGAGTGATAAATATAGGCATAGGAAGGGTGGTGTCTATGGGGGCTAGAATGTGAAATTTGGGAATGCGAAAACGGGAGAATGTAGATAGTAGAGTACTGATAAACTATCAGTTCTTTTCCCGCCAAACTTTACCCTAATTTGACCACTAAAACTCCCTTATGTTCATCTGTCCCTCTGCTGTATGGAGCTGCAATTATCGCAACTCAGTTAACTAGTATTACGTAATCGCACAAGGAGCTATTTATAGAAAAAAGGTCCCGATTGACAATAGAATGGACGCAATAGGAAAATATCCACCTGGTGATGAGTCGGATCGTGAGAGAAAGGGGTCGAGGGATCTGGGTCGGAAGTGGAGTGAAAATATGGAATCTTAACTATGAGAGTGTTAACTATAGGAATGTTAACTGTAGGAATGTTAACTATAGGGATTCAAGCGTATGAATTTCAACTATAGGAATGTTTGCTATAAGACTATGGAAACTATTCAAATGAACTTACCGATTATCTACCGCTTTCCCTTCAGTGGGCACTTTTAAGTACCGTTTTCGTGCACTATGTGATTTATTTCAGTTGAAATTGTCTGGAAACATATACGAAGTCGAGTGCTATCATTCAATGATCTTTTGATACTTTATCAAACTCTAAGTCAATGCCATAGTTCCCCATCTTTCATATCTTTTGTTGAGATAGTTTCATTAAAACCAATTAGCAAAACCTCAACTTCTGCATTGCACAGGGCCCCAACAATGGGAAGAAGTGACAGAGTGGGAGCATTCAAATTGACATTGAGCCCCCGAATGCAACTGGCTTGCGCCTTTTAATCTTAAGTGTCTTCTTGCTTCTCATTATAAGCCATTTGGGAAATTGTATGAAGTTTTCTTCAAAAAGCCATACCCAAAACGAATTTAGTGGTAGTGGTGAGTCTGTACCAGTTCATTCATATTCATTATATTTTTTAAAACTAGTCTTACAAAGTTCAAGTATTAAGTTCAGCAGCAGAGCTTTATCAGCAGAGCTATCTTATAGTGATACCCGTAAAAACTATATGACCCTTCGTAAGGTGTTGCTGGCATCTACTCTAGACCAAAGTGGGGATTTCTGCACCATACAGTTTTTGCACCCAAATTACCATACTCCCCATTCGTTCTCAAAATAGAAGAAGTTCTGATGTATATCAAATGGAGTATTTTTAGCTATATTCCGGCATTGTCTGCCGCTATTAATCAATCGCCTTTAACCACACTATAAAGCAATTATTGATCATTGTTTCAAGCTACAAAAACTAGATGGCAACATAAATAGTGTTGAGCCATTTAATACTATATGTGCTGTTCAATACGCTTCCTACCCCAGAAGCAAGAATTTCTTAGATATCTTCTCATTATGCTGGCTACAAAAGTTCTAAACATATGAAATGGTATTTAGTTATTCATTTGATGCAACAAACTGTATATCAAATTGCTCAAAAAGTACATAAAACTTGAAAAATCTTTCAAAATTTCTGATCACCCACGAAAAATCATGCTTATATTTATAGATGTATACAGCCCTAGCAGAATCTTCCATATAAATCTTGTCTTCCCACTTGACTTAGCAATAACGAAGTTACCTCATCGTACCTGGATATACCTTCTATGACAGGTATCAAACCGGGTTAAAGAAGGAAGGTCTAGAACAATTGACTCTCGAGGTGCGAATCACGTGCAATTCATAGAGATTCTACCAAATTGGGCTTAGGTACATTCGGTTAAGAGAGGTTCATTCCGGACCCATACTCTACTATCATTAAGTACTACTCAGTCAACTCCAAGTCATTTATATTGTACACAAGTGTAGTTTACATACACTCAGATGCTAGTTAGTTGTGGCAAGTTGCAAAAGGATTTCTTAAACCTTTACTTTTGGTCGGAAGACGCTATGACATGATCAATTTTGGTCAAAGCTACCAATATACCATCTTCAGTTCTGACACCTTTAGGAACTTCCAAACTTCCATCGAACATTTGTCCCACACTCTCAACCCCGGGCAAGTTCGACCTATCGCTCTCAAAACTGGCCTGTAAATCCTTGTAGTTTCCAAGCACCAACAAAACATTGCCTTGAACATTTGAAACAGGTTTTATGAGCTTGAGATCTTCTATTTTGTCATTGGTATTGAAGTAGTCATCACTGTTAACGTAAACACTGGAAGAATAGCCTTCTGGAACAGAACTTTCGGTGAAAACTGCACTGAATTTCTTACACAAACGAATGTGGTAACCGAACGAGGACTTGTTACCCACGACCCCATAGGCTTCTGCGGGTGAGACAATTGTTTTATTCTTGAGGTCTACGGTGACTCTTGAATTGACGGGAATTTCTCTTTTGATGTTCAACTCCAATGGCTCAGCTTCGCCAATATTCACATAACGAGTTACACTGATCTTCTTAGTAGCTTTTGATTTGCCTTTCTTGGTGGAGACCTTAGGGGTCTCACGGGAGACTGTCATTCCTTCTTTGAAATCTTTGTACACACTATTGTTGGACATGAATGGTAAGGTGGTAATTTTTGGCATCTTGTATGCATATTTAAATTTTTTCAATATATTCTTGTTGGTCTTGAGTTCCGCTGGAAACACACTTTTGATAAGATAAACAGGTGTAACAAAAAATTGCAACAAGCTGGCCAATAAGTAGGCGTTTTCAGAGGCCTTAGAAATATCGGTTACTGTTGGTTCGGATGATTTGACTTCAGAAGCAGAAGTTTGCACGATTTCTTCGTCACTGAAGTTGAACTTCAACCGTTTTCCACCCTTGCTTCCTTCCAGCTGGAGTACCTTGGCTTCTGCGGGGTTGGTGTTGGCTTCTTGCGGTTCAGGGACATCTAATATCACTATTTCTGTCACATTATATATGGTAGATGCTCTGGCAATTTGGTATGCGATGCTGGTGATTTGTTCTAAGCTATAGGCATTCTTTGCGGAAATCACGTTGGAAGGAATACAAATGGAGACCAGGACTTTGGAGGCCACTTTGGTAGGCTTCTTGGTCACTTTGACCGTTTCTTCTGCTGCTCTTTTACCCATTGGTGCTGTACAATAGTTGCAGTCATTTTAGATAGTAAATAAATTTTAACTCATCTTGAAAAATGTTAGGTCGTGCGCCGGCCGTCAAATGGTTGCAAAAGTTCATATACATCAACAATGTGTAAACTAAATCTCAATACTTTTTTCAAAAACACTAAGAATCAAAACTCAGACTTCTCTTTATGATTTGTCTACATTTTTATAGCAAAATACTTTTAATTAGAAATAAAAAATGGATTATGATCGACTTGGAAAGTTTGGTATTAGAGGGTTTTTATAGACAGTGTTATGCTCGAATGAAAACCTGGGGACAGACGATAGGATTGTTTGATAATGGATTGTATGAAGAGAACCATGATATCGGAGGCGGGTCCGAAAGCATTGTTAATACAGTTTTGAGAATCTGGTTCTAAATCTATTAATGAAATCCAAAAGTACTCTATTGAAATCAAGCGTCTTTTTCGGGTTTCTACTTGTATCGAGCCCCGAATATTTCTGACGGACCTACCTCCATGTGAGTTCAAGCTTCATAAGAATATGTCATCACAAGTTCTTGTTTACTCGTCTTGTTCTTCTTCTTCATCATCATCTTCAATGTCTTCCTCCTTCAATTTTTCAATTCTAGCCTTAGCCTTTTCAATATTCACCTTGGTTTGCTCTTCTTGCTTGTCTTCTAAAGCAGATAAAGTTTCCTTCAAAACCTTGATGGTTTCTGGAACATCGTCTTCCTTGGTTGGGAATGGAATACTCAAGTCGCTCAAGGAAATGATGATTTCAGGGTCAACGCTGAAAGCCTTGGCCTTAGACTTCTTACCCTTGGAAGCCTTCTTTCCTCTGGAACCAGAGAAGTATTCTTCTTGATCCTTCTTGATGATCACAACATCGGCAGGCATTTCAACGGTTCTGATGTTATGGGCAGTATCAAACTTACCGTTACTGTTCAAGCTAGTCTTTGGGGCTGGTTTCACATAACTGGGGTCGAAGTAACTCAATAAGTTGTGGATGGTAGCTATTTCTTCTGTAAAAGCTGGGATGGAGGCTTCGGCCAATTGTTGGTCAGCGATAGCCTTCAACTTTTGCTTCTTACCTTCAGCTTTCTTGGTCTTGTACTCTTCGTCTCTCTTCTTTTGTTCGTTGGCCAAGAGTTCCTTGAAGTGGGTGAATTGAGCTTGGAAATCGGCGTTCAACTTTCTGATTTCATTGTACTTGTCGTCCTTTTCCTTTTTGATTGCATTTCTCTTAGCGTAGACATCGTTTCTCTTGTCCAAGATACTCTTGTTGCTGGTGTTGATTTCGTCCAATTCCTTTTGGATCTTCTCGAATTCTTCTTGCACCTGCTTGTTTTGAAGCTTGGAGATCTTGCTCTTCAATTCTGCGATCTTGACCTTGTCAGCATCGATCAAAGCCTGGGTCTTTTCCACACCGTCAAAGTCCTTTCTAAGTTTACGGAGGGAAGACATTTCCTTGATGTATCTTCTTTCGTCGGCCAATTTGAGATCACCATTGTCAACCAATTTATCTAATTGGGTAATACGTTGGTCAATTTCGGTGGTGTTTTTGAAGGAGTGCTTCGAGGTGGCAGCCTGGATTTCGGTGATCTTCTTCTTCAACAGGTGGTCGATGTTTTTGATCTGGTCGTTGATGGTGTTTCTTTCGTTCTTGAACGTGGATTGCTTGGCAATAAGTGCCTTCAATTGCGCTTGCAAGTCATTACGCTTGTTGAGAACATTCTGGTCGAGTTGCAACTTGTTGATCTGTGCTGTGAGCTCGTTTGACTTCAAGTCCAAAGTCTTGATTTCCGATCTGAGAGCTTCCACTTGTTGCTTGACCACTTTGTCATCAGGACGCTTGATAAAACGTCTGTTGGAGTTGTTGGAACCCTCGGAGGTGGCGGTGGTGGAGGTGAAATCGGACATGGCGATGTTGTCAAAAATGGCGGGGATTGGGGGGATGTTTGCAGTTTTATATAGTTGTTGAAAATGCCAGCACAGTGAAAAATTCTTCGAGGAGTTGGTGGGTGTGCGCGAGGACCAATTACGGAAAAGCGAGGTTTTAGGTTCAACTACTTTGGGACGGATTTTGGCTGAATTAACACTACGGAAACAGCAGAAAAAAACGCCAAAGGTTCGGATGGTTAAAGAAAGAGATGGAACAGATTTGAGGCGAAAATTCGGGTTTGCTATGGGAATCTTTAAGGAAATTGATGGTGTTCAGTTTGGGAAGATCGACTGCTAGAGAAAGATCGTAAAATTCCTGTATCGCATTTTATTAGTAAGGCGTCAAGATCAAAGAGAAAGAGTAGCCTGCGTTTGATCTAGATTCTTGGTAAGCACAAACGGGACCGATTAGTAATGTCCCTTCGCTAAGTAGTTTAACTGTTGACTCTATTTGATCACTCAGCTCTCTTCAAGCCCCTATCGAGTCTATAGTATTATTCCTTCTCCTTATCTATCCCAGTTATTGCACGTGACCAGCCTAGATGTACGAGCTCACATTTCGAGTAAGTTCTCCTTGATGGACCCTGGCCAAACTCGGAAGTCAGCTGTGTTTTCGTTCTAGCATCCAATAACAGCTTTCTCTTCATCTCTCAGTTCGCCGACTTCCTTAACTTATCTAAAATGTCACTTATCTCGCTAGATCAGTACAATAGCCCACCGCGTACTGGTGACTCAACACACTACAGCTACGCTAACTTCTCCATAATTGCTCGAAAATCTTCCCAATTTCGCCAGAAATTGAAGGAGACTCCAAATAATGCCGTCACGTAGTTTCACTATTTTAGACCTAAGATTGACCTGTTTCAGCACGTCTTATCTAGTCTCTTATTCCCCAAGTATCACGGCTTTAGGATCTTGGTACATGCAGGACCATCGTATAGAGCCGCGACCAAAAAAAATTTCGAGGGAACGTAAATATCACAATTTAACCAGAACAGAATATATTCGACCCGTACGACCAGCTACTGTTCCGAGTCTAAAACAAGTGGTATTTGAGGTATTTTGATATCAAAGGTCAAAAAACTCAACCCTAGTTCTTGAAAACAGAAAAAAACGTGAAAACCCCGCATTTTTACGCCTATTACACCCAAGTTCATCTTATCGTATACGACAGATAATCAAAATCATAAACATGACACAACCAAAAATGTCTGAATATGCCCAGTTGGTTGCGGGAATCAGCGCCCATGATATCTTGGCCAAATGGCCAGTCACCCCGTTGAAAAAAATCTCCGGAATCCCTACGTCCTCGTCTTCAGAATCGTCAGATGACGAAGCCTTACATGGTCATGACTCGGAACAAATCAGGTTGATGGATGAGTTGTGTATAGTGTTGGACAACGAAGACAGACCCGTGGGTGCCGGAACCAAAAAGGTGTGCCACTTGTTGAGTAACATCAACGAGGGTCTCTTGCACAGAGCATTCTCGGTTTTCCTATTCAATGAAGATGGCAAGTTATTATTGCAGCAGAGAGCTGACGAAAAAATCACGTTTCCAGGAATGTGGACCAATACATGTTGTTCGCATCCGTTGTGTATCCCATCCGAGTTGGGTATTGCAGGAGCCACTGGTTCGGAAGTGGGTGGATCTGACGATATCTACAGCTTGACCAACGCGGTACAAGGTGCCAAGATAGCCGCACAAAGAAAGCTTGACCACGAGTTGGGGATCCCTGCTGAGGACTCGCCAATCGCCAACTTTCAATACTTGACGAGAATTCACTACAAATCTGCCTCTGCCGACTCCAAGCAATGGGGAGAACATGAAATCGACTATATTTTAATTTTGAAGTCCAAGAACGATATAACTATTAATGCCAACTTTAATGAAGTCAAGGACTACAAGTACGTGAGTGCCGATGAGTTGAAGGCCATGTTCACGGACGAATCATTGATTTTCACCCCTTGGTTCAAGTTGATTTGCCAAACATTTTTATTCAAATGGTGGTCCCATTTGGATAACTTGGAACAGTTTAAAGACGAGGAAGTACACAGATTGCTCTAAAGTAGACACTAGCATGATAATAGTATCAAAGTCCCAGCACCGAAGTTGTGGGTCATAATAAGAAATAATAAGAATAAGCAAAATACAGAAGTGTAGAGAGTATGCAAGTTTTGATATTTGAAGTTGCAGCCACAATGCTAGGTGAAAGGAAGAGTAGAAAGTACAAAGATTATACGGGAAAAGAATTTAGCCTTCTCAATAAGTGCCATAGAACTATTGGTAGAGGATCACTTTAGTAAGCTTCCATTTGAAGTGCTCTGGCTTTGCTCCTGCTCTTTCCTATCGACAAGAGCTTTACTCAGTTCACTTGGTAGAGTCCAATAGCATCCATCTATAGGAGTCAAAAAGTACTCAAGTATGTTGAACTAAGCTCCAAAACTTTGATTACCCTATCTATAATCATACGATGGCTTTAAGATGTTTCAGGATCTCTTATAGTTGCCAAAACCCCCTATCTGAACTCCCCCCACCTTGCCTCTATCTATACCCTCTTTTTTCACTCCCGAGTCAATGTTGCTTTTTTCTTGACCCTGGCTCGCACTTACAGGCCCTAGACCAGGGTTTTTTTTTGGGAAGAGTACTACTACTAATCCACTGCGATCTGTAGAATCACCAACAGTACCAAAGGAAACCAGAACCACTAAACACCTGGGCAATATAAGCGGTGACAAACAAGTAGATTGCATCAATAATGAGAATACTGGGACTCGTGACATCCTTGGGCAGGCCCACACGGGCGTTTCTTTACCGAGGATTGGCCACAGAAGCCGGAAGCATTACTCCCGAATCATCAACCACAACCCAAGATTCCACCCCATCAGAGGCCAAACCTCGTAGAAGAAGAACGGTGTTTTCCGATGCCATGAACAAAGGACCTTCCTTTGAAGACTTTGTCAATGGTAAGGCTTCAGACATGTTGGATCCTTTGGAAGCCGCAAGACAGGATGGAAACCAAAGATTACCATCTTGGTTAAAGGTGCCCATCCCCAAGGGAAAGTCGTTTCAAAACTTGAAAAACGATGTCAGAGAGTTGAAGTTGGCCACGGTGTGTGAAGAAGCCAAGTGTCCCAACATCGGAGAGTGTTGGGGAGGAAAGAAATCAGAGGCTACTGCCACCATCATGTTGTTGGGAGATACATGTACTAGAGGCTGTCGTTTCTGTAGTGTGAAAACAAATCGTGCACCAGCAAAGCCAGACCCCATGGAGCCGGAAAACACGGCTGAAGCCATCAGTAGATGGGGGTTGGGATACGTTGTCTTGACCACGGTTGATCGTGATGATTTGGTGGATGGGGGTGCCAACCATTTGGCAGAAACGGTGACCAAAATAAAACAAAAAGCTCCACAAATTTTGGTGGAGGTGTTGAGTGGAGATTTCAGGGGAGACTATGACATGGCCGAGATTTTGGCCAAGTCTGGCTTGGATGTTTATGCCCATAACTTGGAGACCGTGGAAGACTTGACTCCTCATGTCAGAGACCGCAGAGCCACGTACCGTCAATCGTTGGGAATATTGAAAAGAGCAAAGGAAGCCAAACCTACTTTGGTGACCAAAACATCCATCATGTTGGGATTTGGAGAGTCCGATGCCCAGGTATTGAAAACACTCCAGGACTTACGTGAAATCAAATGTGACGTTGTGACATTCGGTCAATACATGCGTCCTACAAAGAGACACATGAAGGTGGTCGAATATGTGACTCCTGAGAAATTCGACTACTGGAGAGACAAAGCTTTGGAATTGGGATTCCTCTACGTGGCCAGTGGACCATTGGTCAGATCATCTTATAAGGCTGGTGAAGCATTCATTGAGAATGTGATCAGGAAAAGGAAGCATAATGTTGGAGAGACCCCTAGATTGGCACAGGAAATCAATCCTGCGTTATTCGATAGCGTGAGACTGATCAGATGAATAGAGATTTAGAAGACATAACAACCAGGAATGGTTTCGTCAATAGTTGATTGATAATCGATAAAAAACACAAGAATAATAATGGAGGCTCAAAATAAGAGGTACAAGCATACATCAGAACAGGCATTGCCAATAGAATATAAGGTAGTTACCATAAGGTATCTTGATAGTTTACTAAAATACAGGATAAATATCATCATTAATATTAAGAGGGGCTGTAATTGTACTGAATAATAGTACTATGACAATATATTAAACAATATAAAGTAATTCTATAGAATGTAATTTAATTATATGGTTATATGTATTGGGAATTCACACAACCAATCAATTCGATCAATCCGATCAATTGCTGACATAATTCACCCAAAATTATACCAATTGAAAGCTACGGGCCATTATAATCCCATAGACCCAGAACCAAGCGAATACTTCCATAATTGAATGAAAAATACCCCCACAACCCAATCCCTTCCTTTCCGCGCAAACCTTTTTCAACGCGCATTTTCAAAACAATACGCTTCGATCTGAAACAGTTTCTAGAATATTGCTACACCTTCAAAACCTTGGAACCCCACCACATCTAACCACCAATCCGTCCATTAGGCACCCAGACCAGGACTGCCACCAGCACTACACCCGGTCGTGTTCTTCTGAAACTTTGGAGCCATGAGTAGCTCTCTGTTACCGAAAAACGACAGTGAAGAGTCGTTGATCTCGCAGTTTGAAACCACTCTCACCATCAGACCATCGTCCAATGAGGTCGAAGAGGACAACGACATCTCCATAGATCATACGGTACTCCACAACAACACCACATACAACTACACACGCGACCAGAGCATCGTAGACATCGATGAGCTCGAAGAAAACGAGATAAGAGATGAACAAATACCTCAGTTCAAAGCCAAAAGAAGGTACAGCTTGATACCGTCAACAGCATCACGATTGAACACCAAATCGTCCACTGTTGTTAAGTCAGAGAAACCCTTGGACCCCCGGCCCCGGTCTTCGGGAAGTTCGAAGTCTCCCACTCCTAAATCCCCTACTATAAAGGCCAGTACATCTCCTTCTACAAAGCACACAAGTCCCAGCCCCAGTCCCGATCCATGGGACTCGTACCGTCATCTCTTGGAACCGTCACCACTTATTGACTACACACTCGAGCGGTTCACGAAGACGTTCCACGAATTTCTCAATTCAAATCCCCACATCCAATCTGAATCGCCTCGTTTCGTCAATGCTTCCGACAAGACTTTGATCTTACTCTCCCCTTATTCGGCAGAACATGCATTTGGAAGGAAATGGGTGACCAAGACCTATCTTTCAACGATTTTTGAACGTCCTCAACGACTTCTTTCGGCTTGTATCGGAGTGTCTGCCGCTGTTACCATGTTTCCATTCTTTTATAAAGTTGCAAACAGTACAAAGAGGTCGTCAGTGGTATCAAACCATGTGATGAGAGTCCACGGCAAAAACTGGCCCAAAAAATTGGTGGAACTCTGTCTTGAATCCGGTGAAAAGTTGCAAAATGATAATTTGGAAGTCCCTGCAGATTGGAATACAGGAGATATTTACCTTACTCCAAAGACAATCAATGCCATTGAAGGTGTTTTAGGAACCATCGAAACGTCAATTGACTCAATGTATGGAAAGAAGGATAAAGAAGTAGATCAAAATCACAACTTGGTATTTGTGGTAATTAGACCACCAGGACATCACTCTCATGCATGTCTTCCTAGTGGATTTTGTCTCTTGAACAACGTTCAAATTGCCATCGAATATGCTTTTGAAAAGTATCAGGTCACTCATTGTGCAATTTTAGACATAGATTTGCATCACGGAGACGGAAGTCAAGATATTTGCTGGGAAAGGGCAGGATTCCAGGGAGACTACGGTCAAGAAGAGGATGACGAACTCGAACCACGAGAAAGAGATGAATATGGTAAAAGGTTCGCCAACTATCCAAAAGTCGGGTACTTTTCACTTCATGATATCAAGTCGTATCCAACGGAACTTGGGTACGCTACAAGGGAAAATATCAAGAATGCTTCAACTTGTATCATGGATCATGATTTAAACATCTGGAATGTTCACTTGCAAGAGTGGAAAAACGAAGAAGAATTCTACAAGCATTACCAAACCAAATATGTGGCCATTCTCAATAGAGCCAACCAATTTTTGAACCAAGCAAAGAAGCAGTATGAACAAGAGTACCTGGAGTATTTGGTCAATTTGGCAAAGTACAACAAATATTTATTAAAACCCCACTTGCACAATCAACCAGTACTGAAGCCCACAGCTCCACCTGATTTCAAGCCATTAATAGCTATATCTGCTGGATTGGATGCATCTGAATACGAGAGTGCCCATATGCAAAGACATGGGATCAACGTTCCAACCTCATTCTATGCCACGTTTACGAAGGATGTAGTGAAACTTGCAAAGATTCATACGGGAGGTAAAGTTGTGTCATTCCTTGAAGGAGGATATTCAGATGGAGCATTGTCTACGGGGATATTTTCACATTTGATTGGTCTCAACAACGATGACGAACTTCTTTGGAACCAGACGTGGGGTACCGAGCAGGTGATGAAAGAATTGGTTAAGGGATGTAAGAAGAACTGGTCGCCATACAAAAAGCCACAATCGGACATCACAGTGTGGGCCAACGAAGTTATCAAGTTGGCTCGTGCAATGATGCCCAATGCTATTTTGCCAGCCAATTATATTTATCAATACAATCCACCGGTGGACAACACCATTGAATTGAAGAGTCCCGAGAAAGATCCAGAAGATGATAGAAAGATTATTAGACACACTAGATCATATTTCAAGAAGGTGAGTAAGTGATCCCCTCCCCTTATTGAAATGATCCAGATACACAGATAAAGGTGAAGAACAACATACAGGAAGAGAACAGTGTAAAGCTTGGTCCATCAGTACCGATAGAAGACAACTAACTAACTAACTAACTGGCGGGAGATAATTACCCATTAATAGCATATCAATTCCATCCAGCAAATTCAAAGATAACGTAGAGGAAGGACACAATAAAGAGCGGAAACATGCGATCATATAGAGTTGGTAAAGACGTAGCCTCACTTTGGATCAAAGCCTCTGAACGCGTTTCAGGTTCTATTGAGCGAAACAACAACCTGCCAAAGTCTCACCATTTGGTTTCAAGAAGTGGTGCAATAACGCGACACCCACCAGCATCTCCACATTCTCGGGCGCGTACACGTCTGTGTGAGATCAACGAAGGTTAGTGCTTGATTGACGAACCAGTGGGTGACTTTGTGTGAAGAATTTCCTAAACAAAGTGACAAGAACGGCTAACCTTACCAAGCAGACACGACCTCGAGCAGCAGGTGATCAAGGGTTTAAGTGAAGATACGCCTTACCAAGATCATTGAAAATACGACATCATTATTGCAAAGGAGACCCGACGGTGTATCAACAACTAGCCATCATCAACATTGGCGGACAAACTCATTCCTTTCATTTCATTCCATTCCATTTGGTTCCCCATCCTTTGTGTGTTGTGCCCTTGCCGTGGTTTCTCCACCATTCATAGAATAGAAGAGGCTTACCATCCTGAGAATCACGTACTTACCACCAGCTACCTATCTATCCAGTTCACAAGTTAGTTCAAATACGTTCTTCACAGCTTCACTACCATCATGAACGACCTTGAGCCCAGAAAGGATTTCTCCCAGGAATCAAGCAGACGAGTGTTTTCGTCGGAACCTCGAGAGTACTCTGAACAAGACACTTATGGCTCCACCAACAACTACAACCACCAACATGGCCCCGACCTGATTTATGACGGTAATGGTCCTCCTTCAACAAACCACCAGCCAACGAGTCCCTATCAATACCAACCCTCCAGTCCCCCCACACAATACCCACAAACCAATCCTCATATCCACCCCCCTTCCAACCCCAACCTCCAGACCTACCAACATCCCCACCCCATCCCCCAATCTGGTCCAAACGCAAACTATAATCCCCAACCATCTTATGATAAAACCCCACACGCACGAGATATCGGCCACTCCGATTTTCGGCCACCATTGGACCCCTACGATACCAGAAAACCTCGACTGTATCAACGAAAAAGGGACAGAAAGACCCAGAACTTACCTCCGTCAGATCCTAGTTTCGACAGAGCAACTATATCTGATAAAGACTACATAGAACTCCTCTTGTTTGAGATCAAGGAACTTCGTGCACTCCTAGGCAAGAAAGATGTTGATTCGAAACAAACTGCTTCGACAGTGAAGGGTGATGAGCATCCGAACCAAACAGTTCCACTGATTAAGAAAGAAGATGTCTCGAAACCAGCAGTTTCTTCGCGATCTGTATCCAGAGATCAACCAACAGAAATCGAAAACTCTACCCCCGAACAGGCATCTCAAACTATCCCATTGCAATACGCAACATATCCTGAAGAATCAAATGAACCAGAATCACAAGAAGACTTGGTGGGGCCAGTATCACAAGTAGCACTCAGAGACACTCTGCCAGAGATCATACAGCCAAGAGAACCAAAAGATAATGCAAATCCTACCATACCTGCAGAGAGACTGGAACCAGCTGACACTACCAGAACAATAACTTCAAATGTTGCTGATGTCTCGATACTGCTGGAAGCATCACTTCCTGCTTCTCCCAAAGAGGAAGCGGAAATCCCAATGCGTTCCTCCAGGAGAAGAAGAAATTCTCCACCAGCTACAGATCAGGAATCAATACCACAATCTTCTTCCAACGTGAGCAACTTATCAGCATTAACCAAATCAGTGTCTATTAAGTCTAGTTTGAGTGACAACAACACGGAAATCGAAGAATTCAAAAGTTCGAATACCACTAACCAAGATTATGACCAAGATCAAAACGCTAGTGGTGCGGTGATAAATGAGAGTTTCGTAAGTATAAAGAGTGAAATCACTAGAACTAGGTCAAACCAAAGCAACACTGACCCTAATCAGAATAAGATTGGATATTCCCTGGCAAAGAATCAGAGCACTGGTAGTTTTAGTTCTTATAAGTCAAGAATTAAATTACCTCCTTCATTACAGCAACAGCAAGAAAAGCGGGAAAAGGAGTCCTTTGATTCACAAGGCTCAGCAATTCCTTCTGATCAAACCTCTTTGAGATCTCCTGCAATCAATGAATTTCAGGATGAAACCTCTATGAGCTCTTCGGCCTGGACAGGAGCTAAGTATGAAACTCCACCAACGCAATCATCTGCCCAGTTTAGTAACTACACACAATCACCCGAAGGCTATCGAACAAACGAAGATGTGAGAAGCAATAACTATACTGGGTCTGCGGGTAAGAGCTTGGCGACCAACAACATTCATATTGGCTCAGATGAAATTGATAGAGTTCCATTGACTCCAGATGGATTTGGAAAATCACCATTTAATGGTCAGCCGAATAGTGATGACCTTTTAAGAACACCCAATAATTATGGAGAACCAAGACCTCCTATACAACACTTGGGATCGATTGGTGTAGGTAGCGTGGCATCTTTACATACTACAGGATCAGCTACAGGATCTAAAGGATCCTTTCAGGTATTACAAACCCCCAAGATCCAAGAAGATGAAACAGTCTTGTTTATTAAGCCAAAGGACTTTCAAACCATTAGTATTTTCATTCAAAGTACTATATCACTCAATGTGAATAGTACTAAGAAATTAGATGAGCCCAATTGTACTATAGTGATTACTGATCGTGAGTCTAAAAAAGAGATGTGGAGAATCCGAAAGACTTATAGTCAACTAGTTGCATTTGATAATGAAATTAGACCCATAGTTGATTACTTTGGATTGCCAATGTTACCCGAGAAAGCCTTGTTTTTGTCAACTTCACCTGTGAAAATAGAGCAAAGAAGATCAGGATTGCAAAACTATTTTAATACTTTATTCGTGATGCCCCATATTCCGCAGATGGTCCTTTATAGGATCTGTCGATATTTATCTTTAGACTTTGTGAATCCACTTGGTGATTATAAAAGTGGTTCTACAAAAGAAGGTTTCTTAATCAGAAGATATAAAGGTTTGGGTTCCAATTGGAAGATTCGCTGGTGCCAGGTTGATGGACCTTCTTTAGAAATTTATGAAATTCCTGGTGGTCCCTTGATTGAGCAAATTAAATTAAAAAATTGCCAGATTGGTAGACAATCAAGTGATTCGGTAGCTGAAGATAAAGGATATAGACACGCATTTTTGGTAATGGAGTCTCAAAAAACCAAGCTTTCCAATTCTTATCCAAAACATTTCTTTTGTGCGGAGACAGACGAGGAAAGAGACGAATGGGTTAATATCTTACTTCAGTTTAACGAAAATACCAATGGTAACCCAACCGAGATTGATAATCATGCCGTTGACTCCCCTGCTAGTAGATATGAATATCAAGACGAATTAACTACTCTGATGAACGACCAAGTTTCCTCATATTCCGAAGAATTGGCCGTTGAGCAGGCAAAGAAGAAGAAAAGATACTTTGGATTTAGAAGAAATGACGAGGCTCAACCCCAGCAATCACAACAATTACAAGGTTCAGGGGCGACCCTATCGGTGCAGTCTGCTCAATCTGGTCCTAGCTTTGCAGTGCCTTACGGAACGACTGGTCAAAATGGATACGGACAAGCTGTCACATCTATAACCCCTACCTCAAATTCAACCTCCGAAATGCAACACTACCTTGACCAATTAAATTTGGATGATGGTGTCACGAAGTCTATCTTCGGAAGGGATGTGCAAGATTCGTTTAATCTTTCAAGTAATGTTTTCTTCGATAGACCAATCCCCAGTATTTGTTTCAGATGTTTAGACTTCCTTACAAAGACCGGTGCTATCTATGAAGAGGGTATCTTCAGGCTTAGTGGGTCTGCCTCAACGATAAGACAATTGAAGGACCAATTTAATATCCATTATGATATTGATCTATTTGAATCGCCGTTGAAGCCTGATATGCATACAGTGGCTGGACTTTTCAAGGGATACTTGAGAGAGCTTCCAAATCCTATCACTGGTATACAAGTGTATAATCACTTGAACCAGGTTGTATTGCATAATGCGAAAACCATGACTCCATCTGCTATGGCATATCTTTTCAGGGACTACTTCAATGAAAATGCCGAAAAAGTCAACTTTGATATTTGCTACGTTATCTTCAAGTTTTTGAGACAAATCATCGGAAAGCAGCAAAACAATCGAATGAGTCTTCGAAATGTTTGTATTGTGTTTGTGCCTACATTGAATGTCTCCCTTGAAGTATTGAGTACATTTTTGGTTGACTTCAAGTGTATATTTGAAGGCGGTGAACCTATTGAAGATGAGTTCAGAGAAGTGCTAGACTTGCACATTCCCAACTTTTAAGGGTCCCACCAAAACTACTATCCAAGGGACAATCTTTAGTTTATATGATTTCATTTCTCCACTGAATTATAACTTTTAATTTTTTCATAGTTGTACATCTCTTCGTATGAGAATAAGCTACTTTGGCATCTTTTGATGAGCCTGGGATCGGATTAGCAGCCTTGTTTCAATAAACTTTACTTCTCCTTATACATGTACTAACTTGGCAGATAACTTTCACATTAATTGCACCCCAAAAGAAAACCCTCACTTCCCGTTACGTCAGTCGCCCACGATTGTATAGTTCCCAAAATGTACTATGTTCGAGTGGCTATGACTACTACGATTAAGGTTACGGAAACCCTTATGATCCCTGGTGGTATTGTCCAGATCCGTAAGAAATAAGCGATTAGTAATAAATCTATTGATCGCCAAATCCCTTGATGATATAAGCGGCTAAAATCATAATCTTTTCAACGATAAAATTGCATAATTCTGTAATGACCTGGTTCAGAGCTGCGGCTCGCTTCCTGTGAATTCTAGGCTATAAATACGCATCATTAGCTTGCTTTGTTCTTCCCTTTCACCAGTTTGATAAAGATTCGACATAATCACGTGAAAATCTTCAATTCAGTATAACCAGGTTATTGTTGAGCTTCAAGTTCCATTTGTAACCCTCTCAACTACTTAAATCAGTCTTAATATGGGTTTGAACGAGTTCTCCGGCTATTCTGAAAAAGGTAAATATAATCAAAGTCGTGACAGTCAAAATTATGCTCAAAGACGTGAGTATGAAGATTATAACCACGATCAAGACGACAAACAATACGACTCCAGGTACGGAAGAAACCATGAGGATAGAGGAGTTTTGGGAGACATCGGAGGTAGTTCAGCGGGTGCTTTTGATGGACGCAGACCCCAAAGACGTGGAATCGTGGGCTCACTAAGGGGTGCAGTTGTGGATGCAATCAGCCTGAATCCAAGCCAAAATCAACATCGAAATCAATTTCAGTATCAGGGCCACACTCAGATCCGGCACCAAGACCAGTATCAGAATCAGGACCAGTACTATAATGACGACAGAAGAGAAAGACGCGACAGACGAGACAGGCGAGAAAGGCGAGAAAGACGTAGAAGCGATGACGAGAAGCGAGTAGGTATAATCGGAGGGTTACGCATTTTGATAAGAGATAAAGTGGAGAACGCAGGCAATAACAACAGGAGACAAGTCAATGAGAACGACAGAAGAGATTATACGCTGCAAGCTAATCATGCCCCGTATGGTGAATCTGTTCCACATGGTGATTATGCCCCGTATGGTGATTCTGTTCCTCATGGCAATGATAGTCCACCTGAGTATAGACGGAGTAATCAACAGGGCGAATACTTCCACGATAATGGTCGATTCTAAACTCACTGAAGCCATTTCGTTATAATTTCATTTTCCAAAGCAAGCTCTTCTCCGGTAGATTTTTTTCGGCACTTCCTAACCAAGCTTTTATTAAATATTACAAATATATGAACATTATTAGTTCCAAGTGATTCTAAGCATTATCACATGACATGGATTATTCCAAATGATACAATCGATTTGGTGTGTTCACCATTCACATTCACCAGTAGCTTTTTGAAACACGTAATCCTTACCATTTATGTTGGCTATTCCTTCCTTCAATGTGGACTTCCATTTGTTCTTGATTCTCTGTACCTTTTCGTACAAACATAACATTATTTGACCTTCTTGGTCTCCGTCGTCATCGTCAGACTTCTCGCTTTCAAGCCCATCATCCAAGTCGGAATTAATATCATCCGAGTCATTGAATATACCTTCATCATCTTCGTCATCATCATCTCCAAGGGTTCCATCTGCCTGGGTTACCTGGGTGTTTTTTTCCTTTCTTTGTTGTTTCTTTTTCATTTTCTCTATGAACTCTGCACCGTTGTCAGTATAAACAGTGAATTCAAATGTTCCATCTGCTTGGTTGATATTCGGTAACATCAAGCCTGTTCCGTGGTCTTCGTCATCACTTTGTATGTGCGGAAGTTCGATTCCCATACTATTTGTACCTGTAGCAACTGCACCATACGATAATTCATGGCCATTGGACACGTTCGGCAATTCAATACTACTGGTGTGTTCAAGAGAGTGGTTTGGGATCGGAGCACTGCTCAACGCTGATGAATTGGTGGCTTGGGCATTTGCATTTGTATCATAAGTCTCTTCATCGTCCCACGAGAACTTGGCTACCAGTGATTGCGATAACTTCTCACACCAAATCTTCCGCAATTCCTGTAAGGTGGACTCATCAATTCCGTTGTTTTCAAAGTCCTGTCTAGAATCACTGATGACATCTTCAATGACAGTTTCGTAAAGTTTGATTGCTTCGTTGTTCGACATTTCTTACAGTAGGAGACTCGATTTTGTATGCTTTTGCACGTATAATTCAATTCTCTATGTTATGCCCGTTTAATGAGTTCAAATTGGGCCCGATATCTCTGTCTGTTCGTGTTTCTTATCGACTTCTAATCAATAAAAACTCGATTCGGTTTTCGGTCAAATTGCTTCAAATTTTGGCGCTGAAGGTGAGGAAAGATGCAGGAGAAATCAGCTTTAGATAATTGCAGCGTATAAGTGGGAAAGACGTTCTGTCACGATGTATTGGCGATTGTGGGTCGGATTGGGTGGAGGAGAATTGATAATTCTTCTTGGTAGTGTGCATTTGAGTTTTCGACTTTTTCAAAATATGTGGGAGAGGTCACGTGAGCGAGCTCTAACCAAAGAGTGGGATGTAGTTACAAATAGAAATAGGAATAAAGGGCGAAGGTCGAATGGCTGAAATGAGTTTATCGATTGGTATTTATTACTAGTACATAGAGTGGAACAGATAGACTAGCTCTCTATGAAGAGATCTTGAAGGCTGTATATCTTGATTAAGATAATACCCATACTCTATGTTACATAAGCAACTAATAAACCAAATTCTAAATATAAGTAAACTTATAAGAAGACCAGCCTTCGAGTTCTATAGTCAGCCTAAGCTATTGCTGGCGATTATTCCAGAATTCATGTTGTGGAATTCCCATAACTTTCTTATTAATTTTGCTAGTTTTTTATACCAATTTTGCGCCATTTATCCGCCTATATAAGTATGTGTGACCAGACCTATAGTATATTCAGTCAACACCAGTTGAGATCGAAGTCATCATTAAAACCCTTTTTAATATTTAGTCGATCTTCCTCTTTTTGGGCTTCCGCTATCAGATGCCAAAGTCGAACTAGGATACTTCAACTTGTGCACATGTACAAACTCAGTAACCTTCTGGTTCTCTTCCAAAGCACGGTTCAACTTTCTCTTGAGCAGGTCAACTTCACGAAGTATATTTTTCTTTTCAACACTAGCAGAAGATAACTCTTTTTCGTATTGGTCTCTAACGTCACCTAGTTTACGCGTATGTTTCTCTGCGTATTGTTTGTGTAAAAAAGCAGCCACTTCATCTATCTTCTTCAACGTTTCGGTTTCTTGATGTTTAAGTTGATCTTGCAAGAATTCTATTTCATTGTGAAGCTGTTTCTCATTTGCTGAGTTTTTCTGCAAGCGCTCGACCTGGCTTTGGTACAGCTTAATTTCGTCTTCGTATGACTTCTTCTTCTTTTCAATAGCTTCGACAAGTTCATTCAATTTGCTCACATCTTCATCAATAATCCTTTCCTTCTGCGCAATCGCCTGCTGTAGTTGTTGGATCTTTTCTTCGTATGACTTGTTGACGGCAACCACTTCCGATTCTAAGTTTTCAATCTTCAAAATATACTTTTTGTTCAAGTTTATCGTATCTCTGAGCTCATCATTCGTCTGACTTAACCTGTACTTGATTTCAGATTCACTTTGTTCCCATTCTAGTTCTTTTCTTTCATATTCCTTAAGTTGATCGATCAACCTGGCCTTCTCTCGCTTGAATTCGGCCAAGTTTTCTTCGCATTGGCCTTGTTTTTCTTTGATGGTGTTTTCTAAACTGTTTATTTTGTCATTTGCCAAATTCTCTAAGTTGTCCAATTCCTTCAACAATTCCTCTTGCTTGTAGTTGAGGTCTCGAAGGTCTGCATTATGAGCTGTTACATCTTTGTGTTCCAATATCAATTTCTCATGGTCTCTTGCAAGATCATTCTTGGCATTTAATATTTGCTGCTTCTCGTTTCTGGTTTCAACAAATAATTTATTAAACGATTCAACTTCATCATTCAACTCCTTGATTCTCAGTTCTGAGTTCATTCTCTGCCTTTGAGCATCATCCAATTGTTTCTCTAAAGATGATATTAAATTGTCTTTGATTTTCAAATTTTTGGTGATCGACGTCAATTCACGCTCATTGTGTTTCAATTGAATGGAGAGTATTTCCTCGTTCCTTAACAAGTGCTCATTTGATGCCTTTAGGTCATCTTGATGTTGCTGAGATCTGATCAATTCTTGTCTTACTGCAGCCAAGGCTTCATTAATTTCAAGAATTGTATCTTCCTTATTCCTGACCTTTTCTCTGAGACTCTGGATTGTCCCTTTATCATCTATTTGCATCTTATTTATTTGATCAATGGAAAAAACGGGTTTAGAATTTGGTGACATTAGAAAATTGATGGTTGGTTCATTTTCAAGTCTTTCCACGCTATGATTGATCAAGTAGTTGTCTCTAGGATCATCGTATTGAGAAATTCTCTGCGCGTTACTCTCAACAAGGGTATTAGTCTTCAATTGATGGCGTTTTAACGGACTCGTCGAGTCTTTCAAATCGGATTTATCAATATTTTCCAATTCATCTTGGTCGTCATCAAACACAATATCATCGGTAATTCTGACTTGTTGGTTTGTAGTGGGACTCTTTGCCACTGGTTCTGTGGGTCTTTGGGGAGTAACATAATCTGCCGATTTCTCATCCATTTTGATCAATTTACTCAATTGGGTATTATTATGGAATGTTCCCGACGTATTAGGAATGAGTGTTTGACTAATTGTGTTCTCAATTCTACCATAGTCTTCTGGATCGCTGTCACTGTCATTATCAATGACTACTGGTGCAGCATCGGACAATTTTGCAGGAGACGACACAATTACAGGAGCAGTTCTCAAGGGAGATGATTTTTTTTCCGTAAGTTGAGCAACCAAATCCTCTTTGTAAAAGAGCTCGTTGACCTGGATCAGGTGGTCAGAGTAGGTATTGGCTGCGTCAGCACTGGTGACAATTTTGGCTATTTTGCGAGCTTTGCCCTGTCCATGTCTAGTGCGCTTTATAGGTGAGCTTATATGGTCTTCAGAGACCATTGATGAATCTATGTCCTTATAAGGAGATGTTATTGGAGCGGTGTTCTCCTTTTCTTGCCCTGTCAACGCACCGAGTCTCGAATCAAGTTTGGCTTTGGATCTTTTGATGCTTTCCAAGTTGAATTTCCTACTGTTTGCACGGGGAGAAGTAAGCGGGTACTTGGGACCATTCGTGATCGATCCAGTTGGGTATTCACGGGAAGGCAGTTCTGAAGGCAGTGGCCCCAAGGGTGTATCCACAAGAGATTTTCTATTGGTTGTATGGATCGTATTCCTACGCTTGCTTCCACCCGATGCGTTGTGTTTTGCAGTCAATCCATGTGGATGTGTAATGATAGTGTTGGGGACACGAGATGAACTAGATACCCGGGACTTGATAGTGGAATCCTGGAGCTTTGAAGGAGAGTTAGAAAGTGGAAGTTTGATGGGTGAAAACGTATCATCCTGGAGAGGAAGAGTCGTGTGACTTCCGTGACTATACACTTTCAGTGGCGAAGACATGCTGCTTAAACTTGGAGTTTATCAGGTAATGTAAAGGAGGATCGTTTGATGTTCTTGGTGGAGAATAAACTAATAAATCACGTCTGATAGATTAGTTGATTTTGATTTTGATGAGTGTTACGTAAGAACCGAATTGTAAACAAATATGGTAGCTTCAAAAGTCACGAGCTAATCACGGGACAGAGAGTGTATACAGCTGTCGGGTTTGCTATAAATAATAACAATTACGTACACTGCTAGACAATAACAAAACGCCAGTATCCCGTCGTTCTTTTGTTTATTATGGTGGGTAGGAGCAAACTTCGTGTCTCTTAATAAACACGCTTCTGAGCGTGTTTGCGTGCGAAAACCAATGCTGTTTATTTCTGGCTGAGTAGTCGTGCGCAGCCTAGCCACATTATGGTTGCAAAATTTTAGTCAACCTGTAGACAATAATGAGTATAAAACAAGGCGGAGTAGTGCAAGGGGCTTCCAGAAGGGTTGAATTGGTGTTTCAGATCACGCCGAGATGAAATAGCAAGGAAGGGTGAGAGATGGGCAGATCAGCTAACTGACTAGTGTGCAAAGTACCTACTTAACAAATTTACAATTACATTATTTTCGGGTAGTTATTTATCCAGAATAAATACAGAAACCAGGGGTAGAGAGGACGCCAATAGCGGAAGCTAAAATAGGAGAGAAAAATGTAGTTTAAAGTGCAACACCAGTATAGTGTAGTATGAAGTGCAACACTGAGAGTAGTGTACAGATAATATGTAAAAGTCATTGACTGGGTATCATGAAGGCTAGAAGAAACGACTCTGGCGAGGATTCTTCAAGCACCAGTTCTCTAGAAAAAGAAGAAAAATCTCTTGGCAGAGACACCTTCAGTTGCAGATGTATAAACTGATGCCGGTGGTGCAGCAGCTGAGTACACAGTACCATTGCTTGCAAGAACGGATGTCGAGTTGAAGGCGGCGGTTGGAGCCGGAGCAGCTGTGGAGGAAGATGAAGCCGCGAATAGTTCAGCAGTTGAAGCAGCTTCCACAGAGGTGGATGCAGCTGCCTTGGCGGCGGCCGAAGGACGGTACGCGGTGGTGGAGGTGTAAGTACCGGTAGAGGTGACTTGCACGTACGAAGTAAGGGTGGTGGTTATATCAGAGTAAGTGAATTCCGCAGTCACAGGGTACGACGCGGTCTGAGTGGTGGTGAAGGTGATGGTGGAAGTGACATCGCCAGAATCAGATGTAGGAGTGGCGGTCACGGTTACAGTAACGGTAGAAGGAACACACTGATCAGCAGTTTGCGAGGCTTCTGCGACCTTTTCAACCTCACCAGTGGAGGTGGTGATGACCACGGTACTATCGGAGGTGATGGTGATGATGGAAGTGATGGTGGATGTGGTGGTAACATCTCCAATGGATCCACTGGCCTGTGCAAGAGCTTCCTTGACGGCACTGGAGGCCGTGACGGGGATGGTGGCAGTGGAAGACGCAAGAGTCACAGTAACGTACTCTTCAACTGTAACGGTAGATGCTTCGCCAGAATCGTCAGAGCTGGCTGGAGCTGGAGCTGGAGCATCGGTGGTAGGAGCAGGAGCTGCTGCTGCTGCTACTGTAGTAGAAGCTGGGACGTTGGTTTCAGCGGCTGCTGGAGCGGCTGCTGGAGCATTGGCAGAAGTCTCAGTGGCTGCAACTGTTGGAGCCAGCGATTCTTCAGCTGCTACAGAAACAAATGAAGAGCTTGGAACTGCTGCTTTTTCGGCAGGCACAACAGCAGTATCGGAACTGTTATCGTACCTTCTGAAGGGATAGGCAGACACAACCGTGGTTGCTGCTAAAAGTGACAAGATAGATGAATAACGCATGGTACGAACAAAGTCAGCGGGCTAGGAAAAGGAATGGACGCGATTAGAGGACGCTGGGTTTGCTAGCTGAAATAGTTTGATAGAAAGCACTTACATCTTTTTTTGTTCACCACGGATGTCACATTGGTTATATACTACGGGTGCTTGGTGATGAAGTGACAGCTGGATATGTAAACACCATGACAATGTAAACACCCCCTTGGACGGTGTATACAAATAGACGATGCGTGCCGCGTAGGGGCTCAGGGGTACAATTGTATGGTACTTGGCGGGTGTAGTCCGAGCCAAGACACCGGTGTCACGTGTAGTTGATGAGGTGCAAATTTTGCACTTTGGTTGGGGGCCTAAGTGAGTGAATAATTGGTGGAAACAGCGAGGAATTGAACAATTATACTATTAGAAGCTATTCGCATTCGCTGGTTTGTTCTTGGAGAGAAATACTATACTTTTCACGCCTTTTGCTACCCCCCTCTGTTTTTGACCTTCGTGGTCGGAAATGCCCTCGTCACGTTTGACGCTCGGATATCATTTGTTTCAAAAATATCAAACCATAGAGAGCCACGGTCGGGCCTTCGCTCCAGCTTGAAACCAAGCTTCTTTGAAACGATGCCTGCTCTATTGTAGAATTATACTTGCTTCCTTAGCAACTATAATTAGAGAAGGCGGGGGCCAAGCTTTGGCAAATTATTGGCAAATCTTACAAGCTTGAAAATTTACTTCTCGAACTACCTGAAAATTTAATCAATGATGGCTCTAAGGTTGAAGACTCTACTTGTATGCCTTTTGGCTATTGATCAGTAATCGAGCCATACTGTAACCGCCTCAAAAATATCAGGCGTATAAAGAAGACATTTTTTACCGAAACAGTCGATATGAGTTCTTAACTAGGACTAACTTCAAAAATTGTACGTGCGACCATTTCTGTAGGACCACTTCTATTCCCATTACATGCGAAAAGTCGGCCTATCGGGACAGCGTGTAGAAAGTGAAGCCCGGTTTGTGCAGGACACATTAAGAGTCTATACAGGTAGTAGGTCATCTGCAGGATATTCTACAATTAGAGTTAGTTGTATAGGACAACCAGTTCAATAATAGTGCTCGACGACGTTTCATCCCTGTCGGATATGGGTATGACATTCGGAGCTGAAACATCAAGGTTTTGACTAGAGAATTCTATAAATGGACGGAAAGGTAAGCCAAGGGGTAGACGAGAGCGGGGCGATACACATCTTACGGATTCGGATGTCTCCTGATGTGGCACGTGATCATCATACTACAAGTTGTAAGAGACATGCGGGGTTTGAAGGAGGATATTGCAAGTATACATTGAAAGGCACGTATACTATGGGGTGGATGAAGAGGTAGAAAATGAATAAGGGAAGTGGACCAGTTATTCTTGGGTAGGTTGATGGCTCACAAACAACTGTCTCGGTATTTGGAACCAAAAAATCAGAGTCAATACTTCTTGCACCTATTTGTTGAAACAACAGTAATTTCGACGGGACGGCTCGTGGGTAGCAAAAGATCAAGTTTTGGCTTGAAAGTGGATAGGGATAATCGGCAACGAGTTTGAGCGGGATTAAACAGTGAAAAAAATTTTCAGAGTAATAAAAAGGGTCCTATTGTCTCCTAACCCAACCCTGAGAACCCTGATTGGGTTGCAGCCAAAATCGCATTGTTTTCCGTCGACATTGGGGTGAATAGTTGGTACCAAAGGAGCGTTCCGCTTATAATATATGGTAGTCCCTGCACTGTCGGAGCCGTTTTTTGGTGCTACTTTCGATGTACCAACCGCCGACCAACATTAGTTATATTCCGTTCCGTTATCAGTAATTCCGCCAAAAATTGCGCTATCTGCAGGCGCGACTTTTACGGAATAGTGGAGACTACCCTATTTAAATGAGGACGATCGTCCGCTTTATTTTCAACGGTCACTTCTATTAAATTTATTGCTCCATAATGATTGGTCTTCCCTCTGACTCGAGCTCCAACTCTCGTATCAAGAAGAATACGCTTATCGGTGGTGGTGCTGCCACCATCTTGGTGTTAATTCTTCTCACCACCACCAATTTGATTGGCTACGCCAGAATTGCGCTTACTCCAATTGACTCCAGTCGTTGCCCTCTTTACGAACCAATTGCTCCACGTTCGTTCCACGAAGACAATTCTACGATCCTTCGTATCTTACACGACGACAAGTATCGCCTGGCCTCCGTAAAGCGTCTTTCTGGCGCTGTTCAAATCGACACTCAGATTTTCGATAACCAACCCGATGTTCCAGAATCTCCAAAAACCTGGGCCAAGTTCCAGAAATTCCATGATTACCTTGAAGACACATTCCCATTGGTTTATGCCAACTTGGACGTCAAAAAGGTCAATACCTACGGGCTTGTGTATCACTGGAAGGGGTCAGAAAACCTTAAGCCAATTATGTTGACCGCTCATCAAGACACAGTTCCTATTCAAAACGCTACCATTGGCGACTGGACATACCCCCCTTTGGAAGGACACTATGATGGTAAGTATGTGTATGGAAGAGGTGCCAGTGACTGCAAAAACGTGTTAATTGCCATTTTGGAAACTTTGGAATTGCTTATTCACCAAGGATTTCAACCAACTAGACCTATCCTTGTAGCGTTTGGATTTGACGAAGAAGCCTCGGGACTTGTTGGTGCCTCCACTTTGTCCAAGTACTTGGAAAAGACCTATGGACATGACTCCGTCTACGCTATTATTGACGAAGGCATCGGTTTATTGGTGAGTCCATTAACCGATACAATTGTGGCCCTTCCAGGTACTGGAGAAAAGGGTTACGTTGATATTGAGGTATCCTTAAAGACCAAAGGTGGCCATTCGTCGGTTCCTCCTGACCATACCTCTATTGGACTTGTTTCTGAACTCGCCTACCTCATTGAGAAGGATCCTTACTCCCCCACTCTCACTGCCAGCAACCCTATCTTGACCTATTTGCAATGTTCCGCTATTCATGATCCAAAGAAAAAGCTTGGAACACTTGCCAAGAAGGCTATTCTCAGTGCTGCTTACAATAAACTCGCCAACTCCAAGGTAGTGAAAACTTTTACGGAAAACAAACTCACCAGGTATTTGATTCAAACCTCCCAGGCAATTGATATTGCTCGTGGAGGAGAAAAGGCCAATGCCTTGCCGGAAGTTTCTTCCATTCTTGTCAACCACAGAATCGCTGTTGAATCCAACGTCGAAGCTATCAAGAACCACTTCCTTACCAGAGTCATCGAGGTTGCAAAAAGATACAACTTGAAGGTACAAGCATACGGCGAGACAGTATTCACTCCCTCTGTTGCTTCCGAAGGTACTTTTGTTGTGGAAATCTCAGGAAAGGCATTGGAAACGGCACCAGTTACTCCTTCTAACGATCAAGTGTGGAAATATCTTGCTGGTTCTATTAGACATGTTTTCGAAGACCTTGTATTTCCAGATGTCAAGTACCCTATTATCACTGCCCCAGGCATCATGACAGGTAATACTGACACCAAATACTACTGGAACTTGACCAAGAATATCTTTAGATTCTCGCCTGCTCTAGTTGATATGATTAACGAGTGCAATGTTCACAGTGTTGATGAGAAAATTCCGTTCTTTGCACACTTGCAACTTCATGCGTTCTTCTATCAATACCTTCAAAACATTGATACTTCCAAAGCAGACAACAAGTGAAGTTGGATGAACTGGATATTCTTATATGATCAAATGAACACTGGTTGATAAAATGAACTGTAGACGAGTAAAATTTTGGAGATCTCAGAGCTTTCCTGTGTCTTGATCGCTATCTTTCTCAATTACGGATTATTTTGTATCAAGTAACTTCTTTTTATTACACTATATATCTAAAATACAAGAACCCTTAGGTTCTATAAATCCATGAACGGATGAAAATATGCCAATATCGGTAGTGTGAGCGAGTAAACCAATGAATAGTTGGAAGATTATGGAAATAGTGATGACTGACTTAATTGATATGAAATTTGTAGAATCTTTGACGGATCAACCGGAGAGATACCTCATTTTCGACAGTGAGTTGAGTTTTGGCACTTAAGTATCCCGTTTCATCCCCTTGCATATCTTTTCTTCCCTGATTATCCCTTATTATCCTTCTTCATCCTAGTCGTTGGTTGAATTTCAACTTCACCAATTCCTGAATTCTTCGTTTCTCCTCCATTTTTCGACCAAACTCTTCAGAGCAAGCCTTCAAAAGATCGCTTTGGCTCAGCTTCGGTGGTTCACGAGATCTCCTTCTTCTCCAATGGATTATACCTCAAGAACTTTTCAATCAAATCAACATGAGTCAACACCATTCTTCTACAACAATATCTGTTCAATTTCAACGCATCCAAAGCGTCACCTTCTGTCATGCTCTCGTCTTGCAAACACTCCAAGTATGCCTCCCATTTGTCTCCAACAACCTTACCACACGAGAAACAACGAATAGGAATAATCATCTTGATGTTGTTGTTTGATGAAGAAGTCACCTATGTCTTGGACTTTCATTAATTCAGTTTTTTTTTCTCAATCTGTGTGACATTTTTTCCATCCTGCAGACAATCCGCTGAGATGAGAGTTTGCGCGCGCTCGCAAGACTTACGTAAGGCATCGAGAAAAAATCAAAACTCTTCCCTTGTAAAATAATAAGTACGATGAAAGAAATCTAAGCTATCACGACAAATCATACCCCCAGCACCTATATCGTCCCCAATGAGTACAGGTAGCACCGATTGGACACTTTCGCTCGTGTCAGGAGGGAAGCCGGCGTTTCTTCCGAACTCGCGTGCCTCTGCCACGGTTTTTTCTGCCGATGGTAGACACTCCATCGTGATTTTATCTCATCAAATCAGAGTTTATTTCACCACCACCAGACAATGTACCCGGACCATCGAATGTGACACTCTGGATGTCGTGGACGTAAAGCTCGATCTGTCATCTCCATCCCAAATCTTGCTTTTCAAAAGTTATGGAGAAATCGTCATAGTAAACTGGAAAGATAAAGTTCCTCAACCTATAATTGGAAAACTCGAGTTGGAAATCCAAACTCCTCTAGCATCAGTCATCAGAGTCACTCGTGATGCTTTCTATACCATTTCGGGAAAGAAGGACAAGAAGGGCTTGCCTCAGAGCAGATATATCCACAAAATCGACAGAAACTCTTACGATATCACCGAGCTCAAGGAAGTGAACCAAGTCACCAAGTTCGCTGTCTCGGTAGACAATAGCAAAATAGCGTTCGTCACCATTGAAAACGAAATTGTTCTTGTCGATTTGACTTTGGTTGAACTGTCCTCGAACGGTGACCTTGTAGCCACCAATTTATCGACTGAAACAATCAAGTTCCCCTATAAAGTTCCTATAACCTCGATGGCCGTCTCTAACGATTCCGCCATTGCCCTTGGAACCGCTAGTGGTACCATCCAAATGTTACAAGGAGGGTTGGTTACTGACAAGCCACAGCGTCTTTTCAAATGGCACAATGACCAAGTCAAATCATTACAATTCTCCGCCGACAGCAACTATTTGTTATCTGGAGGTTTGGAAAGAGTGTTGGTCTTCTGGCAATTGGAAACGGAAAAGACCCATTTTTTACCAAGATTAAACGGTATTATAGAAAAGATCTCCATCGACACTAATAAGCCCGATCTTTACGAATTACTTTTGAAAGTTTCGGGAGATGGGAACGATTCTTCTTCTCCATCTGACATCATTGAAGGCACCAATATTTTAGTGGACAACCCCAATGAAAACGACACTCATGAAGTCCTTGTTTTGTCTGCGGTTGATTTGATTTCCAGATTATCCGTCAACAGTATCAGACCAAAATTCACCAACTCATTAAAATCAACATTATTGAAAACAAAAAAGAAGTACTTGAAGGCCGAAAAGACAGAGGCTTCGAGCTTCGACAAGTCTAAACTAAGATACGATTACTCTACAAAGTTTGAAATCCATCCAAAATCAAAGAATTTATACTTTCCTAATGAATCTATCATTCAAGCATATGATTTGGTTAAGAATGAGCAAAGTTTCATTCAAAACGCTGCCCAATTGGTCTCTACAGGTAAAGTCAAGTCAGAAACTAAATTGGCCGATCCTGAAATTTCCTTAGTCAGTTTCACCAAGGATGGAGAATGGATGTGTACTTTTGACAGTGTACAAACTTCAGACTTCGATAATTTATTGTCCAAGGGTGACAAACAACATGCATTGAAATTCTGGAAATACGTTGATGCCAATTCTAAGAATGGACCCTCCAAAAACAACTCCACCTTCAATGCTAACGGACATTGGGAACTCTCTACCAAAATCATCGATCCCCATGGATCCAACCCTATTATTGCATGTATTCCATCTCCGTTAGACTACTATGATGGACAAGCATTTATTACCGTTGATAATAAAGGATCTTTAAGATTATGGAGACCAAAGACCACCAAAGAATACCTTAATGCCAACAAAAATGGTTCTGTTGGTGTCGGTGCCAGAACCACTCAAATCTCATGGACTTTAAGAAAATCTAAGCTTGGAGGCTCGTTGTCTTCTACGTCGGTTGATATTTGTTGGTCAGACGATGGTTCTATCCTTGTTTTGGGACACGAGTGCTCCATCAGCGTCATTAGTGTCCAAACATTCGAACCTATTCCATTTAAGGTGCCTTCAATCTCTGGTTCTCGTATCAGATCATTGTCTATTTTAGACAACAACTTGATTGTGTTATCCACCACAAGAATTGTCTCTTTCAATCTTCTTACAGGAAAAATGAATGACTTGTGTGCTAAGGTCCATACGACCAGTGGAGGTAAAAACTTGATTGCCATTGATCTGATCAACAAATTGATTTGTTTGGTGGTCAACTATTATAATAACAAAGATGACTTCAGTATAAAATCGAAGGTATTGATCTTCAGACCAGACCTGATAAAACCAGTTCATGTCAGTGTACACAACCAAGGTATTTCTTCTGTTAGATATTTCAATTCCTCATTCATTTTTGTTGATTTAGACTCCAGAATCGGAGTGGTGCAACCATCGTCGGCCGGTGCCTCCAATTGGGCCACAAGTGCTGCGGAACAAGAAGGTTTCGATTTGACCAGTGATATGAACAACATGTTGATCAATGCCCAAGCAACCGCAGATATCATAAATAATAGAAACGTCCAGATCAAACAAGGTGGATCTGCTGGTCAAGTAACAGAAGATAAAGCTGGTGATGACAATCTCGAGTACAACCGAGCCCTTGATCTCAACACCTTTCAACCAATATTCGAAAATGTGGAGGGAATTCAACTTGATGCATTGTTTGATAGAATTATTAAGGTTATCAAATAGGATTATATAATGTAAAATAGACAAACAGAATGTATTTGATATGTACAGATAATTAAATTAAATAGTCTCGTGGGTGCAGTCTATATTCACCAACTGAAAATAGATTTCCCAGACCCTTCTTTCTCTCTTGGTTGTCCAACCTTGTTTCTTTGAATTGCAAGCACGCCTTCAATTCTATTCAATGCATTCTCCAAAAGGTCTTTTCTTTCTTGCAATTCAATATGCTTTCTAATCCTTGGATCTTCCTTCGCAAAAGTATCAATCTCTTCCTTGGATAAATTGGTAAAAAACTTCATGTCGAGTTCTCTTGGGAAATTATAGTAGAAATCACTTAATAACTCAACATTCAAGAACAATATTGATGTCGAAGTTATCTTAGAAGCAACAGCATCCAAGAAAATTTCTGGACATTGATATTTTCCATCTTGCTTCTTACACTTCTTCGAATTCTTGATGAACAGGTATCTCATCTTTAGTAAGGAGACTCTGTCTTTCAAAAAAATTGCATCTTGACCTCGTTCTATCAAATTAGGTGAGAACCCAAGTGCTTCGTTTGAATTCAAATCAATGTCACCAGCTTTCTGCTCATTCAATTTCTCCAAGTAAGTAACCACCTGTTGCAACTTTCTTCCTCCAATTTGCTTTTTGAGATTATTGTAAACTTCGTCAGCTTGTCTCAATTCCTCTTTAATCAACCTCACTGCATTTTCCTTACTTGCCTGCCACTCTCTATCTTCGATTTCAATCTCATATTTATATGGTTTGATACTATTTTCAACTTGGTCTGCGGTAGAGTAATACTTGGCACCCAACACGGATTTGGCGGCTTCTTTCACAGCTTGTTTAGCCATTGGATGATTTATTAACTGAGTGAGATCCACAAGATTTTCGACCTCAGTAACCAAAGCGTTGGTGACCAAACTAGTGGATAATCTACCAACTCCAAGTTTGGTTAAAGAACCTGTTGCCAAGTCCAATTTCTTATGCCAGTAAACATCATCTTCGATATTAGCAATTTGTGACAATTCTCTTAAATCAGGCTCAATGATTGTATTCGCCCTTGAATTCTTCAAACTGAAAGGTTTATTCCAGTATCTATCAGCCAATAAACCTAGAACCTTTTGATCCAATTCGTTTTTCAATAAAGATTTCAATTCGCTTCTAGAAAAGTTGTGACTCAATTCTTTTGTCGCTAATTTCAACGCATCAATGTTGTTCGCTAAGTACATTTGAGGGGTCAAAGGTCTGTCGTTAAATTCAACTTTGAACTGGTATGAAGTCTCTTCTAATTCTTGTTGGATAGCGAAATGAGTGGGTCTCAATGAAGCAGCCATTGACTTTTCTAATACCTTCATCAACTTTTTCTTCAAGTTTCTGGTACCTGTAGTTGTACCAATAAATTCTTCCTTATTTTCTTTCAAGTAGGTATGCTCAAAATTCTGTTGAGCGACAAAAGCTTGGTATCCAGTGATTGTTTTCCTCGAAAATAAACTAGCACCACCCGTAGTGGTTTGAGGGGCTTTAGTGATGACACCCACGTAACCCATTCTGAGGGGATACTTCTTGTTGGTCAAAATGGCCGTTGCTTTTTCTGGCTCGACCAAATCAAGTTTTGTGACAACACCAATGGTTCTTTCACCCCTAGGATCGGCCATTCTTGATGCCCTCAAAGCAGCAGAGTTGGCAAGATCTACATCAGCCGCGGAAATAGCCAATATAATATTTGGAGCCTCCAAATACCTGTTACACAACAGTCTGATCTTTTGTTTCAACTCCAAAGGTTGATCTGCTGCTTCCACTTGAATGTATCCCGGTAAATCCACCAACGATAAATCTGGGACTCTGGGAGACCTGATTGTGATCTGAATAGGATCATTAGAAATGCATTCATGTTCTGGTACCGCCATGTTCAAATCAAACAATATCTTTTGTACCTGTACGAAATCGGTAAGGTTATGAATTTTCAAAGCAGGGAATTCTGCCACATCTGCAGCTGCATCGGGGGTATTGATCAAGGTCAATTCGATTGGTCTCCTGGTGACCATGTTAGAACCTTTGGGTAAAAACTCTTGACCCACGATACTTTCCAAAACCGAGGATTTTCCACTGGATTGGGATCCAATTACCACAATCGAGGGAAGTCTCATGGAGTCATGATCAATGCTCGCGAGCAAGTTTCTTATCTCAATCATTTGTCTAGTTAAGGTCATCATTTCGTCGTCCGTTTCGTTGTTATTTAAATCGTCATCTTCATCATCGTCATCAATTAAAGTTTCTTCATCATCGTCGTCATCTCCTGTAGATTCTTCGTCTTCAGGAACAAATCCCACTGCAGCTGCAGTGGCACCTACCGCCGTAGCTGTATCTCCACTTCCTCCACTTCCCCCATTACTTCCATTGCTTCCAGCTTCTTCACCTCCATTACCACCAAAATTCTTGAAAAAGTCCCCGGTTTTGTCGAAAAAACCATCCGAGAAATCCTTCAACGAATTCAACTTATCAGTCGTGTAACTTGACGCCTGCTCCATCTTATAAGCAACGTAGGAACCTCCAGCAGCAACCGTTCCTCCAATATAAGCAGGCACTTTGGTGGCACGTGCAATGATTTTGATGAACCCGATTTGTCTGTGAAATTCGACACTTTGCTTGCCTACTTTTCTGCCCGTATTGATGCCCGTGTGGACCAGTCTGGGCTGTAAAAGGGAGAAATGTTTGTATGGTCCTATTCTGGAAAACGGGTTGGTGTGGCCAAAAATGGCCCTGGAAGCTGCCGGAAATCTCATATCTGTAGTCCCGATAGCCTTCCACATTAGCCCTCGGATTGGGCTATTGGTTAGTACTTTCATATTTGTTTAATGGGTGTTGCTTTGCAAAGAAACGCTTTAGAAGGGGTACAATTATACTGTTATATTTATGTTTGGTGATAGTGGCGATCCGGGACTGCATATGCGTGCACGTGACAAATGGGATGATTTGGTCTTGCTGCCTCTAGAATTTGTCATTTAGCCAAGAATACAATCTATAACAGCTAAAAAAGATAACCCGTATAGTCGGCAGTTATTAAATAGATATAGATGTCAACGTTATACATTCGGGGTAGCAAAAACTTTCCACTGCCCCCTGCCAGAATTGAACTAGCGACCTTTGCATTACAAGTGCAACGCTCTACCACTAAGCTAAAGGGGCGTGAATTTGTCAGAAAAATATTCTGGACTTACTAATATGTGCAATTGTTTGCTTACGTAATCGTGCCGATTTTCGGATTTTTACATTTAATGGGTTGTTTTTAAGGTTAAGTAGAACTTTCATACACTCCAGCACTTCTAAGATACCGCAGGGTATACCATGCATATTTCTCTCTGTGATATTGCGCAATATTTACCCGGATTTGAACTTCTTTAATTTTTGCGTTATTTTCCTGTAAAAAGAGTGAACGAATAAGCGAACAAAAGTTGGTTATGTAAGAGATTGCATAATAAATCAGGTGACATGATGTTATGCCGAGATTAATGAACCGAAGAGAGTCGGCCGAGAGAGTGGGCTGATAATTGAGTATCCGAGGATAAGTTTAGCCGAAGGCAAGCTTATGCATATCGGACAACTATATAAAAACGTAGTTAGTTAGGAAGGAATCTTAGTTTGAAAGGCTAGGGGAAATTAAGAGAACTACAGGTGTTAGATAATTCTCCCCACCCAAATAACAGGTATTCCTATTAGTTAAGATATAAGAGAATCAACGATATTATTAAGAAGACGTTTCCACTATACGCTACGAGAGAAAGGACTAAAAGGTTAAGTCATAGTTTAGAGAGGAATTAGGTAAGCAAGATTACCTAAGACACGCACGATAGGAAGAACTGTTAAATTTCCGCTATATTTACGCGACTCCCTGAATCATCGTCAACCTCAACTACTTATCTCTTTACTGAACCATGCCTTACTATGCCGTTGCCAAGGGCACAAAGACCGGCGTATACTCCAATTGGAATGCGTGTAAGGAGAATGTAAACGGATACCGAGGAGCCACCTTTAAAAAGTTCAATACCGTGGCAGAAGCCCGAAGATTTGTCACCGACAACGGTGGTACCAATGAAGCTAATGAAAGTTTTTATGACTCACAGCCATCTGGACCCGTGTATACGGGTGGATTCTTACTGGGTGTAAGAGGTCCTTACATCACTCCATCGACAGGGCAAGACTCGATGATATCATCGCCACTGTCAGGAGTATCGCTTTTGAAACTGGACAGAAGTGAAGCAGTGAGATCTAATGGGGCTAGTAAATACCCGAACGACACTAATGTGGTCAATGTATTCGTGGATGGAGCCTGTCGAGGCAATGGGAGCTTCAAGGATCCTGCACTGGGATACGGGGTATATTATGGAGAAGACCTGTCTAAAAACGCAGCGATATCGATGTACTCTGCCGACAAATCTGGAATCAAGCCGACGAACCAAAGGGCAGAGTTGTTTGCCATGAAACACGCTTTGAAGGACATTGAAAAAGAATTGAGATCGGAAGTGAAAGCACCAAAACATATTATTCATACAGACTCGCAGTATACCAAGAAGGCGCTCACGGAATGGTGTGATAATTGGAATCAAAATGGTTGGAGAAATTCAAAGGGAGAACAAGTGGCTAATTCTGACGTGATAAAGGAGTCGCTCAAACTGTTGAAGGTAATAAATGAGGAATATAATAAACGAAATTGGGGCCATTTGCAAATCAACCATGTGAAGGGCCATGCTGGCATCTTTGGGAATGAAAGAGCTGATCAATTGGCTAATACTGGAGCCAATGAGGACTCTAGATATAGAAAATGAAGGAATGGGTAGAGAATTCATGGAGAGTTGTGATAGGCGACTTTTGGGATAGTTGGTTTATCATAAAACAAGGAGTGGTCTTGTCAGATGCTGATTATGGGAGAACAAGTATGGAATCAAATGTCTTAGAGTTCTCAAATCCCCCATCTAGACTTTGAAAAGTTTAGATGAAACGATTCATGATACTAAAGAACTATTTATTGTAATCATGTATATCAAGAGAAAGTATTATAAATTTATTTAAAAAAATATCATATTTCAACAAAAATTGAAGTAATTTTTGATTTTTAAAGCATTTGAAATCTTTGAACGCTCTATACACAATTTCCTTGAATGCCAATAACAACCTTTAAATTCTTTTCCGTTCTTTCGGAATTCTCAGAAATTACAATTTGACCAATATCATTTATTAAAATTTTTCATGTAATTGCAAATACTCACTGGAAACCGAAACAGATATTGAGTTTCAGATAAACCCCACAATATGGGTAACGTCGAGAATTCACATTGGACAAGTTTGTACCTGCCTGGCATGGCAGTAGAAGTAATTGCCACAATCAAGGAAGTACGCTCAATTGAAGAGCACCAGTAACAGTAACCATAAGCAGAACAGTTTCACAAGATGCTCGCCCCTCGAATATAAATAAGCTTAATCTGCGAGAGTTAAAACCTTAAGTCGTTGTCCATTAATAATATAATGTTGGAAAATCTTGTGTTCTGTCAATGAAACCTTAATTAAACTGATAATAATTACATTAAAAAAAGCGTAATTACAATGTGGAGAAATTGGGAGCGATAAGGAGGGTATTGTGTCCAAACTGAGACTTCTACTTAGGAGCTGCTATAAAATAGAAAACCTACCAATGTTAGGAAAGCGAAAGGAAGTAGCCTAGGCGGAATTAATAAGGACTTTTCAATTTTGCGCTAACGTTTATATATCGAGCTTGAAATTTGCAATTGTGACCTTGACACATCGTGCGTCACTTGTGAATAATCCCGTCGTTTCATCTCAGCCCGCATCCCCGTCTTGATACTGTCAAGGCCGATACCGACGGAACGCCGGGGTGGTTTCCGGATACAAAGAACAAATGTCTAACCAAATTTGTGGATTATTTTACAACTAAAAGAGTTAATTAATAGCCAAAAAAATCCGCATGTAAATGGCTGATAACCCTGGTTGCATACTTGCAATCTAAACGTCAACTTACCCCACCCATTGTACTTTGTTAGTGATAGGTAGTACAATACCTTTATCCATAACGAGGCTTATCGATACGGCTCAAGTGCAGTTACGATCAATGCGTCACCGGGCAAGCCATAAACGATATTACCTAACCAAACAATCTTATTCAACTCCCAAGCTTTGTTGCAAGTCACGTAAAGTCATGTGAACAATTTCAACTTATTATTATGTGATGGAGATGACGGAAACGATCCATGGAATAAGCGCAATTTCGCAAACAATTCATGTTGCGCTTAAATTGCTGGCAAAATGACCTCAACTGCAAAATATATCATCCAGGTGAAATTATCATTTTCAACTCGAGATGAAATTGTTGTTCAAGGAATATATATGGAGGTGATGGCTAGGACCGTACTGCCTTCCAAACGTTGGCTTCACGTGAAATAATTCAGACAACTACAATGTCTAACGCTTTGTCTTCAGCCTCTTTGTTAGACTCTTCGAGCACTTCCCATAAACTCGCAATACGATTGAGTGGGAAACACCCAATATCATATATCAAACAACGGATTTTGCTCAAGAAAAACGAGGCAGCTATGAAGAAGCATTCGACAGAACGTTCAACAAACTTGGGCACTAGAAAGCTGAAGGATGATGTTAAGCAATTTACAGAGAGAAAGGCTCACGTTCGTGAACATAAGTATATGCTTGATGAGGTGGTAATAGAACAGGTTGAAGTTGTCGAACCAGAACGGAACGAAGATATCAACCAAAAAAGTTTAGTTCAGCATACCTGTGCAGCTCCAGTGCTTGCAAAACAGGCCACAGTTACGGGTATCAACACCTCGGATTGTACCCAGATTGCGCACCTGAACACAAGCCACACACAGCAAGTGGATTCACCTTCCGAGGTTGCTAAGCGAAGGAAAACTCGGGCACCTAAGTATAGATCCCAGCTCAACGCTTTGAAAGCATCTGAAAAACAATATCATCCAAGCCAACACTATTATGCTACAGCTCACCATTCTTTACATACATCCATGACTCCCAACTGGGAAACTGCGGAAAATGGCGGTGGTCTCTGCGAACTTGAGAATGTATTGATGGTCATAGAGCAAATGTTCCGGTGGTTTGACTGGCTTAGAGTGGTAATCTTGATCGGCATGTTGGGATTGGTGGTTATAGATAAGGTATAAGTAATGCATGATAGATTAAACGACAATAGCAAAAATTGAATACTGGATGTTGTGCTAAGGTTTGTCGGTACAAACTTTCCATCTTGTGTCCAAATGTAGAATTAAGGTTTCTCCCAAAAATTTGCGCGCGTTGCCCGATTGTGGGTATTTTTGCGGTAGACTGATGATCAGGGAGGCAGGGGGAGCAGGGTAGGAAGTGGAACCATTTTAGCGAGACAGGAGGGCTAAAGTAGATATGTGGCAGGATTTATGAGGTAGTAAATAGAAGGTAGAGTATCGGGAAAACGCTTTGAAGCACGCAATCCGGGAATGTTTTTTCCAAGGGTCCAAGCGCTCCAACGGTTGTGGTGCGGAATTATAACCACCAAGGGTCTACAAAAGATTGCAAAGTCAGTGGTAACTACACCCCCCCTCCCATTGCCACAAGAGGCGCGGATTACACGACAAGCCCAGACGGATGTTTCAGGATCATTCCAGGGACCACACTAGTGGCGATGTGATTACGGGCGTCAATAGTGACGTGACGTGGACTTATTTGGTTGAACAAGGTGATTTGAGACGAAAGAGACACAAGCGTTTAGAGTTTGCAGGACCACTAACGTAAGAGCCCGTATTCAGTAGATAGTGACTAAATCGGCCCGAAATGGATACGAAAGGGGGACGAGGTTGAAGGTGCACATGTAACCGGACCGAAGGTTGACGCCGACTCCCCTATTAATGATCCGATAACTGAGAGTTGATACCAGAAGCACAGAGCAGGGTTTACAAAAAGGGAGGAGCGGAAATGAGCAGATACCAGGAGGTAAGCACATGAAGATACAGCGAGGATCAAAGAACAAACAGCAACATAAAAGGATAAATGCTCCGTAAATCCTTAACATCCGGGATTTCCACTTGGCTTTTTTTGGCTTTTTGGCTTTTTGGCTTTTTGGCTTGAATTTACGGTGGGAGCAGCAAGAGGAAGACGAGGGGCACTGGGATGGAAGCAGGTAGGCAGAGTCCACAACCAGCGGCTAGCATCGCCTTGTGTTGCTGTAAATTCTGCAGTTGCGGCAATATCGACCATCACATAAGCAGTGGTGTGAAAGTTTGCAACGGTAACGAAGATCGTTGGCAATTCCATCAATTAAATTAAAAAAATACCCAGCTGGAGGACCCAAAAAATATCGACGCCCAGGGCCAACCCAGGAGGCTGAGGTGCGGGACCCTTTTCTTGGTGGGTGTGCCATGATGAATGAACAATTGGTCGAGGTATGACGATGGGGGACGATGGTGCAAAAAGCGCGGTGGGTCGTTCTGACCTTCCTATCTTTGGTGATACCAGAAACCACCACCAACACTTTAGTGACTTTAGTGGAAGCAACACCGCAGAGCAAACCGCAGAGCAAACGTGCCTGATCAAAGATCCAGGCCATCCATAGCGCCAAAAGGACCAAATCTGGCCGAAAGGACCCAAAATCTGGCCCCCAGTGCCAAACATCTGGATCTCTGATCTGGGTCTCTAGTTGATCCCCTCCCTGTCGCCAATTTCCCAAACAAAATGTTTGCAATCACGCCCTGTTGCCCCACAGATATCCACGCCCCCGTAGTACCGTAAATACGTGTGGTAGTTAGGGCCGTAAATTTCATTGGGGACTTTTGGAGATACCACCTCGGAGTACAAACTCAATTTAGACGTCTACCCACTATATATAGGCAGGTGATTCCGGGGAGGTAAGTCGCTGAAGGCTTGCTATACCAAGGTGCTCCACACCACGTCTACCACCACGTCTACCACCACGCCTACCACCACGTCTACCAACACGCCTACTCTTTGTTCTCACTAATTGTTGCACGTCCAGTACGATACTGTGCCATAGTTAACCACCCCACTCTACCACTACTACCAGCTTTTACCACCACCACATTTACTACCACCACCACCCTAACTCATCATCACTATTGGTTCCCACATCTACCAGTCACCACCATCCAACGTCTACTTGTCTTCACCCCACTGGTCCCAGTCCTATTGCTGACCTTTATTGTCTCGTTCGAACATCACCGCCCTAAACTTTTGTACTACTATTCCTACATAAGGGTCCCACAACCATCCCCATCTACTTTCATCTCGACTGAACCCCAGTGTTGCCGGTGGTCAAGTCAAGCCTTCGACTTTCCACCATTCTTGTCCCTAATTCCCCCTACTTCCCCCTACTTCCCTCCCAATCGCTCCCCCTACTTCCCAATCACTCCCCAGTCAAGCTCCACATTGTTCTCCCCCAGCCTCCCATCACCAGTACCAATGGAAGAAAGAAAAATCCTAGCGTACCCCACGGCTCCTGAAAGAAGGAAAAAGGTCACCCAGGCGTGTGACTACTGCAAGCGCAGGAAGTACAAGTGTATCGGCAAGGCCCCGTGTGAACTCTGCAAAAAGAAGAACATCGTGTGCCAGTTTTCCATTGTTGATCGAAGAACCACCAAGGGTGTCAAGAAACAACACACCCCGGTACGGCTACCGCCCTCCCAGGCCTCGACGCCGTCTCTGGCGGCCAACTCCATTCAAAACCAATCGACGTCCCCCAACTCGCTGTACATCTCGTCAGATCCTACGCCCATCGTGCCCGTTGGCATTCCCACGGTACAATTCCCATTACCCACCAACATCACCAACACCAACACCAACAATAACACCGCCAACCCAACGTCGTCCGGGGCTCCAAGGATACTCCACCACTACTCCCCCTACCAACCAGTGGCTCCCGCCAATAATCTCTACCAGTACCACCATGCCCCCCAGCCCCAGATCGTGGTCCAGACTCCACCCCAGCATATCGAGGCTCGAAAACTCTCCATTCCCAAAATCATCACCGCCAAGTCGTACGAGTCGAGAATCGGCGATGCCAACAAGCTTCCCCCAGCTTCAAAACTCTTGAAGTCAACCTACATCCCCAAAAGTTTACAGCCTCTCTTGTCGTTTCCTCTAGACAACTCATCCGAGGATGACTCCACCCCAAATCATCCCACCATCGAACCGGTCCAGATCAAACGAGGGTCCGAACCTGTGGATGAAGACATCAAGATGGAAAATGACAGCGAAGTGGAGAGCGACGACGCCTCAAAAGTCTACAGGATCATGTTTGATGCCAGTACATCTACAAGGTACATCGGTGAAAGTAGTCCACTCTCATTATTGTTTGAGGCTCGTAATATATTCAGGAACAAGCTTGGAAACTCGTCTTTCGCCTCGGATACTCAAGGTATCAACATCTTGGACGAACCCATCCAACGCATTCCTTCAGTGGCCGTTCAACTTCCATCTCGAGAAATATGCACAAAACTATTGACCTTCTTTCACAACAACATAAACCAGAGTTGGTACATTTTCAACATGGAATACTTCACCGAAACAGTGGTAGATTGGGTCTATGCAAACCCTAACGAATTTGATCTCGAAAAAACAGTCCTCTTACATTTGGTGTTGGCCCTCGGTTTGTTATTCGCTGAGATATGTCATAGTCCTATTGTTGATGAAATTGAGTTCAAATCGCAGGAATACTTTGAAAGTGGATTTAGTCTCATCCGACAAATCATTGATGATGGATTGCTCTGGTTAACAGAAGCATATTTTCTTATTTACTTCTATTACCAATCGAATTGCAATAGAAGTACTTCATGGTTGATGTTGGGAAATGCCATCAGAAATGCTCAAGCTTTGGGCTTACACAGAAAATATATCAATGAGTCTTACAAAGATAAAAGATATGTATCTCACAGGAGAAAATTATGGGTAAGTCTATATGTTTGTGATAGAATCTCTTCTATCTTACTCGGCCGGCCGTTGTTGATTGTTGACTATGATTGGGATGATTTCCATAATACTGACGAATTGGTACGAAGTGAGCCTGGCAATGCTAACAACATCTTATGTTTGATGGAGATTGCCAAAGTCGCTGTCTTGAATGGTAAAATAGTTCAAAACTTTTATCTTAATGGTACCATTGATCTTGTTAGGGCCAAAAAATTTGCACTTGAATTCAAATTATGGTCCATTAATCTCCATCCAGATCTACAGATTGACAAGATCTTGCATTGGTCGAACGATGCCAAGTCTGGTCCTGAGGGTGTTTCTGTAAGCGTCCAACATGATAATTTCCTGGTTTTCGCAGTTCATTTGTCACAACTTTATGGTATCATGTTGTTGTGTCGTCCTTTCTTCATGTACTATGCGTTCAAGTGTGATTCATCAAAGAAATCGAGGTATGATTCAACTTTGGCTCATTTTTGTAAGGCAGGTGTTAAGGCATCATTCTTGACAATCCAACTTATTGACTACTACATGCAACAATATTCAGAGAGAGTGGAGCTGTATCCCGCAGTCAACTGTTGTTTCGTGGCAGTTATCACATTGGGACTTTCCATACTCCATAGGAAGACCAGTCAAGGATACGAAGACGAGTATAACTCTTCGGTTTTGATGGATAGATTGACTATGGGAGAGAATATTCTCACTGTGATTGGACCTATCAGTGTTACTTCTGAAAAATTTAGTGAGATTATCGCGAAGTTAAGAAACGCTTTGTACGATGCTTACCCTGATCTTCGTGATACGAGTACCACGTCTGGAATTTCGTCACCCGAGTCTACAAGCGTTCAACCCTCAACTCACGACGAACATAGCGACACCAGCAGTCTTGATAGTTACACACCAAGAGCATCTGAATATCAAGGCGCCTCTGTTGGTGCAGGTAAGGGATCTCCAATCTTACAAGCAACACCAGGGAATACACCCAAATTCATATCTACGCCTCCCTTGGGAGCTGTCAAACCGGCCAGCCACACACACTCTCATGCACTTGGCGGTCTGTCAAGTTCGAATGCCTCAACTGGACCAATCGATTTGGAAAGTTTGCTTCAATTTCAACAGTTTTTTGTTCCTTCTGGTTCATCAAACAACAAAAGTCCCGAGGGTATCCCGGAAAACTCCAGACAATCTCTGAATGAAAAAGTTGATTCATTTCTGTATAATATCGGCACAAGTGACATATTGTTCGACAAAAATAATAATTAATCCCATTTGAATAATCACTGCACAATATACATTCACTTTGCTTTTATCAATAGAGTAGAAGACTGGAAGTCAAGTTCAAACTCTCAATTTTCAGGTAATCCAAATATAACCCCTACTCTAACCTGGTGCAACTACCTTTTCTTTTGCATACTTGGTAGCAGAAATCGAAGATCACATCTAGTAGCATGTATTTCATGAAGTTTCCGCTTTTCGCAGCTATCGAAATTATATGGCGAAGTACACTACGAGCCCGCATATTTCACTACAACCCGTCAAGACAAGCTCTGATTCTTTGAGTTCCGCTTCGTCAATTCCAGGGCGTATGCATGTCCCCTTCCGAGTGACCAAAGTGGCCATAGTAATAGCACAAAACTTTAAACAGGTTCCAAAAATGACAAGTTTCGGATATTGGGGGATCCAAACTTTCTACATATACGGGAAGTGCATATCGGACCATTTCACTATCATCAAGCATCTCGGCTAAGTTGTGATCGGCCGAGTTCTTCCCAGATAGGTTTCGTGGGTTGAAACAAGGCAACATCGCATAATGTGTCTTGATGAGCCCAAAGAATAAGAATGACAAATAGTACGAGTCCATTTTCTTTCGATGCGAGGGCCCTTCCGAATTATCCATAGAAACAAGGCGGTCGCCGTACTTCTCCCTCGCAATAGCCTACTTTCACTTAGTCACAGTGATTTCCCAGGTATCCATTGGAGAACCCATTTTTTGTTCTTTACGTATTATTCGATTTGTATTTGCACCCAAAAACAATTTGATCAAGTAAATTACAATATTGACCAGCAAGAAGTACAAGTATTTGGCTGGTCGTTATGTCAATTTGTCATAATAGGCTTAATTTCTTAACGCCAGGTACACTGCCTTTTCTAAGCCTTTATTGATTTGTTCTGATATATCACTTCCACCTGGAAGGATTTCTGTGGCATAGTACCCGCCAATACCGATCTTGAAATCAATCCAATAAAAGGTATTGGCAATACCCCACCACCAAACACTGCCAGCAGGACTTTCTGTATCAAGCTGTTCTTCGTTGATGGCAAACGCCAAACTCCATGAGTCTCTTTTCTTGGTAGGGTCGGCAACACTGGCTTTAATTAACGCAGGAATAGTGGTGGGTAGGTCTCGATAAAGAACGTCATCAGGAAGCGAATTGTGGACAGCCAACGACCATCTCTTCTCACTGATGATTTGTACGCCTTCTGCTGTCTTGCCCTTGCTCAACCAGATCCGGATAAATTTGAGGTAATCTTCAACTGGCCCAATCAAGCCATGTCCACCCCATTCGTAGACTGGTTGTCTTGCTGGTCCATTTGGAGCCACAACGAGACCAGTAGGGTCTCTGACGTGGAGGTAAAGAAAGTTGTCATTCACTTGAAGGTCTGAAGGTGGTGTTCACGATCTTGGCTGGCTTAAAGATGTTCTTTTGAAGATAATTTTCCAAAGTCAACCCAGACACTTCTTCAGCAAGACGCCCACCCCAGTCGAAGTTGAGTCCATAACTATACTCGGTACCTGGTTCCGAGACCAAGAACGCCGTTTTCAAGAGGTCTTGGGGTTGCTGAAGTCGAGTCATGCTGACTTCTTGAATTCTTCAAAGTAGTACGGATCGTTGAAGTGATAGGCAAGCCCTGAAGTGTGGTTCAATAATTGGATGACGGTGATATCGTTGGTAGGCTTGACCAACTGCAGGCCAGAGTCTGTCTTTTTGTATACCTTAACGTTGGCGATTTCTGGCACCTAGTTCTTTACTGCTGCCTTCAATTCAAGCTTTCCTTCATCAACTAGTTGGAGTACTGCCAACGAGGTGATGGCCTTCGAAGTGGAAAAATAGGAATCTAGTGTCGTTATTCACAGGAGCTCTTGTGGAAACGTCTCTGACGCCCAAATGGTTTAAGTATACCGTTTCCTTAGTGTTGGTAACTACAAAAATGACCCCAGGAACCAGGCCAGGGTTATTATTGTCGATGTCAGGGGCCTTAACAAGAAGAGGGTCAAGGATAAAATTTAGGGTCTGTTTAGTTGATTCGGTACTAAAAGACATATTGAGCTGGTAGTTATAAATATCAGTATAGGATATCCTTGTTTGTTTGTTTTTGGTTGTCTTTCTTAATGTATTTATCACAGTCAAATCAATTGTGGCTTTCAAAAATTAAAGAGTCTCCAGCTAACGCTATTGGGGAACCAACACGGAGTTGGAGAATCGAGCCCCAGGCAGCAAACAGCTACTTTCACGATCCACATTAGTTTTCCCAGACATAACTTAGCAGTGGTTGCAACTGGGCCACATCAAGGCAACAATACTGTGGGTGCAAAAGATTCAGCACTCGATTTGAACGGTTGCAAAAGCAAGCTGCAGAGAAGAATACGAGAACATGGAGCATTTGTCACGAAGTGACTTATGGGTCAAGAGTGTATAATCCTATGCATTGAAATTCTGGATCTCTTAGTTTAGTACTATCAGGTAGAAGAATCTCTTCACCTATCATAATCCAAAGCGTTGCTACTTTGAGAAGCAAGCCAAGCTCAGAAAGTACAAGAAAATATTGCAAACAGATTGTTCTGAAAATCTCTTGCTCTTTCCAAGCTATTTCATTAACGGCCCTTGGAAATAAAGAGATTGACGATCAAATTAGTATCTATAACATCTGGCAGCAACCAATGCCAACTCCGTGAATTAAGAAGAAAGCTATAGCCAAGGCCCAAGAATGACAAAAAATGTACATATAGCACGAAGGGTTCATGGGGCTTTGATTAGTAGGTCTCCCTATTTTCAACTCCACTTGTACTCGTCATATAAATATATATTCATGGCATCGTTTGTCTTTCTAATACAGACAATAAATAATAAATAGTATAAAGACAATAAATAATAAATAAACCCCCTGGTGAATTATGGGGATACTTTTAACATTAAAACAACTGTTTCATTACCTCAATGAAACTTCTTAGATCATAGCTAATTTAATACACTGCCCTCATTATCAATCAAGAATTTTCTAATTTGGGCCAAACTTGCACTCAACTTTTTGAATATCGATACCTTGATATTGCTGTCGAACACATAATTCAACACTACCTCTCCAATCTTTAAGATGTACAATGTCTTTTCTAAGGTATAGTTATTTTCGTTGTCATCCTTTCTGCCATCCACGTTTCCATTGTACAAGTACAAGTTGGAAAAGAATTGGTCAAGAACTTCACTTTTGACTCCTTCGTTTCCTTGTTGTTGATACTTGATTTTCAAAAAGTTCTCCACCTTATCCAAGAGCTTCAATGTCTTGCTAAACCGGTGGTTCAATTCGAACAAAAGATGTTGGTTGTTGGCGTTGCTTTGAAGACTCGCAGGATTGTTCTTCCTGGAAACATATATGGAAAACACAGACAATATTGTAAACACATGAAACAACATTTGTGAATGCATTGAGACTGTAGATATATCAAACTCGTCGTGGATCTTGATGTTGAGAGACTTTTCAAATTGCAGAAGAGTATTTTCATCTCCATTTGTTGCTTGTGGTGGATGGGAAATGTTTCCAGCACCCATGAAAGAGCTATGATTCTTATGGTAATCGTCACTTAATAAACTGTTTAAGTCCAGAAAACTTGTACCGCCGAATCCATTCGACTCTTCAAAACCCCCATTATTAAGGAATCCAAAGTCAGTGCTGAATGAAGGAGCCTGTAAACCTCCTGCATTATTGGTAGCAGTAGGATTCACGCTACCGTCTTCCGACTTGAATAAGATCAACTTTACAATCATGAGACAACAATCCACTATCCGAATGTAGTCATAATCACTAATCGGTCTATTATTAGGATTATTATCCGTCAAAAAATTGCTGTAGTTCTTTGTCAACTCTTCATAGTTCCGTAACCATCCCTGTTCTTTAAGTAATTTGAAATCGATCAACGATGAAATCTTAGTGAAGTTTGCTAACAATGCATAGTCCAACTTTTCGTAGTCTTGATGTGGAGATGGTAATTGTGGGTTATGCACACTCTGAGCATGAACTGGAGTTGGAAAGTGCCTAGTGATAGCGTCAATAATGGCAAAAATATCCACTTGCTTGGTTTCTTGGTATTGTTTCAACTCAAACAACCCATGAACAACACCGTTGAATCCAAATCTACTGACTCTGGAAACTTGTCTGAAAGTGTCTTGATTTTGGAAATCACCAACATCATAAGTCTTCATTTTCATAAGATTTAAGATGAGGTCTTTGTACACAATTTTCTCACCGTTGAGGTACTCGTCGATATTACTTGCTTGGGCTTCTCTTCCATTTGTGTCTTTGCTGTTGGGGTCTTTCTTGAGCTTGAATTCTTGGAATTCTTGATAGGTCTTGAATCCCCAAAGGAATTCATCATTCTTATCTGGAACGGTAACTCCACTCAAATCATTGATGCTCAATGTCAATGGTACATTGTACATCATCAATAAAAAGTTGGTCAACCGATAAATAATGAGCACAATTCTGGTTTGCGACTGAACGTTAATATTGTTCTTAAACTTGAGCTCTTGCTGGAAAGTGTTCGAGAATAAAGAAGTTTCTAAATTTTGAGGCGATCCTCCATTGGAATTCTGAATAGATAACTTGTGGAAGCATTCTTCTTCCTCTCCACAAATTGAAAACAACAAGGATCTCTTGCTCTTGATAGAGGTTTTGACCAATGAGTTCAATGCACTCAACTGTCTAATGACAATATATACATTATTTTCATTGTCTGAGAAAAGACCGTAGATCACCGACAACATCAAAGACTGAATCAACCAAAGTGGATTGATCGTGGAATTCGTGTCCTTGGTGTCCTTATCAGGCATGTTTCCCACGGAGTTCTTTCTGCTTTCCAAGTAGATATGAATGGTTCTTCTTGATGCTTCATATAAGTGTTCGGAGTCCCTCTTGTTATTAGCCAATAACGCACCAATAGTTGCGATCAAAAGTGGTAAGCAGACCCTGGCACTTTCATTGTTCCAGTCCTCGTTAATGGTCATGTACATCATTTCATATTCATTCAATTTAGAATGATGAATAAATGGGAAATGGCTCAAGAAGTCTTGGCTAAATTTGCTCAAGTAGAGTTCTAACTTCTCATTGGATGGAATCGACGGGTTAATAATTCCACTGATCGGATACTTGCTTAAGGACTTATGGAGCATTTGTCTGAGATTGTTTGTGAATAGTTTGTTCTTAGAGTAGTTACCCATTTTGACTCTCTGCATGTTGGCATGAGAATGGTTGATTGGTTGATTGATGTCATTGTAGTTGTTGGGTTGTTGTTGAACATTTTGTTGATGTTGCTGTTGAAATTGTTGTTGCTGGTGCTGGTGTTGCTGGTGCTGGTGTTGTTGATTTTGTTGTGGGTTGCGAAATCCTTGGGGAGGTTGTTGTTGTCCTTGGGCGGGGGGTCCACCAGGAATTTGGTTTAAGTTGTCCATAGAGTTTTCTATGTCCAACAATTGTGAATGGTCTAATGTGCTATCGGGGTAAAGACCATTAGAAACAGGGGGTAAGCCATTGGTAAGGTGGAGTGATGGTGACAACATAGAGGGAGAGTTGGTTTCTATTCCTGAGGATGACACTGATGGATTGTCACCGTAGAAAGAGTACCCATTGGGCATAAACCTCGAGTTTACATCATAGCCGTGGGTCAATTCATCAATATCATTCAAGAAATTCAAGTCGAAGTTTCTCTCTGAGCTCTTCGGGCCGGCTCTTTCATTCAGAGCAAGCTCCTCTTCTATTTCCTGTTTTATTGGGGTTAACACCTTGAACATATGTTGATGTCCTGGCTGTTGGTATTGAGGAATATTGGATCCTCCCAATGTCGAATCGGATCCTTTACCGGAAGGCATTGTTTCTGGGATGTCATAGAATGAATAGCCATAATCGCCGCTCCGTTCTTCCTTCACTCTTACTGGAATAGCATGTACATTTTGAGACTGTGGATGTGCTGGATTCCCCACGTTAATTTGCTCGGTCCCATGATTGGTGGTTCCTGCTTCGGGATATTGCCCTGAAGCTGCTATTCCATGTTGCAACTCCTGGCTGGTAATGGTAGCGGTGGGCATCATGAAAGGAATGTTGTTGATGGACTCAAACATGGAACTGGTGCTGCTGGACCTATTGTGACTATCTCTTGAGGTTGAAGGTCCAAGCTTGTGGGAGAAGGATCCATGATGTGATACGTTGGGCGGAGGATTTGCGTGAACATTTTCTAATACGGAGGATATGGAGTTCTGTCTCATATCAAACTGTGCAAAGTTCGTAGGTACAAACTTGTGTTGGCCATCGGAACCGTTTTCTAGATTGTTGATGGGCTGAGCCATACCAGGAATCGTCGATAAATTGTTAAGCCAGCTTATTTCGTCGTTCATGGATGAAGGTAACATCTGAGGAGTCGAGAACTCGACGTTTTCCGAGTTGGGATAGTTGTCGTTGAATTCAGGTAAACCAATGGTGTAGTTGGCCCCAGACTGGGCTGAGAACGAAGCACCTCTTCTACTTCTTGTATTCATGAGCTTTTTGCGCTGTTCAAACACCTGTCTTTGTAAAGGAGTATTGGAGTCCTTGTTGAGTGAGTTTTTACGGGGGGTTTGCAACGGACTCAGTTTCAACTTGGAGTTGGCCGCAGCTAGTTGGTTGGGGTCAAAAAGATTGAGATTAAATTGTACAAGGTCGTTATCATTAGGCTTGGATGATTTTTGAGGGGGGTTTTCCTCGTTGTCCATGTCCACGTCGTCGTCGTCATCGTCCACTTCGTAAAGGTCATCGTCGTCATTTTGGTTATTACTCGATGAATTGGATCTCTTGATGGACTTACGGCGCAAGCGAGTTATGGCATCAGAACACCCAGCATGGAGTTTTTGGGCATGTCTCAAGAGCAAGTCCCGTCTGGAAAACTTTCGTTGACAAACACCACAACTGAATGGTTTCTCCTTTGTATGGGATCTTTCGTGACGTCTGAGATGTTCCAATCTTGCAAATGCTCTGGTACATACCTGGCATACAAAGAGTCGAGGTTTGCCCGAGGGAGTGGTCCCGTGGGATGTGAATTCGAACGGAACGTTCTTTTTCGACTTGGAGTCGTCGGTGGAGGCGCCGGCGGGCGAGCCGTTGGTCGAGGTCATGTTTCTAAGGGGTGTCTTCAAATAATGAGCTTGGGATGATAATGAATGGGACCCAATTGGTAGCGGAACCTGGGAGGTCTTGGAGGACGAGGCACGTGTGTAGGGAGAAGAAGAAGAAGACGATGTTGATGACAGACCTCGGATGTTGGATTTGGGCGCAGAACCACTGTCGATAAGAAACGAGTTCTGGTAAGTTGTTTGAGAGAGCATTTAGACTAAATGTTCCAAAAAATCGGAGCCAGTGCAAACGCAAAATGGAACAAAATGTTGAATTTTGTGGGGGAACAGTGCGGAAACAAAAAAGGTCAAATGTCGCGGTGACTAATGACGAAAAGCGCGGAAGGCCAGGGTAAAATATGCGGTACCAGTGTCTGAAATTGTCCAAAATCCCGAAACGTTAAAAAAGGCGGGGGAGGGGGGCAAAGAAGGTCAGCAAATTAAAAGTACTGAAGACGTTTGAAAACTCAGCCTATTATGATCTAGAGTCCAACAACAATAACAATAACGGTGCCACAGAATAGCTCTAGTTATTTAGTTGTTTGATGGTGTAGACCTGTATTCCTACACCTTCTCATATGCTTATCACACTTCAGACAATTGTTTCAATTAGTGTCTATTTCTGGGGAAATATTTGTTGGACCCGATAACTTGAGGGTGTATGCAGGTTGCTCAAGGTCAGCACCAGATAGAATGTGGTAACGGGGCAATAGAACGTTTATGAAAAGGAAAGAACAAGGTTTCAAGCAAGTCTGATGATGGAGCTGGTGTTGAGTAGAGTTTAGACGGTTATTGGGAGAAAAAACCGAAACTTTTCACTGTATTTTGAAGTTGTTGCGCCAGATTACCAAAATCCGGGGTAAAATGTCAGTTTTCAACTCTAAAAGTAGAGGGCACGTTAAACAACCTTTCAAGGTAATACAACTGGACGTCGGCAGGAGAGTGTACAAGCCGTAGTATAAAATGTTACACACGTATAACCAAAGAATCAGGGAATTTAGGGCCGTATATATAAAGACACCAACCACACTCGTATATAAACGACGTTACAGTGTGGGACGACAAACAAAATGTCTGTGTCGGAGTAATCGTTCTGTGTCGGTCCGAGCATCCCTATGCCCCAGATCCAATCACGTTTGCGACAAACAATAGCACACCCGCATAAAGGACAACGTTGTTGTCGAGGCAAAGCGGCTCCTTACTGATTGTTCAGAACTTCCACAATAGATCGAAATTGTAAGACTGGGGTAGATGGCCCAGCCAATGCGGCATAATTAAGGACACATTGTGGTAGCACTGTAGGACCCAGACCGTAGTGATCCATAGTGATGTATTGTGATTTCGCAGGTTGTCAACGCTGATGGCGGGATTTGAAATTTGGTAGCGAGCGGGCGACATTTAGAGTCAGCAATGTATTACCCCGGATTTCCCACATCATGCAGCGCTTAACGTCAACCACGTCTATCATTGGCCATACCCAGGCAATCCCGTTGATGGTGACCGCCCCTCCTATCCCCCAGTCCCCCAACTGTCGTTAGGTACTGACAGCCGCCCAAATCCGAATACACCTTCCTCTTAAGCCTAGGTTTCCTTAGCTTTGGCCGTTTACGGCAGGTACTAAGTCTTGGAATGGATTGTGGGGTAACCGATGAAACAATGCCTCCACGATGAAATCGTTGGAACAGAGTATAAGCTCCAGGTAGTATGTATGTCGCAGCCTATAAAGGACGGAGGAACGGGCGCCTACTGCGGGTTTAATAAGGTCCAATTTCATGTACCCATATCTGCAATGACGTACACCCCAGAGCGATTGTTGCAGACATTATTTCACCTCCAGGTTCCACTTTCCTATGCTAATTTACGTTATACGACCATAAGAGAGGTTCCGAGGATGGATGACCGGACCCCGCTAGTCCCACCATAGTCCGACTCCGAGATCTGGTGGAACAGCGGGTAAAGAAGGATGTTTCAGTGATATTAAGTGAAACAAACTCATCACCATCAAAGAGCTTGTGCAATCCTTCTATCAACACCCTTGCCTCAAACAAGAGAGCCGCTCAATAAATTTCATTTGATTTCATTAATTTCCCAATTTTAGATTTAGACTAATTACCACTGCTTGTGTCTTGTGTAGAATTCCCAACACATTCGGTGACACATGCGGCCTACCAATAGGTGGATGGCGGCACCTGAAATGGAAGCAATTAAAGTTGCCATGGTAATGACTGATGAGTTTGGAAGTAACTCCGAATCCTGGGGACGATAACAATACTCAACATTTTGATTGTAGTGTAGATGTTGTAGTTGTCATACAGTAATGTGAAGATTTTACACAATTTACATTGAACTTGCAGCCTATGGGTTGGCTTCAAGAAATGGTCTACAATGATATTGATTGCCACACCAAACTAGCCTAACCAAAGCCAATCCCATCGACAACAAGTCACTATTATCACTCTAATGTTCTTTCCCAATGCTTCCATATCTTATTTTCTTATTACACTCGTCCCTGATCGGAGACCCTCGGTCAGAATGTAGCACTTACTTTCCATTCAATTGTGAATTTAAATACGGTATTGAATTAATTAGCCAGGATGCATTATCGAAAGCTAATGGTGATTAAGGGGCTACGCTTCACAGTGAGCGAATGCCAAGGACTGTGGGGGGTCAAGGGACGTATGCAATGAGAGATGAATGGGAAGTTTTCTGGAGATACCTAACGTTGAGCCGAAACCAACGAACAAAGTCGAAGTTATACAAGCATTTGGTGGGACACCTTGATAAAGTTGATCCGACTAAACATTGCACTAGCGAGAGCAGTGGAAGTGCAAAAAAGCAAGAGAATATTAAGAAGAAAAAGAAGAAAAAGACACCAGCATTGATATTGAGTCTTACCCACTTGGCGATGCTTGCCTTTGTTACTACATCTTGTCCATCATTGGTCCTTCAAACTGGACCACTATAATAACTAACACTTGGTATCAAGCCTATCCTTGCCAAACCAAAATTCGTCGCTGAACTTGATGCGGTAACTCAATTAAACCACTCAATCGATTTTCCCCGTCCTAAACTCATGAATCCACCAATCACCGCCAGTGACTCTCCCACTCTTGGTCCCTTCCCTTCTTAACAATCTTCATCAACACAATTGTGCAACTGGGCGTGATAATGGTTCGCGCACGTCCCGCACTATTCCATCACCAAAGTTTAATGATATAATCTGATAAAAATTCAGTCCACACTTTTACAGCTTTCCTTGCAACGTATCATTAAACCAGTTTGTACTTTAATCAGACAAACCCAGTATCTTGTTCACATCAAGAACTTAAAATCCACCAGAACCAGAAAAAGAATCACACACAAGCACCAATAATAATGGGAGGAGGAGTCGTTGAAATCCAATCGGAAACGCAATTCTCGCAGTTGACCAACTTGGATCCATCCAAGCTCATTGCTCTCTACTTCCACACACCCTGGGCCGGTCCCTGTAAGACCATGAACAGTGTGTTCAAAACGTTGGCGGAATCCAAGGCCAACGACCCCAATATTCTTTTCCTTTCCATAAATGCCGATGATTTGTCCGAGATCAGTGAGCTCTTCGAAGTGTCTGCTGTTCCATACTTCATTCTCATCAGAAACTCCACCATCCTCAAGGAGTTATCGGGCGCCGATCCCAAGGAATTCATAAACGCACTCAACCAATTTTCAACCCCAGCTACCCTGGCCTCGAACGGCAATGCCGATGTTTCCACCACCCAAACTCCCGTTGCCTCCACAACACCTGCAGCTCCAGTGGTGGCCGAAGAAGAGTCTGAAGAAGCGTTGACTGAAAGATTGGGTAAGCTCACCACAGCTGCACCCATCATGTTGTTCATGAAGGGCTCACCTTCATCTCCACAATGTGGTTTTTCCAGACAGTTGGTGGCTATTTTGAGAGAACACCAAGTCAGATTTGGGTTCTTCGACATCTTGAAGGATGACTCAGTTAGACAAGGTCTCAAGAAATTTAGTGACTGGCCTACATTCCCACAATTATACATTGGTGGAGAGTTCCAAGGAGGTTTGGATATCATCAAGGAAAACATCGAAGAAGACGAAAATTTCTTCGAAAATGCAGTAGCTGCAGCTTGAAAAGCACTATTCATAATTAGTAGCAAACCCCCATGAACTTCTCAAACACGATCTGAAAAATATCTGAGTTGTGCTTTCTTTCATTGCACTCAACTCCCTGTGATCGATTTCATAATAATCTCGGTACGACCACTATTAGTTGGTATCACCTATCTTTTGTTACTCAATTGTTACAATCGACCTGCCTCCTTCCGAGACATCCCCCTATCACCGTGATTACATTATATCCTAATATATAATTTGCATCGATCTTTATTCTATCATGATATATAATCTTCCTTATCTATTTACAACCCAATAATTATACTATAATCTTCCCTGTGATATCATGACATCTAGTTCTGGATCCGACAGAAACACATCTTCCTCATCGGAATTATCCGTCATATCGTCGATTGGATCGCTTAGTTCTCCGTCATCATCACTTTCGTTTCCTTCCCCTGCTTCAGTGCCATTAATTTTACTCATAATATCTACTTGGAATTGATCCATTTCAAACACATTTTCCTCTGTAACCCCCTGGTTCTGCAATTTATGTTGGTCCTCTCCTTCTTCCATAACCGGAAGATCATCATCAGCATATATTTCTTGGAACTTTCCTCCCAATCGGTTATATCTGTATCTTTTCCGAAACTTCTTGTTATAAATAATTGGAAGATAGTACCCGTCAATAAGATTTAAGTCTTCGAATGAGTTCTCAAGTGTATTTATATACCTCTGGTAGTTTCTGATTTGCTTGTAAGTCTTATTGTATTGCCTTATCATTTTGAAATGTCTGGGAAACGATATCTTCAATTTTTGGGCATAGCTTCCTCCAGAAGATGTTGGTCCTTTTAGTTGGGATTTCCGTAAATGGTTCCTAGTAGACCTTATACCAATGTCTCTATTTGAATCATATTGGTGGAGAGTATCGCATATACTCAAGTCATCAACAATAGCGCTGGCAGTCTCTAGTGAATAGTTGGCATTATGATAAATATGATAGTTTTCCAAGATCGAGAGGTTTAGTAAGGAAAAGTTATTGCTATTAAAAGTAGCTAGAACTTTTTCAACCGAGTAATAATCGGTTTCTTCTGCTTTGAGCGTATCGAATTCTGAACTTGAATAAATGATTTTACCTATAGCATGGAACAAGTTAATTTGGTTTTCACGCTGGTAGTTTAAACCCAAGAGTTTGGTGGGATCTATCAATGAATCTTGCTTCGAGGGCTTGTTGTCAGTGGATGATGTCCGTTGCATCACTTGGTTGTAATGACTGGCCCACATCTGAAGATTAGATAGCACTGAGCGGACATCACCAATCTTGATTATATCATCCAAAAACTCATTCAATGTTTGCAATGGGATATTCTTGAACACCTCACGTTCTTTCTTTATGACCCCATTCACAGTTTTCCTTAAGAACCTGTTTGCAATGGAGTTGAACTTGATCTGAAACACTTTAGGATGGGCCACTAATGGTTTACCCAAGAGCGTATCAATAGATAGGTTATTCTCCACGTTATATGAATATTGCTTAGATTCCCCTCCGTTATACTCTATCTCACTCAAACATAGGACCAATGGTGGTAATCTTAAATCTTCGCTGCTATAGAGCCATTGTCGTATGCTATTGCGAAAATTCTGTAGTGTTGGCTCATGGAATATATTTGGCAAATCCTCAACTATAATCACGGCCGAGTTTGACCCTACCTTATACTTTGCATCGTTGAGGAACTCTTCGAATTGGTTTGGTTGTTGAACTCCAATCACACTGATGGTATCCATATACTCAATCCAGCCAACGTCGCTATCTTGCACATCAAGACTAAGAAATGGATCTCCTTTTGACTGGATCTTCGATTCCAGAATCAACTCGTCTGCTATCACCTTAATGGTTGTCGATTTCGAACTTCCAGATGGTCCTGTTAAGATCAAAAGTCGAGTCTCAGAACTTCCATGTATCATTGATTTCAAAACATCTTTGACCTGTTTCAATTTCTGTGGATTTATACAGATCTCCGCTGAGTTCTTTGGCTGATACTTGTCAATCCACTGTTCATCCAGACGCGGTTTGATGGTTTTTTTGATGGAATCATTTATAGTTGAAAAAGATTGGAAGTTGGGCGAATAACTCACTTTTGAACCATTTCTTGTGGGAAGGTTTGGGACAGAGTAGCTTCTAGAAGCTTGTGTCGTTATGCGCCTCTTGGACTTAGATTCAATGCTAATATCTTCTTCTGTGATGTCTTCTGAATCAATGACATCATCATCCTCCGATTGCGATTCAACGAGATCCAGTTCTTGGTCCGAGTCAGCTACCAGCACATCCGAGTCAATTGTTATCACTTGTTGCTTGATTGCCCTTCTGGTTGGTCGGGCCCTTTTCATTCCCTTGTTTCTTTGTGAACTCGAGTTGTCAATTATTTCCCATAATTGAATCTAAAAGTTAACTATACTGATTACGTAACTCGTGTGTGGTCTCTACTGTATATAAGCAACGTATATGGGTGCAAAAAATGATTTTTATTGTAATATAATTCACGAGTAAATAAGCTTCAAATAGGCAGAAAGGTCTTGAACATAATTCCAACAGGTAAATCCCTCGCTTTGACACATTTATATCTCTCCGATTGCCCTTAACGCTCCTTTTTTCGTCTGATTATCTGGTGACTATCTGGTTCAGTATGAGTATCATACTAAGAATTCGTATGATGTTTCATATTTTACTTACTGCGTGTAAAATTAGTAGGGTGAATGGGCTCAATAATTAGTATATGATGATCTCCACCCTCCCACCTCATCAAAGAGACGAATAAAGTATCTACAAAATTCTTTAGTTAGATTTTGTTGTCGTTATTTCATTATATTTTATACAATCTGGCTCATTCCAGCCATTCTTAGTCCTTTCTTGGTTCGAACTTTATAATATCTCTTGTTCTCTACTGATGACATTTCGGTCTACCAATGTCCTATTCAATTCCTGTAGAGTGTTGGGACTTGGGTAGGCCGTTACTTTTGTTTCAGTGGGCGGGTTTAATAAGTGGATTAAACTTGGAGGAGGTGGGGGAGTGTGGTTATGGTCATTGATTGGCAGCTCCTGCTCCCTATTGTCTCTGGCAGTACTTGATCTGCGACTTGTCCTGTCCATTTCTGTTTGCGTGAGGGATGTATAATTCCAATCGTACCTCTTGTTATCTTGTGGTAAAGCGTGGTATACTATTGCAGAATCGGAGTTCCTTTTGTCGACAAGAGGCAATGGGACATCCTCAATCTTGAGAGAGTCCAAAGGAATTGTTCCTTTTAAAACTGACTTATACGGCACTTCAATAGTATCGTTAAATGATGGATATATCAAAACGTTGAAAGAATTTTCGCTTTCATTATTGGATAGTATCTTACCGGAATAATTGTTGTTGTTTAATACAAACTGTATCCACGAATATACTGGTACATCGGAGTAATCTGGTTCTACTTCGATATTCTTGGACTTCTTTTCGTGGGATCCTTGTGAAGCAGGAAATTTCGGTCTGTGGTATTTGCACAAATAACTGCGGTCGTCAAAGTTCATCGCAACACCAGCTGATAATCCGCAAGTAGCATGGAAAGATCTCGTGCATTTAGGGAATGTACATTGGAAGCAAGCACCGGAACTTTGGCTTTGCTTCTTGGCATTATTGCCGCCTTTGCAGCATATAGTACATCTCAACTTCCTTTGGTTCTTCGAAATTTTCGTCAACCCTGTGACTACTACTTGACCATGGCCGTTTCTTATTGCGTGTAATTGTTCCGGAAACACGCTCGCACAAATCTTGTGAACCTTCGAAGGGCGGTGTGAATTGTCAAGACTGTCTGTATCGTAAAGCTCAAAAAATGGTTGCGTTGCAACAGGAAGGTTGGCAAGGTTGTTGGGGCATAGATTACATTCTTGGTAAACAGATGTTTGTGGTGTTATTTCTGACACCACTCTGGGTTTCTTGCGTTGAACAGGGGCTTTGATCGTATGTGATGACCGACGTTTATGCTCTATGTGCTGTGTGATCGGTTTCACGTCTGGGGTTGGGGTCTCTTCTTCAGCTGCTTGATCTGGTACAATCTCATCATATGGTATATTGTGAAACCGGCATATTAATTGTCTTACATTAATACCCACGGAATCATGAATACATTCACACTTTTTTGTTACTTGTCCGATAGGAAACCAATCGTCCAAAGCAAAATTCACGGATTCAGCCAAATTATAACCATAGTTAAACCCAGCATGGTATCCATACGGATATGTTATGATGAACTCTTCTTGGTTATGGACGATCTTATTGTATCTGATTTGATGTTTGTCCAAGAATTGTGGCGATACTATGAAAGTCTTATGACGAAGGAATTCTGGGCAGGCGCTATAGTCCTCAGGATAGGTTTCTTTCATTAGATCAAAGAACCGCGGGGCTTCTTCTTGCGGTATCAGGTACCATTGTTTAGGAGCTCCGAAATGCAAATAGTTGATCGAATAGAGATCTTGATCCTCCAAATGCCATGAAAATGATGCTTTCCACAATCCCGCGTATAGGTATGCCTCGTTGACTCCAGGCAACTTGACGTCCATCATGTCAAGGATATTGGGCAAGTTGGCGACGTTCCAGCTCTTGACCGAGTCTGGGAACAACGAGCCCATCATATCAGCACCATACATTGGTTCGGCGTAGGTTAAAGATCTCCAGTAATTTTTTTCCAATTCTTCACATCTCTCTGGGGTAAACTCCGATACATCAACCTTGTACACATCTTCTGGTTCGAGGGGAGCTTTAGGAGGTGCAGAAACGGAGTGTCTAGACCTTGACTTCTCTCCAGGAGTGGCTTTAGGAGACTCGCTCGACTTGGAAGCGGGTACTGGTGGTGTAGTCTTGGAAGTCCCCGGATCCACGGCGTCTGACCTAGACTTGCCTCTGGGAGCAGGAGGCCGATAATTGGACTTTTCTGATACTTCTTTCCAGGAGAACATGTTGAACTTACGCAATTTCTCGATGTTCTGCAGAGTAAAAACTCCGGGCGATATGGCATTGATCTGTTGTACTATGGGGTTCTTGATGGTCACCAGTTCGAGTGCTTCTCTAGTATAGCATCCGTCAAGACTACGGACCCATTCTTTGGGCGGAATGATCTTGACAATTCCCGATTGCATTCCATACTTGTTGATTGCCTTGTTAAACTGGTAGAAGTCTTCAAACTCCGCCATTGTAGGCTGGAAAACTGGCACTCCACCGCTGTAATGGTGGGGTGAGATCACCAAATTGGGATCAAATGGATAGGCAGACATGGTGGGCCATTAAACTTGAGCTGAAAAATGAAGCTGGATATTCCGAGGAGGGATTCTGCTGGTTTTATAGTGTCCTTGGGAGAATTCTTGATTATTCAGAGGCTAAAGAAGTCTTAATTCAACGATAAAAGAATGGGGAAAACGCTGGTTTGTCTGGCTTTTGCGGGAGAACTTTAATTGAAGTGCCTATAGCAGTTGAATGTAGAAAACTGCTAACTTGTGAGGCAATTTAAAGGCTGCTGCTGGAGTAGTAGAAATAGCAAATGGGATCTTTTGATAATTGTCTGACCATATCATTTCGTTTTTCGCGCTAGCTTTTGCGCAAACCGGTGATCGTGATAGAGGCCGAAAGATTGGGTACAGAGTGAGATATATGGACATCCGAGCTCGCTAAAGGCTGAAACCTGCCAGAAATGAATACTAGAGTACAGGTGGATGGGTAGGGCTTTTTTTGGAATCAAAAGAACCATTTTGGGGCATTTGGTGCTGAATATAGGTAAAGATGCTGTTGAAAGTGGGGAGAAAGGCGGGAAATGAAGGAAAAAATGGAGGTAAAAGAGGTGGTTTCCAAGAAAGTCACTCTTTAGAGTACCCTTGCTTTTATCTCGGGGGTTTCCCACTTTTGAACGCCTAGAACCTTGGTGACCTTCAATATTATCAAGGTTATCAAAATGTATATTAAACCTTTTTGGTCGCGCACGACCCACCCAACTCTAGATCAATACCTGAAGGCAATAACGACAAGATAACCAAAACTTAAGTCAGAAAAACCTATACGTCACTCACAACATGGTAGGCCGTAAACCAGTGTACAAGCCGGCCGAACGGGTTTCTAAATCGCGGGCTTTCAACGCTTTGATCCTCACTGTTCTCACACTTTTGCTCGTGGTGATGTGGTTCTATCACACTATCTGGGCCGTCAAAGTGATGATCAACAGACCCTACGGGAACCTTCTCAACAACTTGGTTTTCGGGCCAGGAACGCTTATTGCCAACACGGGATTGAGCACGAAGTTGGTTGCGTATATCAACACCAAATTGGTGGAAGACCGGATCGATGCGGATCATAAGAAGTATATATAGTGGAGTGAAGAAGGAACAAGAGGAAGGAGCTACCAAGAAGAAGAAGATGGATTTATGACATGAAAAGTTTCAATGTTAGGAATTTTGTTTAAAACAATGTGGCATTACATTTTAATATTTACGAGGTTTTCGAAGTATTTCACACGACAAGGTTTATTTAGAAGGTTTCAATATTCATATAGCATTTATAGAAGACAAGATTACGAATACAAAAGAACACGACCGGATTTTTTTGGACGAGTTTAATATAATCAAAAAGAGAAATACATGATGAATATCAAGACCAATCATTATATGTACAATGGTTATATATCTCCTGGACTGTGTGATCAACCAAGTCATTGTACACGTCGATGTTCCTTTTGACCCCCAAAAATTGACCTTATCTTCGTCTCAATCAATTGCTGTAAACTCTATCTCTGGTTCGTACATGTTATACCCTGAACATGACAATATTTCTCTAATTGATATAGTTCAAGCTTATACCCCTCGAATTCAAGCCACTCTTGCAATTTCTCTATCATGATAGGTTCATAGCTTATAATTTTATCGTGCCAGTACTGGTTCTTTTGTATGATCTTGTTCAAAATGTTATGAAGATCTCTCTGGATTACACTCGGATCAGTATAATCACCTTTTCCAAGAAGTTTTTGGGTTTCCCGAATAATGTCAATCATCTTCTGTTTTCCTCTGATAGGTTTCAAACCGTAGAGTTCAAATAGGGCTTTCATTTCAATGGATGACATGTCTTTGAATGTATCAAGAATTTCACTTTGACCTGTAAGCTCCTTTGTTTTCCGATTGGTTGAAGATATTTCTATTCCTTGACTGGTTGGTGTTTTGTCTTGAGCCTGAAGAATCGTGGGACTTGTGTTTGTTGAAATCAACCCACTTGTTCGAGCCATTTGATTGGGTTCATCTAATAATTCATCTTCTTCTGAGCTCAGCGAATATTGGGTATCGATCATAGACGTATTCAAATCGGGAAGATTATATGATAACTGGGTTGGAAGATCTAAAGACTCCTGAGTTGGGAACTCTTCTTTCTTTGGTGATATATAATCCCTCTCAAGTGGCGATTTGTATGAATCACCGTTGAAGTTAGCCGACGATTGTGTTCCTGGAAGATACTGAAGAATTCCCTCGGCACTTGGACTGGAAGGTACCTGCAATATAGATGTGTTCGGTTCTTGATTCTTTCCGTCATTTTCTATCCTCGTGATTTCAATAATACTATAGTCATCGTTTTCCTCTTCAGAGTCCGGGATTTCATTCTCAAGATCTACGGGTCTCTTTCTGGTTCCTAGGTTCCGTACTACCACTTGGCTATCTTGAAAGTCTGTAACTGTTAAGTCACTTCGTATCTCGAACCTCGAAGTGTGTAGCAATTTTCTTTTAATATTTTTTCTGTTTCTAACAGGTATAGACAGTGTGATCTCAGAATCAATCGCTGGATCAAGCTCATTGATTGGATACAGCAATCTGGTTCGAGCTGTTGAATACATTGATTCGTCATCGGACGATATAATAATCTCCTCCTTTTTTTTCAGATCTCCAGTAGAATCGGGTATTATTTTAAACGGACTTTCTGGTAAGTTCAGTTTAATTGATGACATGATACTTTCGGGTATGAATGGACTTGCTTCGCTTCGTACAGGTGAAACTAAACTCTCTGGTATTATAGTCTCGTCAATTCCTTCAAGATTATCTTTCCTATTGAGATTTGAGCTCTGCATTACTCCTGTTGGTGAAACCAGCCACTTCACTTGAGAACCAAGCTTACCCTTTAATGGGGACGTGGATATTTTAGATTTTTTGGTTGGTGTTTTAAATGGGCTAGAAAGTTTTGTGTTGTCTTTGACAGGAGAAGCATCTGTGCCAATCCTTATATCCTTCCTCTCAGCATGTGACGACCCTGAGGTAACCAACTCTATTGGTACATTGATTCCTTTAACGGGGGAGCTTCTTATTGATGGGGCATCACTCTCTATTACTTCGTAGACGTCATTTGGGTTTGTTTGATGATGTATGGACTCTGCGAAAGGAAAGCTATTGATCGAAATCAAGGGATCAAAAATTGTCTCTCTTTGATGCGAAGGCATATCGTTTCTCTGTCGAATTCCTCCTATGGGTCTGGGAGATGTTCGTACATTAGATTTATCTATCAACTCGTCTTGTTCGTACTCTGAATCCAGTATAATTTCAATGTATTCTGGCACTTTCTTGAGTATAGGTGGCAGGGCGTTTGTTTTATTCTTATTTCCAGTCTCTTTATTAAGAGGAGATCGCTTTTCTTCATCATCGTCCGTCAAATCATCAATATCGTGTTTATCATTACTATTTTCGTTAAAAGAGAGGGTCAACACAAATTGACGCTCGTCCTGTTGATGTATCAATGAATCGTCTTCTATCATTGACGTTTCGCTTATTAGTTGTTCGTCTGTAAGATCGTATAGCCACCTTAAATCTTCATCAGACATTGGTGTGATTGGAGTGGATGCCTGTGACCAAAGACCACCATCTTCGGATTGTGCACCTTGTATCCGAGCAATCCTACGAGTTATATGTGACAAAGTCTTCTTTCTTCCCTTGCATAGGTCTGGAAACTTTAACTTGATATTCCGAAGAATATATGCCCATTCTTCTCTGGTATATAAAGAACTGGAGGATGGAGTGATTCTATCCAAATCGCCCACGTTATTAATCCTTTTAACAAAATCGTCAATCTTTGTCTGGTCTCCCGAGAAGTACGATAATTTCGAGTCTGTTTTGGAGCTGAATTTGTCTCTAACCAAACTGTTTCTAGACTGATTCTTTGATTTCTTTGATTTGGGATTTCTTACAGATAAACTTCGTGCTCTTTTCGGTTTTGCAGCCATTTTTTGTGCAGTCTCAACGTCCAGTACCTTCTCCTTTGGCAGCTCATTTTGAAAGCTTCGCAAGACTTGTAATTTCAGTAACAATGCGCTCTCTTTCTGTTCGTTTTCAGTTGTTTCTTCGTGTCTGATTTGCATCTGTGTTGATGCGAAATATATATCAACTTCAGGATCCGTTTCTTCTCGAGTTTGAGACACATTTGCCGGTCGATACTCTCCGAGTTCTCTTGACATCGTTCATCAATTCTTTTGATCTTTCTGTAGTGTATGGCCTGAATTCATGGATGTTAGTTTGCCATTAAAGTTCTTCTTTAAAAGATCAATTGATGTCAGACGCGTCAGTATGCAGGATCTCGATCACCAATTTTGCAACTTATGGATAGAAGTTAGTGAATTGGAATATCGGCAATTGTGCGTAAAGAGGAGCTATTAGTTTGAAGAAGTTACTTTCAAGTTTACAATCAAAAAGGAGCTTTTATTTACTTACTTGCTATACCGGTTGATGAACAAACCCGTTGATCAAATCAATATGCCTATGGTTTAATCCTTGTAATTGATTTTTGAGCTGCATCCCATTATGTCGACACTTCTTTCGCCTTCACATCGTTAGCTTGGTACTTCAGTATGATCTCTGGCTTTATGTCCCAGTTGGATGTTTTCTTATTATATGTTGCAATATCCTGAATTGTATTCTTCAAAAGCGCTTTAGTGAAATCTTTGAATTCCTTCTTGGACAATTCCACCAATGTTCCTATTGAAAAGTCCTGGTTCTTTTGAATAAACTCGACCAATCCCTTCAAAATGATATCATCTTTGATGGTCTTCTTCAGTGGAGTCAATACATTGGGCGTGGAAGCGGATCCACCTGATATCGTGGCAGCGATCAAGGATTTTGTGACCGGTTCAATTTCTTTGTCTTGTGCATTGGATGAGTCCTTCCCTTTATTAATGTTCCAGTAGTTGTGAGTGGGATTTATAGGAGTTGGGATATCAACACAAACAGTGGTGGTGAGCTGTGCAAAGAAATCGTCGTTTGTACCATCATTCCATTTGTTTATCACTACCAACGAATGGAACTTCTTGGTCGCTGTACCATCCAGGTTGTTCTCCACGAAATCCTCAATATCATCATCATCATTAATCATCTCTTCATCTTCGTCATCTTCATCATTCTCCAAATCCTCACCCTCGTCGTCCTCCTTGTTCCACTCCAAATCTGAGTCGTATTCATAATCTAGTCCAGTAAGAGAGGTATCAATGGGGTTAGATGTAGGTAAGTTGATACTCTGATGACGAACGGAACACCAGGTTCCGATATATGGAGGTTTGGAGTTTTCATAGAAACTTATGTATTTGATGGGTGGTATCTGTTTGAGCATACCATATATTTGTGATTCGGTTGTATTGGATAAATTCAATGCTGTTATAATGTCCTCTGGGGTTATTGATTTCTGAAGCTTTGTGATTGGTGATATTTTTTGCTCAACTTTTAATGATGTAATTGTCTCGCCTTGTGAAATCAAATCGTCAAAGTCATTCTTTGACTTCTCTAATTCTTGTTTGGATAGCTGGGTTGGTTTGGCCATAACCACGTTTTTCTGAACGAAAAATGGCAAAAACTCCTTTTCATAGTCTGATAAGTTATTAGAGACATCAACTGCTTTCTTAGGAGATACTGAGGCTGATTTCTCGACTTTAGGGCCAATTTGAAAAAAGCTTGAAATCTTCATCTGATTTCTTTCATCCAGCTTTTTCTTTTGTTCTTCGAGCTTCTTTCTTTCCAACTCCTTACGCTCTTTCTCTTCTTCCAACTTGAGTTTTCTTTCCAACTTTTGTTGTTCTTTTTCGGCAATTTTCTTTTCCTTTTCTTCCTCTCGTTTTCTTTCTCTTTCCAACTTCTCTTCAAGGAGCTTCTTGCGTTTCAATTCTTTTTCTAATTCTTTCGCCTGTTCTTTGGCTTTCCGCTCTTCTTCTTTGGCTAATTCTTTCAATCTTTTCTCCTCCTCCTTCGCCAATTCCCTTGCTTTCTTTTCTTCTTCTTTCTTACGTTCCTTTTCTAATCGTTCTTCCTCCTTTCTTCTTTCTTTCTCCAACCTTTCTTCCTCCCTTTTCTTTTCTTTTTCAAGTCGTTTTTCTTCTTTTTCCAATTCCTTTTGTTTCTGCTTTTCGATCTTCGCAAGATCCTTCTTATTTGAGGTTTCGGAATCAACGACTTCTATCACATCTTTTGGATCGATCTTGACCTTCTTTGGGCTGTTTTCTTCACCTTCTTCGGGTGATTTTCTCTTCTCTCTATCCAGCACCTTTTTAGCAACTTCTATGATCATGACGTCGTCTGCATCATCACTGTTTTCTACCTTTTCAACCATTATTTGTTGGTGTTTTGGTGAAGTGATAAAGGTAAACTTTCCAGAATTTTAACGCGTTTTCATATTTTGTATATACGCGTATAAGAGACGATTAGGTAATCGGGACACTATTGATATTAAGAGCCTAGATGAAGAATTTGTAAAGAGAACACCAGGACTAGTCATTCCCGGGCAAGGGAGAGCTCCTTCGTAAATTTACAGAAACATGAAATTGTAAACGAATTAAAATTTAGCTCAAAGTTATTTTCGTACTCAGTTGCCCAAAAGCCCAAAAGCTGCAATCGACTAAACTCATTTCTTACAATTTGTACAAACCTAAAGTGTCAGCCAACTCGTTGACTCTTGCAAATATGCTTGAGCTATTGTTTCCCAGGTTTTAATTCATCGTTGTATCCTCTCTTTTCAGATCTTTGTCCAAAATTTTCAACAAATTTGCACCCAAAATCAACAATCTACGACAATAGATAATAAGTAAACCTTTATTAAAAAGCAAGAGAAAACGGATAAATAGGAAATATAAAAATCCAGTGTGGGATCCAAGAATTGAACATGAAGTAAAGGAAATATTAATGGCAAAAATCTAAAAGAAAGAACCCCGGAATGGAATGCGGATCAGACACTGGAAGAGACCACCAGGAACAACCAAATCAATTATTGATAGTCTGGGATTTCAAGGTGGAAGAATGGAGTGTTGGTGGCAACTGCAGCATAATATTCACCTTCAGTGCCCGCTTCTAAGTCAGCAGCAATATTGACGTAAGTAGTGTCGCTAACCAATCCATCTTCAGCATAAGTACCAAAACCGGCACCAAGTAATCCTCTTCTGATCCAAGGACTGAGAATACCTGAGAAATGGAACTCAACTTCACGATCAGCGTAACGGTTGAGGGCCTTTCTTAAGTCAACCAAGGCTTGGATACTAGTGACATCAATTTGTGAAACGGTGGAGAAATCAAAATGAACAGTGGTCAATATTGGTCTTTGATCAACCTCTTCAACAACATTCTTGTTGGCAAACTTTTCCTTCCAGAAAGGAAGTCTCCAGGTCAATGGACCAGGGTCATTCCATGGTCTTGAACCAGTGTCTGTGAAGTTGTATGGCTTACCGCGTCTAGTCAAACGTTTGGCTTCGTCGCTGACACGATCGATTTGTCTGGATGCATTGGGGTAAACGAATGATTCGACTGGTTTGAAAACAAGAACACCTGGAGGAGGAGGTTGCACCTTCAAAGCGCCGTTGATATTGTATTTGTTTAATGGAACCCATCTGGTGTGGAAAATAAGGTTAGGATTCTTTTGCAACAATGATTTGGTGGTTGCAATATTGGTAACCTTTGCAGAGTCTTCAGCCTTGAGCTTGGAAGTAGTGTCTTGATTGTTAATGACTTGATGAATTTCAATGTTGGAGGACGAATCTTGGGAAGAAGTGCCATTGTCTGGTTCTTGCTTGATGGAGTAAGCATCGCTTTCGAGACGGTCGATGACTGGGTTGATAACCTCAGCGACTTGAACTCTACCCAAAAATTGACCCTTGGGAATGGCAATTCTGAATAACAAAACAGCACCGGAAGCGGCAATTGCAAAGTAAACACCAATTTCAATTGAAGAGAACACAGTAATGATGACAGCAATCACAAAGATACCACAGTCTAAAGGTGAGATTCTCCAGAAATTCCAGGTCACCTTATAGTCGGCAATTAAATCAGCAACTGCATGGATAATCACAGCACACAAGGTGGCCTTTGGAATGTAGTAGAAAGCGGAAGTCAAACAGTATAAAGCTAACAAGACAACACCACCTGTGAAAATACCGGCAAGTGGAGTTCTAACACCACACTTGGCTTTCAAAGCGGATCTGGAGAAAGAACCGGTGGATGGGTAAGCATTGAAGAAAGTACCAATCAAGTTGTTAACACCAATAGCAATAACTTCTTGATCTGGAACAATTTTATAATCGTTGACTCTTCCGAAAGACTTGGAAATGGCAATGTGTTCTAAAAGCAAAATGATGACGGAGACAGGAAGTTCGGAGGAAATATCACCCATGATTCCATCAGGAATATGCATGACACCAACGTTTTGTAGACCCTTTGGCACAACACCAATAACTTGGATAGGGGGCTTGAATTTCTTACCGTGAGGGGGATGACTAGCCCTGAACTCTTGTCTCTTAGGGTGGACAATACCCCATGAAATGGCAGTGGCAACAATGATAACGATGGCATTTCTCAATTGTTGCACGTAGAAGAACCACCACTTGTACTTGGGTACTCTCTTTTGACCGTAATCGGTGGAGAATTTCCAAGCAAACAAGATGAACAATGGAACCAACCCAAAGGCAGCATCCACAGTGGTGTGCTTCAAGTTCTTAAGGGTATTGATGATGACCTTGTAGGTGGAATCTCTGGTGTTGACCTTTGAGTTGTAACCCATTAAACCTGGCACTTGGCCAGAAATAATGTTGAAGGCGGAACCCGACATGAATCCCATCACGGCTGGAACAGAGATGAATTCCAAAATAAAACCCAATCTCAAAACACCAATGGCAGCAGCGATACCACCACAGATAAGGGATAAGAAGGTGGCGATTTCAGGAGCAGTGTACTTGTCTCCATTATTGGCTATGACATGGGCAACAACCTTACCGACTTGTTGGGACATGACGGCAACAGGACCGATGGAAACATCTTTGGAGGTGGCGAAGAAAGAATAGATAAAGACACCCACGAAGGAGGAGTATAACCCGTATTGAGGAGCCAAGCCGGCCAATGTGGCATACGACATGGATTGGGGAACAAGAACAACCCCAACAGTGATCCCGGCGACCAAGTCTCCGTATAACCATTTACCATTGTAGTGGAAGATCCATTGGGCAATGGGAAACAACGAAACAAAGTAGTGTTTGATCTTGTCCCATGGGTTACCAATGACCTTTCTGGTCCAGTCCACCACGGTGACATCGTGTTCCAAAAACTCAGGCACAACGGTGTTGGAACTGGCGTATTGGGGACGTTCGTATTCATTCAGGAAGCCATGGGACTTATTTGAAGTGAAGGATCTGAGGTCTTCACCAGCCAAGTAGACATGGGGAACCTCCGACTCCGGGGGGTTGTTGCTGGTCAACTTGTGCAAGATGTCAGACATGGCGATGGGTGATGAAATAAAAGCAAAACAAGGCAGATTTCAAAGGCACCTGTTAGATACTTATAACCAATACAATCGAGGGTTGCAACAAGTGTGAGATCCAATTAGTTTGCAATAATTTTCTCTATGTAACAAGGGTGGGGCTGATACGGAATAGCAAAGACAATTGGGCGAAAAAGAAACCAAGGCAACGGGTCGGCGTTTTCTATCGTTACACTCTAAACAGACATCGAAATATTGTGGCGAACAGGGTCTTATGAGATACATTGTCATTTTGTATTGCAAATGTTGCAATATATCCACAATTGGACCTTTTCACGTGATGCGATGACACCTTCGAATTGGGTCTTTTCTTTTTATTGCTGCGAAACTTGGGTTGTGCGTCCTTACGGGGGTAAGTAATTACCGCTGACTTCGGTTGTTGAAAGACATCTTGGCGAGAGGGCGTTGGCAGGCACTTGAAATGTCCAGAAAGGGTCCTTCAAGAGCTTTTGGTTTTGAAAGGCACTTGAAACCGTGAAACAAGGCATGAGTTGGCGTTCAATCCTCGTATTTTGACCGCCCGTTATGATCAACGGTGGATCATCCAATCCCACGGTTAGATCCTTCGAATAGGTGTGGGATTGGCGAAGGAAGTGGAATTTCAGCTACCCCGTCGTTGGGAAGAGGTGAGACCCCAAATCTGGGGCATTACTATACATAGCGTCGAAGAATACTTGGAGATATCGCCTGTAACCCCCCAAAATCAAGTTTAATCTGATGAAAAAAGCTTGAGTTTAATTATATTGAAGAATTGTAAGTTTGATACGGGATAATTTTCAAGGTGCAAATGTTGCTACAGAGCTTTGAAAAATAGGGACTTACCATCGTTGCACTAGTGTATTTGCAGCTGCTTCGTTATTCTACACTTAGTCCATTCCTCAATAACTTGGTTGATCAAACCAAACTTTCTTCCTCAAGACCTCAACATCTTTCGATCATAAACATCGTCAAGATCAGCTTTATCCCCGCCAATTTTCTGCCTGAAATTAGTCTCCATATATCCATCATGTTTACAAAAACATTATTGCAGCTACATAAAACTTGCGTGAACACACGTGACTCCGATAACAAGCATGAGCCGGGCACGACGGGACCGGGCGGGACCATTGAAGAAGATATAAGCAGGATCTTTCTGATCGGCTATGTAACCAGTGGCTGATGAAACGTCCGGCTGTAGCATTGGCAAGGGAATGTTTCGGGCTAAGCAAAAAGAAGGCTTGAATTGGCTCATAATTTTGCTGGAAATCAATCGTCAATTGATTGAATATCAAGTAATTTATTTCACTTTAATGTCTTTGACGAGCTAATTTCATAAACCAATATCTATTAATGTCCCCTCTCTTTGCTTTTTCGTATCTTGATGCATAGACTTTAAGATTACGCCGGAGTCAATCAATTACATGAAAGTGGTTTCATTAATGAGATTAAGTTTGGTAATTTACGATAGGGTTTCGCTTTGCATACAATGAATGCCGTATTTACGATGCATCTACGGTAAGCTTCCTTTCAGGCGGCTCGATGATCCAATCAATATTATGGGTCTGTGATTCCGGATACGGGGTCTCATCGCGATATGCCTCGTTTTCTCGAATTTCGGGTACTTGAACAAATCCCCCTCAAAGCAATTAAACTCAATTCCCTTACTAAATACTGTTTTGATCCTCCAAGCCAAACCAACGGATATATCTAGATTTCAAGCTTCAATTGGCAGCTGCACTTCAGCTTCAAGTACTGCCCTAGTTGGATGGATTCCTGCAACTTGGGGGGTTGCAAAAAAAATCGTACATGTTCATGCGCGCCACAGTTTTGGGTCAAAACCGTTGAAAACTAAAAGAAGGATCTTATCTAGCAGAAAAGTGTGGCACACAAACTAACCAGCGGGGTTTGAATAGAAACAAATAAGCGAGCGTTAGACTATCATTATACGAGCGCTAAACACCCACGGCTGTAGCTTGCAACATGGAAGTGAGCTGGCTTTTTGGTGACATGATGGTTGCCAGTGGAGGGAGTATGACAAAGATGAACCACTATATTACGTAATAAACACCATACTTCTACTTTCTTCCATGTCACTATTGTCAATTCAATCACCATAACTCTTCTAGAAAAACTCTTAGATTGTTGAGAAAGCTGATCGTGCACAGCTCAACTCCTTTTTAACTTAATATTCAATCGGCTACTTCCTTGTTACACTCTCATCAGTCATACTTGTATATTTATCTTTAGTATTCTAACTTTACTTTTAAAATTTAACTTTCACTGGTTACAGCACTAGTCTTCAAATAATCACTCGAAAGCACAGATTTGCGATCATCACAATTATCGTTCTCTAACCTGGCCAATTGCAACTTTCCGTTTTCAGTTCATGTTGAGATTTTCAATGCCTTCAAGTTGTCGCCTTCCACCAAGTCGACAGCCTTTCTATATTCTTGTTGTCTGTAACATTGTTCCAAAAAGATTTCATATTTGGCTGCTAATAATTTTCTATCAGGGTGTGACTTATCAGCAGGCATAATAACCTTACCTGGACCAGTCATCTTCTCCATCACCTTCCACAACTTGTCACCAGGGTTGGTAGTATTCTTCTTGATTGAGGACAATGGCTTCAAGTTCAACTTGTCCATCTTTTGCGACAATCCTTGTTGAACGTTTTGCTTGGATCCGAATGACAACGTTTGTTCGTCTTCAGACTCTTCATCAGATGTAATTACTGATTTCTTTGTTTGTTCAGCAGTTGGTTGATTGAAGTAGTCTGTACCTTCCTCTTGCATAGGAGTCATCGATGGGAATTGATGATGCGAACCTCCACTACCACTGGCATAGACCAAAGTGTTCATGTTTGTGGTACTAGCAGTAGCAGAAGGTAAGGTATATGGTGAGTGGGGCTCACCAGGGTGAATATTGTTACCTTGCTTTTCCAAACTGATTTGTGACCTTTGGGAAGTCAAGATAGAAGATCTTCTGGATCTACCTTTGGTGGAAATATGTTCGGCCACCAATTCTTCAGCTGCAACTGCACCCAAAATAGCAGATCCAAAAACAACTGCAGCGTCAATGTATCTTGGAATGACAATGGCCTTTCCAGTACAGTCTGCCAACAATCTCATCAACAATCCATTTCTACATTGACCACCACTCATGAAAATACAGGTGATTTCATGGCCAGCCTTTTCCATTTCTTCCACAATTTGTCTCGTTTGTTGAGCAATGAATTCACAAGCTGCGAAATATTGAATAGCCAAGTCATTGACGGACGCGTCCATGGATTGACCAATGATACTGGCTCTCATTCTAGGATCAGCAATTGGGGATCTGTTACCATGGAAATCTCCATAGAAGAACATGTGCTTGGCCAAACTGACCACAGATCTAACTTTATTTTGGGTAACCAAATTTTCCAATGTTAAGTTCAAGTAATCAAACTTGGACACATTGGAAGTCTCCGATAAGTGCGATAATTCTTGGATTGCTGGATGGATGGCCATGACATGGGCCAACAATGCACCGGTACATGATTGACCACCTTCAGCAAGCCAGTAGCCTGGGGCCATGACGTCTTTGTATGGACCCCAAACACCGTTAACGAAACATGGTTCTTTGGTCATGGCAATGTGACAGGTAGAAGTACCAGCAACCGCAGCCAATCTACCACAGGCAGTAGAAATGGAGCCTTCGGTCTTTTGTGCGGATTCAAACAAATGTGGAATGTCAACCTTACCAGCCACGGTACCAATCCAACCGGCGTAGGCATCAATGACGGCGGAACCAACGATACATTCAGTGGTCAAACCCAATTCCTCAGCGGCCTTTTCGGTCAATTTTCCAACAATGTCACCAGCACTCAAGTAAACACCGTTTTTACCAGGAACACCACCGAGTCTTCTGAAGTTATCTTCCACCAATTCTGGCAAGTCGACAGATTCCAAGAATTCCTTGGACCAACCAGTTTCGGAGTTTTCTACTCCCACGGGAACAAACCCTTGCTTACAAACAGCCGAGTTGAATGATCTGGCTTCAGATCCAGTGGCCTTGTGGGTCAAGAAATCAGGCAAGTCGTAGAACTTGCAATCTTTGATACCACCAGGTAAGTGGTGTTTCAACCACTTAATTTTAGGTAATTCCATCTCGATGGACATCTGGCCCCCAACGTACTTCAAGCACTTGTCCCCAGTGGCATTGATGGTGTTGGTTTCAGACTCAGCTCTGTGGTCCATCCATAAGATGATGTTTTCCAAGTCGTTGGAGAAGTCTGGACCCACGCCGACTGGCAGGTCCTTGGATTCGGAGATGGCCACCAAGGAACAGGTGGCATCGAAACCGATCCCGTAGACCTCAGCAGGGTCTACGCCCGAGTCTCTCAAACATGCCTTGACACAGTAGCAAATGGCATTCCAGATTTCGGTTGAGTTCTGGGTGATGTAATTGGCCTTCAATTCATGTCTGGTGATGGGTCTTTCAGCCAAGCCCAAGATGATCCCGTTTGTATCAATGATACAGGCTCTGGCGGAGCCGGTACCGACATCCACACCGACGTAGTAAACGTCTGGTTGTGGAGGATTTACCGGGGTATTGAAGAAGGAAGACCTTCTAGTGGAAAGGTTGGTGGAGGATCTGCCTCCCGTGTAAGGAGTAGGAGTCATTTTTGCGGAAATGGGTGCAAATTAATCTAAAATTGACGTTGACAATTGAGTGAAAGAATTGACCAAAAATGTCGATAATTGAATGGTTTCAAACACCGACTTTGACGTATTTGATGGGGGGTTGTGAATCCGTTCTTGACGTATTCTGATCAGTCAACCAATAACGATAAGGGAGGTGTGGAGGGTTGAACGAAAGGGTTTCTAGGTGTAAATTGGTAATGATCACGAAGAAACAACTGGTGGGAAAAATAGGGATGCGCCGGCGAAAACAATTGGCGACGCTAGGGTCTTATATACCGCTGGCATTGATCATCTTTATCTGCCGCAACCATAATATTTTTGTGTTGAGAAAGGCACGAAAATGTATTAAACCGTGCACTTCCGGCCATACAAAGTGAGACGATTCCTAGGGACAATATGGGTGGGCGGGCACTTTGAAGGTGGGAAAACCTTCGGTAGGATTGTAGTCTTTGGGACGTGGTTTACCCGACCGTGGGAGGTGGTTCCAGGGCCAAGAGGCGGTCAATTACACCCTGTTGGTGGTGTTTGCGGGGCCATTGATGGCTTTTTTCAGTACTGATCTTCCGAGAGACCAGCCGTGCCAATGGGTAAGGAAGAGAAGATTAAGAGGAAGGAGAAGATTGAAGAGAGGAAAAGAGGGGTGGATTGATCAATTGGACTAGAATTTGACTATATAAGTCAAGATGGCCTCGATTTTCACTACGCTTAATTGTCTTGATTATGCTGATGATACATCAACTGTTGATGTTATATTACACTAGTATACAGAGAGTATGTATGGATAGGCTGTGGATGAGTTGGTTCATGTATAAGGTGTGGCGATCACATACCCTGAGCTGTTGGAGGAGTGGTCATTGGGTTCTTGGTTAGCTCTGTTTTTGTAACAGATGTTGGTTCTATCAATTCTCTTCCAAGGGCCCCAACAAGTGATTATAGAACGGTGCAAATCGTACTGGATGACTCGATCACTTCGTAGCCTCAATTTTTCACCGGAGGATACTTCTCCACCGCCTCCACCAAAAAGTCAAATTGTTCAGTATTCTCGACAGCAGCACGGATATGGGAGGCTCCTATCCTCTTGACACCCTGTTTCTTGGCCTCAATGATACTCGCTTCCACAAGATTGGCCATGAAAATCTCCAAGGCTCGGCCCACAATTATGGGCGTGGCCTGGGCAACCTTACCTATCTCATCATCGCTTTGCATTATCTTCTTGATTCTGGCTGCTGGAAAGTGGGTTTTTATTCTTTCAAATGATTGGAGAATTGTTTTATGAGGAACCCCTGCGGTTCTAGGCTCATCATCCTCATCGTCATTCCCAGCTTCGTTAACTTCATTATGATTATTGTCATTATCTTGTTTATTGTCTTCTTCGTCGTTTTCGTCGTTTTCGTTCTCATTGTCGTCCTCTACGTCGTCCTCGTTGTAGTTGCCATTGGTGCCCCTCTTCAGAGTCCGACTCCGGCCTTCCACCTTCACCACCCCGGGATAACTGTAACTGTAATCATCATCATGGTTGATGAGCTGACTAAGATTGGACATCGCGCGGGCTCAGTCTGTCTATAAAGTACGCTGGTCGTGTGTTGGATTGTTTTCGGTTTCTCCCTCTGTTGCTTATTCGTTTTCGCGGGAATTTCTTACTATTTAAATACGCATCGTAGATAAAAAATGTCACGATGGAACGGGGCGTGCGCCGCGCCCAAATTGCCATCTCGTGGATTGGGAATCCCCAATTTGGGACCACTGAATTCAACATCTTCAATCATGGGTACACCACCAACAAGGGTGGTTACAACCTTATGAGTGCTTACCAAGCATCTGACTTCTCTAAGTTTTACTTCCACTAATCCACTGCCTTTTTCAGCTAAAATTTTGCGTCATTACTATGGCCCTGTCCCTCACCGCTCAAACAAAATTGCTAATGATCAGGTAAGGTCTTTTCAAGGGCTCAATTGAAGATATGCCACTGGTTGATTCCGCGTGGCTTAAGCTAAGGATGTCGGCTGTGAAAGTGCCCGGTCACGGATGCAAAAATTAATGTTCATTGCCTTCAGCCAGATTCGAACTGACGATCTCCTCATTACTAGTGAGGTGCCTTACCAACTTGGCCATAAAGGCTGCTGTTTTTTAATTGTTGCTCTATCGTCCCACTACTTTCTGGTGAGTCACGTGACCATGATCACGTGATCCGGCTTTTGGTACCGTGCCAAAGTGGATGATTCGTCCTCATGAATTACTTATCACCCATTCTACTATCTGTCGGTACATATTCTCGAAGTAATCAATGATTACATTGCTCTCTTTGATTGTGCCATAGCTAATCTTTGATCAGGGCTTGCAGTCATTTTTTTGTTCAAAATTTCAATCAAAAAGAGCTCAAATTGAAGTAAAATGCACAACCCTCCCCAATCTAAAATAACAGTATTCAACATAGTAGTTGATGTATTCACCAGGGATATTCTCTTCCGTTCTTTCTTTTGTTTAATAAAATCCTATGCATAAGCAAATCTTGATACACGGCTTTGCACAATAATGTGTAAATGTATGAACTTTTTCCTAACACCTACGTTTCACATAGATGGCAGCATATATTAATCAAAAACTGGAAATTTCATAATCCTGATGAAGTATTTCCATTCTGGAGAATTGTTTGAGCTAAACTTTTATTTTGCAATTATATTCAAAAAATGTAAATAATCAAAAATGTTACAAAATATGAGACTGAAAAAGTTTTTGCGTTACATTGTATATATAGAAAGGATTCTTAGATCTCTCAGACTCAGCAGCCTCGAAAGAAGAGATTAATATGTTTCAAGGCAATTGAAAACTTCTTTAACTAAACCATATCGACCAGCTTTTGTTAAGCACTAGAGTCTGTTTTCTTCTACAATTGTTTTATCATAAATCATTCATTCATTAGGAGATATCAATCTCTCGTTCTTCCAGGTGCCCATCTTTTATATAAAATCTCAGTCACCTTGAAGAGTTTGAAAAGCGCAACAAACTGCTCTTTTTCATCATCAAAAGATGCTGAATCCATGATTTTGGCGAAGTCTTCTGGATCAGGATAATCAACAAAAACCAAAACCAAATTCTTCTTCACGGTGCCAATTACTCTGGCAATAGCGGCCATATCGATCCAAGTAGGCATCAGTACGGCATCATTAGGAAGAATCATCACGGCATATTCAGCATGTGTGAAGGGAGGCCCTCTTTTGTACAAAAGCATCTCAGTCCCAAACTTGATTCCTGACCGAACACACCAGCCCAAAGACCTGAAATGATGATAAACAACATAGTCAAGCACGAACTTGTTATTGGCAGTGGCTCCCAGGGAGTTATTATTCAACTTACAGCATTCAATGAACAATTGTTTGAGTGTTAAAGTTTCATCAGACTCGTTCTTGATAATCAATACGTTCAAAGCAAACTTCAAGTAAAAAGTTTCAATTGCTTGTAACTGCAAATATTCCAAATCAACAACCAGCGCAAAATCAATTGACTCATCATGCACCTCAATTTGAGTATGAGCCTTAGTTTTGACTGACTTTGTAGATACAATCCGCATTTCGGCGATAGAGATTCTTAACTTCTCTAATTGAGCCAAGTCATCCAGAGACAACTCGTCTTTACGTTGTTGCAATTCCAACTCTTGTAATTTGGCTCTTTCCGTTTTGAACCTTTTACGCTCATCCCTTCTGTTCTTGGTGACATCTTCCATCGATAAAGGGCCAACTTCGGTAGCCCCGAACTTCTTGATAGTCCTATCTTTCCATGTTGGCTCTGATCTCGATAAAATACCTTTTCCGAAGAAACCGCATCTCCAGAGACTGGCCATGTCGTCTTCATCGGTGACCTTGAATGTTCCATTTTCCAAATCTACCTCAAAGGGTGCAATTTGCAGCTGAGGAACCCGTTTAAAGGTATTGATTTGAAAAACCTTCCAAGTCAAATATAACAATGAAAGTGGGTTGTGTGGGTACACATTTGGAATGCTTACACCATAGGTATCCGAAGATAACACTAATGGTAAAGGACGGGAGTAGAGTTCATTCAATTGACGTCTACTGAGTTTCCCATTGCCCTTGCTCATACTGATTACTAGGTTTTAACTGTCGGGTTAGTAAAAACTTCTTGCATAACGTTCACAGGAAAATCCAATGTTCAGGCTCTTGTTATATCAGATACCGTTGTAGTCTATTGAGAAATCATGTGCACACACTGATCGTTAGATCTTCTTGTCACAAATAAGTGTCATCATAAAACGTCCTTAATTTCGGATTTTCCTAGTTAAAATTTGTAATTGGACATACTTTTGCAATCGCTTTGTAACTATACCATTTTGAAATCGATATGAGGGTCGTAACAGAATTACTGCTATGGTGAGTAGGAAAAGAGTGTAGTAAGCTTGGAAAATTCTTGTTTATATATGGAAAATTTTCCTAATGTGCGAGGAGTGTGTATAAGTTAAAAGTGATGGGACATGTCCGGGTAAGAGACAGTTAGGGTTAGGCTTGATATAGACAAAGAAAGAAAGAGACTGGGACGGAAAGAAAATGAAGAGGTTGACTGGGGTCAGATAGCCTGGGGCTTTCGAAGCATACAAAGTTGTTATGGTAGTTAAAAAATAAAACCTGCCGGTCCCAGGAATCGAACCTGGGTTTGTTCGGCCACAACGAACTGTACTAACCACTATACTAGACCGGCTAATTCTTGAATTTTTCAGCAAACAAAGTCGTCCAGCACAGAATTGTGACTGTTTAAAAATGTGAAAATCTCTGCGAATTTTGTATTTGAGGAGCTCTAACACGTTCTTTGACAATTATCAGCATTAGAGGATAAGAATGGTATGTCTAAGTACGGAAATATCTCCCGAACTCACCCTTTTTTGTACACCTTCGTTTCTCATACTTAACAGTTTTATCCACACGCACGACCATAAGAGACCATATCATTGATTAAGCCTTACATACTTTACACTTCACCGATACCCACCTAACCCCAAGATGGTAGAGAAAACATTCAATTGCCAGCGATGTAACAGTTTGATCAAATTGGATGAGTCACTTCTCAAACTCAGCTCCGCACAGTTGAACCTTATCATAAACAGAAACCACAATCATCAGAATGACACATCTAATATACTGATGCTAGAGGACTTAAAGGCAGATGAATACCTTCCCAAGGAAAGGTTGGAAACGCTCAAAGAAGCGGCACAAGCAGGCAAAGCTCCGGTCCACTACCATAGCATGATTGAAAGCGAGGATGATTTGGAAGAGGAGGATGGAGAAGATGATTCATCACTAAACTCAAACTCGTATATCGTGCTAACAGAGGATGATGAAGGAGAGGGAATAAAGAATCAAAATGGAGTCGATGGCAACGGTGGTGAAGATATTACTAATGAAATGATATCGCCAAGAATAAAAACATTGACAAAGATCTTTGAAATACTTTCGCAAAATCAGGAGGTCGAACATCCACTTTCGAGTGAGTGTGCCGGTTTATTGATAGAAAACTACAAGTTGAAGTTCGACCAGAGTCAGAAAGAAAAGGATAACTATCTTCTGTTTCTCAAAAAACTCAGAGACAAGGACAACCAGTTGAGTTTGTTCCAAAACGAGTCTCATCCAAATGGGACAAATGCATACAATGAAGATTTGGATCAAAAATTAAAGGACTCAATAGAAGAGTTCAACATGCTATCGAAAGTTGAGAAGCAAAAACTCACAGAACTAAAGCACTTGGAATCAACCAACCTAGAACTTCAGCAACAATTAAAGGCAAACAAGCAGGAACTCAAAGAACTCAATGAAAATGGATTAGGTAAAATCTTGAAGCTAAAAAATAAACTTCAATTGGACCTCGACCGCCAGTACAACAAGTTGGAACAATCGAAGGCAGCATATAAAGTACACCTCAACCATCTCGATAAGCTCCGAAACTTGAATATTTATAATAAGATCTTTCAGATTTCTTTTGAGAAAAACGATAAGTACGGCAGCATTAACGGATTCAGATTGGGCTACAAGGTGGTGTGGCCCGAAATAAATGCAGGATTGGGTCAACTTGTGCATCTTTTAAAATTTTTGTGTAAAAGGTTAAATCTCGAATTGGATGGATATCAACTTATTCCGATGGGCTCACAGTCACAAATAATAAAATTCAGCACCGAATTAGCACCTGAGAATTCCGGAAATTCTTCAGAAGAACCTTCACGAACGGTGTTGAACTTGTATTCTTCCAATGAGTTCTCGTTAGGAAAATTGTTTAATTTCAACAAGTTGGATGTGTCGATGATAGCGTTGTTAAATGTGGTGTCTCAGGTAGAACGCCTGTTGGTGGCAATCGATGAAGAATTTGAGCTACCATACAAGTTATCATCTAAAAAGGATCAGATTGGAGGCAAAAGTATCCGTGTCTCTTCCAATAGTGAATGGACACAGAGCTGCAAATTCCTCTTGACGGATCTCAATTGGATTTTAGCATATACGAGTGTACACACATCACTGGAATGATGGAACTATATAGTGAGCAATAGAAAGTACTATAAATCAGTAATATAATGAGGGATAATAATTAAACAACACGACTTACAATATCATATCCAATACTTCAAGTTTTGTAAATGCTTGATTGCAAGAAGACTTTGATCGTGCGCGGGCCAATTATCACCATAAATCAAACGGGGCGATTTGTTGCAAAAAAACCCCTTTCATACTATAATCGTCGCTTAATCATCCAACTATGTACCAAGAAGGGTTTCTCAGTAAGCTACTAAATCCAACACTCCCCTCTTCACAGGGAATTCATTGGGGAAGTGATCTGAGTACTACAAGTCAAAATACACCCCATGTTATACATACTATCCCAGTATTGAGTCAGAGTTCGAACAAATTGGGCTCAGCAGGCTCCAATACAATTCCAAGCGGAGATTTAGAGCACGAGGATACTAATTCAGGTAGTCGGAGCCGCGACTCAACCCTGTCTATCCGTAGAAGAAAGTTGGCAGCCATTAAACTGCCTACTGTATTGAGTTCAGTACCTAGATATTCCTATTTGATACAAAAGAAGAGCTCCAACTCTTCAAGCAGGGAAGGTCACAGCTCTCCAGTGATTTCAAGACATCAGGAATCTGGTACCGTGTTACCGAATCTGTCCAATATCATTTTGAATCCAATGTTTGACACATCTCATGATGTAATGGAAATGACTGCAAAATGGCAAAACGAACCGTATCCCACAATAGAGGAATATTTGAAATCCAATACTTCAGTTTTGATGCCTTCGTTACACAGCTCACCCAATGGGATGTCCAAAAAGGTGGTCAAGCCTTTCGAACCCAATAAATTGTTTCTTACTTCCGATAGTGACTTTTCTGTGAAAGAGCTTGCTGGAAATGAGGGTTATACCAATCCTTTCCGCCATACACTGACATATTTGGAAGAGGTTTCTAGTATAGCTCGTGCCCGCTACCTAGCTCGTCCTGAAGTCAAGTTCAACAGTACTCCTACTCACATCAATCGAACCGCCAGTAGTTCGCAATATCCAAGCGACGAGAGCTTTAATGGGATCAAGTTTCCCAAAATTGTGTTCGGAAATGGCCCATACGAGGAATCACATACAATGGCATTAAATCCTATTGTCACCAATGACTTTGGGTTGGGGGTTTGCGCAGAAATCAGTGATAGTGAAGAAGAAGAGGATACTCTTCTTGTAATGTCTAGCGACACTTCAATCTCCGAAAACGTCTCACGCAAGACTTTTTTTGTTACTTTGAAACTAAAGCCCGAGGTAATTTCTATTTCTAAGGTACTCAAGAGAGGAAAAACTGGTAGACCTAGAGGTAGACCGAGAAAGAATACCGGTGTCGTCAATGAAGATGTGACGTCTACAAAAAGGATTTCAGAACTTGTAAACTCAAAGAAGGAAAGAAAGAAAAGGAAAAAGTGTAAAACGAGCAAGACCGAATTGTTAGACATCAAAAAGGAATATGCTAGGCGAAACATCAAGAAGTCACCACCTTCATCTGCCTCCGAAGACAAGTCTGTCGAAACCGAAGACGATTACGACTACCATCCTAGGAAAAAAGGATTTCTTCAAGCAGGAAAGCGCGGACGTGGAAGACCAAGGAAACCAGAGCTGTCTCGAGATGCCCCACAGGCTCCAACGTCTGAGAAGAAGAGAAAATTGGGACCAAGATCCAAAACTGGGTGTTGGATCTGCAGAATTCGTCATAAATCATGTCCTGAAGATAGACCGCAATGTGGTCAATGCTTAAGATTGAACTTGAGTTGCGACTATTCAGTAGTGAGACCAAAATACATGTACGACCCACTTTTGCAGACTAAAAAGATCAGGGAAATTCGTGCAATCACTAACAAGGTCAAGAGTTTTGCTAAGAGATGACTCTACCTGGACGCAAAATTATGAAGAGAGGGTACAATTGTTTGAAGTTTTCGGGATAGTGACAACTGGTGACCCGGTTCCGTCGAAAATTTGGTGTATCATTAATCCTAACCCACTCGATCCCCTTTTTATTTCTTAACAATTCTCTCTTCCCACCGACCTGAGCAAGCAAATGCTATCAAGAACAAACTTGACCGTTCTTTGCGTTTAAAAATAGCATTCAACTGATCAGCTATTCAATTCTCAATCATTTTTTTGCACCACAATTTACTGGAAAGCACTATTATGCGCCGACAACTATACAATTTCGACAAAACAACTGGCTAAAAACATAGCTATGCCGGGTCCTACTTGCGATCCTACAAGTAGAGATTCTTCCACACACTTTGGTGCCTGGACAGTTAGGAACGACGCACAGAGAAAATAAATCTGAGTTGGTACGCGCGTAATCAAAACCAGCTATTTTTGTGGAAAATCACGGAGACAAATGAAGAAAACAGAAAAAAAGTAAAACCAACAAACATTCAACAGATATCACAATTGTTAAAGGGTTGTCTAGCTTGAGTATTGACAGTATAAGATAAAAAAGATCTCTCGATCACAATACACCGTCATGCATTCAATTTACACCTTTTTAATATCCTTGGTTTATCTAACTGGCATATGTCAAGCCTTTTACTTGCCAGGTGTCGCTCCGACGAACTACAAAAAAGGTGACAAGATTCCATTATATGTCAATCATTTGACACCAACATTACATCATACTGCAAAAGAGGCTAAGACTTTCGTCTACTCATATGATTACTACTACCCAAAGTTCCACTTCTGTGCACCTGAGGGTGGCCCAGTCAAACAACTGGAATCATTAGGTTCGATCATCTTTGGTGATCGTATTTTTAACTCTCCATTTGAAATCAAGATGTTGGAACCTACCACTTGTGAGACATTGTGTACCTCTCTTTACTCTAAGGTTGACTCTGTGTTCGTTAATAGAAACATCAGGGCTGGCTACAACCACAATTGGATTGTCGATGGCTTACCAGCCGCCAAGATTGTCCATGAACAAAGAACCGATACTAATTTCTACGGATCTGGATTCAACATTGGTGAAGTGGGCTCTGACAATGTTGCTCATTTCTATAATCATTTTGAAATCACGATCGAGTATCATCAAAGAGATGTCAACTACAGAGTAGTTGGTGTCAAGGTTAAACCTTTCTCTTTGGATAGAAATGGTCTCAAAGATGATGCGTCTAAGGAAGAAATCTGCTCTCAAGGCTTGAAACCAGTCCAATTGAAGAAAGAGAATGCTGAATCAAAAGTTTTGTTCACTTATTCTGTTATTTTCGAGAAGTCTGACACCGCATGGGCTACCAGATGGGACAACTACTTACATGTCTATGATCCAAAGATTCAGTGGTTTTCATTAATCAACTTTTCATTGATCGTCTTAATTCTTGGAATTATTATTGCCCATATCTTGGCCAGAACCTTGAAAAATGATATTGTGAAGTACAACGAAGTTAACTTGGATGATGACATTTCTGACGAAAGTGGCTGGAAATTAGTCCATGGTGATGTATTCAGACCTCCAAAGCAAAAGATGTTATTATCAGTTTTGATTGGTAGTGGTGTACAGATCTTTTTGATGGTATTTGTCACTATTGTATTCGCCCTTTTCGGATTGTTATCGCCATCTAACAGAGGATCGTTGTCCACCTCCATTTTTATCCTTTATATCTTCTTCAGTATTGTTGCATCTTTTGTTTCCGCCTATCTTTACAGGGTATTTGGGGGTGAAAACTGGAAATTGAACTTGATCTTGACTCCAACTGTTGTCCCTGGTATCTTATTCGCTGTCTTCATATTCTTGAATTTCTTCTTGATCCACGTCAGCTCTTCTGGTGCTATTCCTGCCGGTACGATGGCTGCTATTGTCATTATCTGGTTCTTGGTTTCAATCCCGTTGTCTATCGCAGGTTCTATTTTGGCCTCAAAGAGACCACTTCTTACTAACCCAGTTAGAACTAACCAGATTCCTAGACAAATCCCTGGCCAACCATGGTACTTGAGAACTTTGCCAGTCATGTTTATTTCCGGTGTCTTCCCATTTGGATCGATTGCTGTGGAGATGTACTTCATTTATTCGTCATTGTGGTTTAACAGAATTTTCTACATGTTTGGATTTTTATTCTTCTGCTTTGTTTTGATGATTCTTACCACTTCTTTAATTTCGGTAATGATGATTTACTACACATTGTGCTCTGAAAACTACCAGTGGCAATGGAAGTCGGTATTTATCGGCGGAGGGTGTGCGATCTATGTTTTCTTACACTCTTTGTTTTTGATTGGTGGTGAGAGATTCGATGGTTTAACATCGCTTGTGTTGTACGTTGGTTACTCGGTGGTGATTTCCTTACTTGTTTTCCTTTGTTGTGGATCCATTGGTTTCATCAGTAACTTCATATTCGTGAGACAAATTTATGGTCAAATCAAGATTGATTAAAGAAACCAAGATGAAGACAGGAAGTCATACCGTTACTGTATGTTTTGATTCTATCTAATCGAAAATTTACTTCCTTCTATACCATCCGTAATTAGTTGTGATGAACTACTTTCAAATCGTGGTGTGTTTCAATCAGATTATACATTACTATTTGAAGTGTAGAAATCTTGACAAAACTTAAATACATAGCATAGGTAGCAATATTCATACTTGATACAGTGAATATAAATTTATGAAAGCATACTGTGGTCTATTTGATTAAGATGTTTGATATTGTGATTGAGGTTGGTTCTTTATAATACAAGTTTCGAAGCGATCAAGAATCACCGAAAGTCATATCAATAGCAATATGACTTCACCTTCTATTCAATACCAACCATCAACCGACTCTCCATCAATAAATGGTAAAATGACACCCCTGAACTCGTAGCCCCAATTCTGCAAAGTCTCATTAAAGTTGGATCTTTGATCAGTCTCATTTTCTCTTTGGTTCTTTTGATTCAAGACGTTTTGGACGTTGAAGCTGAGTTGATAATTGTTGATCTTGTTACGGATCAAATTGATGGAAACCGAGCCCAATTGCAAGTTGACGAGGTTGAGACTCAATAAATTGTAGGAGATCGAAAGGTCATTGTTAATTTTGACACAACGGTTCAATAACTCGCTGTTATGGCCCGACCCTGATTTGGTTTGAGGTTTGAGCAACGAAATCAATGAATCGATAATTAATTTGTTAAGCTTGATGAGCTTGAACAACTGGCCGATGGTAAGGTTCAAAAGTGGATTCATTTGGATGAAAGAGCTTGGAAACGGACTGTTGGGTTCAGAATTGGAATTGACGTTCTTGTTGGCACTTGTAGCATTGGAGTTTGCTCCTGATCCGTTATTATTATTGATCAATGGTGAATGTGGCAACAGCTTGTTACTTGTAGCGGAGCCTATTTCATTAATGGAGGTATTGGAATTATTATTCAATGATGATGGCCCTGAAGTGTTGGAATTAAGGGAAGAAGTCATGGCTGTTGAAGTGCTGATAAAATTGGCAAAGTTTACAATCGAACTGGATAGTTTCTTAACCAAACGGATCAATTTCATGTTGAAATCCATCAAATTCTCAAACATTTCATCCACATCGGTTCTATTGGTATTTTTCTCCATGAAGTGGTTGATTTCAAACAAATATCCCATTAGTTCGAGCTTCTCCTTGACCAAGTTGATGAAGTGATTCGAAAATTCATCGTCGGTCGAAGAGCCCTCAAACAATTGCTTTCCATTGACAGCTTTGATAACAGAATCTCCTTTTCTAAGGTTGTGGTTGATGAGATATTCATCTCTGATTGAGATCAAATCGTTGAAATAAACCGCATTCTTCAAAGTGCTCAACCCCGTGTTCGAATGCTGACTCGAATACTCCTGAGGAATCAAAACCCCAATGTTACTCTTCAAAAATCTCACTAGCTCATTATTATTTATAGCTTTCTGGGTCCCAAAGCTGAGAGCATACAAATCATCAATAATGTTGAGTGTGTAAAAAAGCTTGGGAAGGTAGAGCTTGATGTTGTCGTAATCATCGGCTGTAGACTGGCTGTGTGTTGGCCTGTAATTGATAAAATTCTCCAATATCTTGAAATCATTGAAGATGGAAACAGCAGCGGAAATACCAATGGCATATACTTCTCCATTCAACAAAATGGTGTAGTTCAACAAAACCAACGAGCTGAAAAAGAAAATTAATGTACTGTCCTTGGGATTAATTCCAAAATTGTTGAAAGGATACAACGATAAAACTTTCATCAAGAGTGAGATATTGTCGTTGACATGTGCCTTCTTGAAGTTGATAAGGTTATGAAGGGTCATACTAAATAACTCGAGAACCTGTCTTGTTGGAGATGCTGCCTCTTCCTTGATGGTAGTTTCTATCAAGCCATGAAGCAAGTTCGAGTTGAATGGGAGAATCGGAAGCCCTGAATGGAAATGGGTATAGTATAGACGAAGATTCGTTTCAATAGAGGAACTATTGGAGAATTGCTGCAATTGTTGTTGATGCTGTTGTTGTTGTTGTTGTTGTTGTTGTTGTTGTTGTTGTTGTTGTTGTTGTTGTTGTTGTTGTTGTTGTGCTTGAGGTGGCGGAGGAGCCGGTGGGTGCAATTGTTGATGTTGAGCTTGAAATGGAAACTGTTGATATCCTTGCCCGACAACTTGATGTGGAGGGCCCAGTATTTGGGAATTTGGTGCTTGCGAAATTCCAGGAAATTGGTATTGCTGATATGGAGGAAGTGGTGCTGGGTAGTTTGCGGTGGTGCCGGTGGATGTAGAGAATCCAGGTTGAAACTGGCCTCCTATAGGTTGATGTTGCTGATGCAATGGAATCGGAGAAGTGGTCGAGGAACTGGTTGGTTGAAGATGCAAGGTCTTATTGATCCTTCCACTCAAACTGGACAACGAACTGACAGAATTTCGTGGCGAGGCGGTTTGTGAAGATTGTCTTCTGTGCGACGAAGGTGCTTGTTGGTTGTACATGATAGCTGAAGATGATCTGGTCAAGTTCGAGGCTGAAGAGTTGGACCGAACGGAATAAAAATCCTCCGATTCACTATCTGAAATCAAGTCACTACTGATGGACACACTGGGCTTCAAACTGGCCAATCTCGAACCGGTTGTGGAAGTCGAAGATATAGAGTCAATGGATGACTTTCGACGTCCCGAACTACCATTTCCTCCACCATTCATGGATCCACTAAGAAGTGTAATCGAAGATCTTCGACTGGGACCGGCAGGCATTTCGTAAGGAACTTTCCAGAAAGGTCCTTGGATGGGAGGACTCGAGTTCTTTGCGTTGGGATTGGATGTATCGGCAATATTAAGTAAACCATTGATCGAGTTGCTGCGAGGACTTGACGGATTGGAAGAGTTGGTGGTAGGAGTCAATGCCGTTCCCGAGCTGGTGAATGTCGTTGTATGAGTGCTCAAGGAACTGTTGGAGCTGCCATTGGGACTCGTTGTGCTAATTTTGGGGCCACCCGGAGGTAAGATTTTGGATTGAAGGTCTACAAGAGGAGGAAGTATGATTGGTGAATTTCCGTTTGAATGGGAGCCTGGGGATTGTGTCGATGGCACCTTGAGGTGTTTCTGGGGGAATGGGAGTGGCTGGTGATGTGGGGGGAGACCATTTGAACCTCCTGAATTCAGGAGAGGGATTTGTGGTAGATGATGTGAAGTAATGGGATGGTGAGAAGGTGTGGGGGCAGTAGTTGAACCTGTGGATTGTGTAAAATGCTGGACTTGGTATGGGCCAGAAGAGTGTGGGAAACCAGGATGGTATTGGTTTTGTTGTTGATTCTGGACCTGATGGTTCAAGTTTTGCAGCTGTGGTGAATCCTTGGCCTTGGAGTCTAATTTCTCCTCCAAATCCCGTATATAACCTTTAGAAGGTCCTCTTTTGAGAGGGATCCGTGAAAAGGCACAGATTTCGTTGTTCTTCACACAATTGTTACATATTTTGGTGACCTTCTGGAGAGTCAGACTATATTCGGCATTACATCTGATTTTCTTTCTTCGACAAGCATCACAGGCTCGGGACACTTTAGAACGTTTCCGTGGGGGGTTTTCCGAGTTTGCAGTATCGTTGGAAAGCTCTTGGTTAGCCAGAGCTGGCGAGGACACTGTGTTATCGTATTTGGCTGGCGATGTCGAGGAATTGGCCAATGAAGATGCTGGAGGATGTTCTTCTGAGTACACCGGTGGAGGGGCCGACGTAGACGTATGGGAAGACTCCGATTTGAGTGACATCGACGTGGACGATCCCGGAGGTGTGATTTCGTCGTCAGATTTCATTGGCAGGGGCATAAAATAGACATGTACTGTGGAATGTTGGAGATCTAGATTGGTCTAGATTTCGGGGGTTTGGTGACAGTTTCAGTCTTGGATCGAGCTGGAATTCTTGTTGCACACAAGGTGATGGGTTCTATAATGCCACTAAATGATTCTGCAACTCAGCGGATATCTGGAGCAGAGTGGTGGATAAGGATACGATGATTCGATTGAACAGTACTGTAATCACCAGGTTAAAGGAGGATAATTCAGCCAAATATAGAGGAATTTCTGGGCTGAAAAATGGAAAATGGTCACCTTGAAAAACACAAGTCGATGAAGTGATCAGGGGTGTGATAGGAATACAACTCAGAATTTTAGAAGGTGATATATCTTTCACTTGAGTATAGGATTCTGAAAGGTGGGGAGATGCCCTAAAAAGCAGCTGAAATCGGGGGAAATGGGGGCAAGTAATGTCTGTCACGAGGAGACACTGCAATGGGGACACACAAGTATTCACGGCTACTGTTGCAGGAGTGGTGGTGGTTTAAAGATACCAGGTAGTGAAAAAGATGGAGTGATGGAGAAAATCCACAGGAAAGAAAACCGACAAATATCGGAAAAACTGCAGACCCGACGGGCCTGCGGAGTGCATACGGGCCCCAGTGTCGGCAGAGGTGGTGTGGGGGAATAGCAGGGACGGCTAGAAGTGCGGGCAAGTGTCAGCTCCGATAATCCGGGGGTTTTTGTCTGCCACTGTGTGCAGACACAAGTTCTCGTATTGGAAGTGCAAAGGTAACGGGAACGACTCCAGAGCGCACCCCAATTGCCCCACACGCGCCCCACTCCGATACGAGAATAGAAAGCAGACAGACACCGCTAGGGAGTGTGCATATGATAGCAAATGGGGAGATGTAAATTGGGGAGGAAAAGTCGTTACATGGTTGATAGAAGTGAGTGTAGAGGAAGGGGACATAATAAGGGGATAAGCTGAAGGAACGTTTAAGCTTTTTCAGGAGCTCAGTAGCTGAGTTTTTGACCTGTTCTTGTACTTTTGATTAAATTCTATATGACTAAGGGTGGTACGCGCACGACACGCATTTATAAAGAAGATATATGCAGGAAAGGATCATCAGAGCAGACTATCCAAGACAAAAAGTCTCACCACTACTGGGCTGATAGGGATTCGAATGGAGGATATTAGTAATAAAAGTAGGCTACTTATATAATTAGGAGTTGATTCCAAGCTTGAACGAATTGGTCTAAAAATTACAAACTAGTTACTCTTTATCTCTGGGCCGACACTTTTCTGTCTTTGCTGTTTTCCTCTTTTCTTTCACTGTCTTCTAGACCAATACTTTCTATTTCATTTACCGATTTCATGAGTCTCTAGATAATTGAGATACATTACATCACCCACATATATGCTACCCTAGCTCTTGACTCTCTTGATTTTGTCCTTGGTCCGAAGAAATTACGTCAGATCGGGAGCTCGAGTGCCGAACAATAGTGATTGTAAAATAAACTTGTCTTGATTAAATTCCAGTCGAGACAATAGATAGCGATCACCATGGCTTAAATCGAAAAACAACTTGTTCTCCTTCGCCACAATACTCCTTGCTCTAGCGTATTCATTCGGGCTCCATTTGCTTGTTCTAATTCTGTTCTGTGATCCTGGAACCCATACACATATTTGCAGTTTACTCGAGTTCGACATTGCTATTGACGTTGACATCGACAGAAACGCAGCAAAATTAAAATCTCACATTCATTAGATATATGCTGGTACTGCCTCTATGTTGCAGCCTCATCAGACAATATACCATAAGCCTTGACCTCCTGTTACACCAGAATACACAGACACTTTGTCAATAATGTCAGCTTATATTATTGAGCATGCCAGATGATTTGCACTAAGGGGCCTCAAAATCTTAAATGGTTAAATGCCAATTGTACACATATAACAATTGAAATCGACGGCCTCTCTACATAGTACTGGAGGTGATAGATAATCATCAACAGATTATCACCTTGACATATAGCCCTAGATTTCAATCTTTCTCATAACCCCATATCAAGATGGAATGTACATAATTTTGCATTAAAGTTTACACCCGATCTAAAACCACGGCTGATGCTTTCTTCCCAATTCATTTCAGCATCCTTATATTCCTGTCAAAAGGCAGGGTACTATAGTCGGATGATTTCGGACCTTGAAATCCATCCATATACAGGAAACCATATAGAAGCTTCACTTCTATTCTTCTGGTGTTCCACCATAAGCTTACCTGATGCTGGACATTATTCTTTTGTGCAGGGTCCCTTTGTTAGGTTCCTGAAATCATCTGCATTCGATCCTTCAAAAATCTGATTTCCCCGTGCTGCTTGCTGGAATTCTTATCGGCAACCGAACTCTATATTAGGAAATAATTGATGAAATTGCATGAGATTTATTACTAAAAATGCATGTAACATCGTATCAAACAATAGTAGAAATATTGCTTAACTATTGGAGATCATTTAGCTCTGATGTTGCACTTTTTCAAAGCGCAAATTTGGTGAAATGAATTCACATTTAAACTTCTGGACTTGCACTTCCGCATCTTGTCTAACTAACTTTGTATGGAGATTTTGATTTCATTTACCTCTGCAACATCATATTCTTAGTTTTCCCTGGCGAGAGTGAAATTTGCCTTTTGTTGCAGCCACTGGTTGCATTTTCAACATCTGCTGAAAGCTACTTTTTGACCTGCCCGAAACTTTAGACCTCTCTTTCTTCACCCCAAAGACAATACTACATCCCATTCCCTGACCATATCCATGAAGCCAAATTCTTCTCCAACCTCCCTTCGTTTCCAAATTTCGTACAACACTTGTTTCCCTCTCCAATAATTGGATTCATCGCTATATTGTGATCCTTGTTTCCATATCAGTTCGATCTGCCTTTGAACATGATGGTCTCCAACTTCGCTACCGCACACAACCAACACCCAGAATGATGGTCGGATTTTATATCCTTCTTGGTCACTGATTTTGATCATTTCTTGCAAGTATTGAAGTGCTTTGGTAACATAGTCATGGTAATTGATTTCTTTTCGATTACCTTTGATTAATCGATTGTAGTAGATTTTCATGGCTTCATGGAAAGCCCTGATCCCCAAGTCTAAACAACGATGCATGGAGTTACCAGATACGTCCAAATCCCAATAGTCACTCAGTTTCCAATCCACCAATTTGTCCTCAATTTCTGCACAAATCTTGGGGAAATTTCTAGGAAACACCCGTCTCTTTTGAAAGATGTTCTTGTGGTTGGTTAGATGAACAATTTCATGCAACAAGTCAATCAATGATTTGGGTAACCCATACATACCATACACTGCTTCAACTTCAACAGTCTCATTAAAGTTCATTCTGGGAGTATATCTGCTGGTTTTGGTTCTCTTGAATGATTGTGTTGCTGCCTGGACAACACCATCTGTAGGTTTTTCAAGATGAGTCTCAGTAGCTTCGTTATAGCCAGACATTTCGCTTTTGTTGAAACTGATTGTAAATGACAATGGTGTGTATTCTTTCGTGTAGTCCTTTGAGTTCTGGTTTGAGATTATCAAATTTTTTATAGTAGGTTTTATCTGCACAGCAGTACGTTTCCCATTCCTTACCACTATATCATTGTCATCTTCATCTTCATCTTCTTCGTCCTCTTCTTCGTCGTCTACATCAGAGACTAAATCATAATTCTCGTTTAAGTCTCGATAATTGACATTCTCATCTTCTTCACTTATTGAATAGTTGAACACATTCACTGATTGGGTGCTTTCGTAAAATATGTATAAAACACGAAAAATATTGATCAAAAATTTTGACAAGTTGGATAGCCTCACCTTCTTGAACTTGTTTTTGATGACGAAGTCTCCAATAGCAAAAATCAATTCATAATTCTCAAAAACACTGAATCTATTGTCTAAATCAATCTGTAGTATAAGTGCCAATAAAAGCAAGTTTTCATATTCGAAAGAGTACCGATCGGAGTCTAATTTCTCTAGCTCCAGACTGCTATTATCATATTCATCCAAGTGATAGTTTATGATGGTGATGCTCAATTTTCTCAACTCCATGCTCATTTTTAGGTATTCATCGAGCTGGTGATTTGTGTCATCAATTACTGTATGTCCATATTCCTCTTTTGACTTTTTGAATGCTGAAAGACCTAGCACAAGATATGTGATTCCCAACTTGATGTTTTGTTTGAGATGGTTGGCACTGAATGGTCGGTCCAGATCGGAATCGTCTCTATAATGTAAGTCGCCTGGACCAGGCGTCTTTATCCAGCCGGTGAATTCATGGCATACCAATTCGCATATGATGTTGTTGATATACGGAATGATTAAAATTTCCAAGTAATTGTTTGGGTACCGAATGCGATTGAAGGAGAAGATGTCTGAGGTACAATTGTTCAATAGTTCTTTGAAGAGGGCCTTCAATCGTAATTCGCGATTGGAAACATCGATGAAGAATAGTTTGTGAGTTACACGAATGTCCACAAGCCAGTCATCGGAGTCAATATTAGGGAAAAATTTGGGATACAAGATATGGAGCATGTTCTGCTCGTTGAATTTATAGTTGGGGCCTTTGATTGCAAGAATCGTAAGTTTTGCGTAATCCATTAGGTCATGATGGACCCAGGAATTATTGGATTTTGAAAAGACCGCCTGGTTATCATAGATGGTCGGGGTAGGTGATGATCTAGTTGTCTTCGGTGTGATGTTAGACAGAGATTCCGTATTGGCGAGAGGAGTCGCTATAGTAGTGTCGTTTCTTGAATTTTCAGATAGTATCAGTTTATGTATGGAACTCGACCTTGCCAAGTTGTGGAGCGAGTTTTGGGACGGTATGGCATGTTGCATCGATTCAGCATGCCTATTCCCATGAACATTTTGTGGGGCTAGTGGATCAGTGTGAACAACTCCTTGTGATTTTTGTGATGGGATACTTCTCTTTCTTGGTATGGAACTTTGCAATGAAACCGTGCTACTGGTAGAAGGAGTCTTTACAACTGGTATGGATTTTGACTCCAAGTTCCCAATAGGTTCAGATTTGAAGGTTCTAGATAACTTGTAGAAAGAAAATGGCCCGATCACGGCCTTTTCTTCCATTCCTGCTCTACCATCTAAAGACTCCAATTTCTCGTTCAATTCCTTGAATGTGCGATATTGCATGCTTTCAGGAAAGCATACCAAGTCCACATTTCGTCGCTGGAAGTTCACTATGTCATCCTCTCCCTTTAGCGTCACCAAGGTGCCGTTCTTGGGGGACACTGTTAGTGGAGGAGCCCACCCAAGTTTGATGTTGAACCCAGCACAGTATAAACCCGCTTTTTCACAACGGGAACATCGGGGTTTGCCGAGATCACACTTGACTTTTCTCGCTCGACACGTCCAACATCCTTTGAAGCTTCTCTTACGTGCCATAGTGTGTGGACCAGAAGAAATCAATGGAAATAAATACAACTTCAAAGTTACTAGTATAATACAAAAAAGTTGAGTCACGTGACTGCATCTCAGGGTCTACAATGTGGGGAAATCAAGGGTAAGAATTGTGATTTGAAAGGTGAAGATAATTAAAGTGTCGAAGTGGGGTTTGATTATTCTGTACTGTGTTTTGATAGGTATTTGCAGAGAGTGTGAGAATGCAAATGTTTTCTAGGATCATGGTTGACTAAACTGGTGCATTTTTACTGAAGCAGCGCTCTTTAAACAGCCGTTTTTGAGCCTTTAGTACTGATTTATAGCCCAACAAGACTTTGATAGAGTCTAAGATCTTGAAGCGGATATGGTAGACCAACACAATTGATAGAACCAGTTGATCCTTTGTTTCTATCCATTGGGAACGTTTTAACTAAGATGGGCCACCTATAGTCACTAATGATTTGACTTCAGATTCATTAGTCGTGAAGAGAAATAGCTACAGATGTTCAAGATGGCGAATGAAATGATTCGTACGATCAACCATGGGGATGGTAATTTCATTGAGCTGGTAACCGAGACGGTTTTTTCATCTTCTATCCCTTCCATTGAGCAGTTTTGAACTTCCAGATTCACTAACATTGTTGTTTCGCAAATCTCGATTGACTCTAGAAGCTGAACATCCGGCTAAATCGATCCGATCATGGTCCTTCCTCGGGAGAGTCCCGGTTAGGTATACCGATCAGTTTCACAAACAACCCCGATATTTTATAGCTTCTGATTATTGTTTGAAAACAGAACATTGGTTCTATTGGCTGATCATGTCTGGACTTATTAATCAATTACAATTTGGTGCTCAGTTTTACTAATTAAAAAGGAATCTGTCCATCTATAATCTGCATCTTTCATTCCTAATTAGGCTTCCACAACCCTCGACTAAGCAAAACTCTACCGAGCCGTTGGAGAACAAAAGCTTAAACCAAGCCAAACGTCACTATCTGACTCTATCAAGCAATCTTTTATTGTGTCTTTCTCAAATAAGCCTCTTGATACCTCTTGATCATTACATAACCAACCGTCCACCACCTTAGTTTACCCTAGTTACCCCAGTTCCTTCGTAACAGTTCACAACCTAATCTCTTTATTTACGAGGGCTATAAGTGCAGGTCTATTTTAATCAATGAGATGGAAACGATAACAACTGGATTTACAATTTGGCACTGTGCTCGGTTTCAATGATTTTTTGTAAACTTCCAGTGAACATAAAAAAAGTGTATCAAAGCTAATTTTAGCATAAAGAGATCTTCAAATCATAATCTCTCTTTATCCTCTGATGATCATTGATGACCTATTCTTGAATTCCATCATAAGTTTCCCCTAATTCATTTTATTGACATTTCTGTTATCATTTTTCTTCACACAATTTCAGTTTCACATTCATTATTCCTTCCCTATTTATCCGTTCATTCATTCGCCCAACATGGCAGACCATCCTATCAACGTCGAAATCTCCAACGAAGTCGATCATTCCATTGAGTCGGTCCTTCCCCACGAAAAGATCTTCTCTATCCAAGTTGGTCACCGTTTGTTTAGACTCAGTGGATTGTCACTATCATCAGATGCTCCATCGTACTTCACCCGGTTTTTTAGTCATGAAGAAAATGACGAGAAGGTATTGTTCATCGATAGAAACCCCGATGTATTCGAGAAGATCTACCATCACCTTCAAGGTTATCCCATCAACATAGAATGCGATTACGATTTTGTTCATATTTGGCTGGACCTGTTTTACTTTGGCCTCCGCAATCTCCAACAGTTTCTACTCCACGAAGACCTCTTTGCCAACGTAGGCAACCAGACGTTCAAGGTTGCGAAGAGTCTCTTCATCAACACGGGCAATTATCCCAATTACTTCACCGTCATCTACGATGGACTCTTCAACGAAAACATTGAAGTCATCGAGTCTAAAGGAATGCTCAGACCACCACCTCTTCGTCCTGCCACAGTCTCACACAGGTCTGCTGAACTCTTTGCCAATTTGTTGGACTTGCTTCGAGGAAACCACGGCATCATCAGAAACGACGAGCATCGTCTGTTATTGTTACGAGAGTGTAGGTATTACAGGTTCTTGGAGCTCGAACAGCGCATTATCAAGCATAAAATCATCAACAACCCATTTTCTCCCTACGAACAAGAAATTATCGTCAATTTGAACGATCTCCACAAAAAGGGTATAATCAATGAATCCCCTGCAAATAAGCTCAAAGAGGTTCCTATTCATTACCGACGTCCATATCTTCTCAAGGAACCATCACGATGTTTGATTTTCGAATTGAATGCATTGCTGGGTATATCACATACAGATTTCTCCGAAGTGAAGCTCATCTTGAACAAAACCGTACATGTGGCGACAGTACAGATCTCACATAAGTTATGCAAGAAATTGAGACAGACTTTCCTGGAGTACTGCGACGATTTTGCATTCGAAACTGTCAAAGGCGTACCTTCAATAAAGTTTCCTGTCGGGTTTTCGGGTTGCAAATCCATCATCAATGGTCGTGAAATGAAAGATCTGTGGGTAAATGATATCATAGGTACGGATAAAGAAGAGGATTACCCACCAACGAAGAAGAGAAAGAGTGAAGATGTTGCAGGTGATATAATCGAATTTAAACTCACCAAATCGTTATGGAGAATGGTGATGAGAGGCAAGTTGGCAAGGCTACATGGGGTTTCACTTGTGGGATTCTCCGATCAAAAAGAGTTCCTTCGTGACAATGTGGACTTCTTGTAATGATTAGAATTTGCCTTTTTATCTTATTTGAAGTTCTATCTATTGTTGAAAGTCATACTTATTCAATGGGCCACGATCGAATTACGAGCTGAACGACTTGCAGAGGCTTCATTTTGAACGTATTCGGTGTTAGCATAATGATAATCGTTGACGACTATCTTGAACTCATCCGTGGTGGGATTGTATCCTTCAATTTCGAAAGATGATAAGTCATCAACAACAATGTCTGCTCCCGAATCGCGGACTTTTTCAGGACTATAAGTGGAACAAATTCCAACGATAAATGCCCCGGCTCCACGGCCAGCTTTGATACCAGCAGGGGCATCTTCGAAAACGACAACCTTTTTATGAGGAGCATCATAGCCCAAGTGCTCTCTTGCAGTCAAATAACCTTGTGGGTGCGGCTTTCCTTGGGAGACTGCCTCTGCTGTGATAAAACAGTCTGGTTTCTCAATAGTCAATAATTTCAACCATTTGGAAGCCAAAGGCAAAGTGCCTGAAGTGATAATGGCCCACCTTTGATGCTTATTGTCAGTTTGTTCTCTTGAGATTTCATCGAATCTCTTGACGAGTTCAACAGCTCCGGGGATAGGTTTGGCATATTGACCAAACGAATCGGGAATCGAACCTTCCCATTCCGTCACTTGCTTGACATCGGCGTCGTTTGGTGACCACTTTGCAATCACATCGTATGTCCTGCATCCGTGGGAGGTCTTGATGATCTCTTCTGGATCAACATGGGGTCTGGTCAGACCAAAGTCTCTCCAAAATTCCGAGATGGCACCGGTTGAATTGACCAAAGTACCATCACAATCAAAAAGTGCAGCATGAACATAAAATACCGCTGGGGGTTTTGCTGAAACAGACAAGCGAGAAGACATTGTTAGATGGGACTTGTTGAAGTTGATAGCTGGTTGATTAAAGATACTAATAATTCAATTAAGAACTGCTAATAACTTTCGAAGTGATGTATAATCAAGGAATGAACATTGATAACATTGAACATACAATCCACAGAAAGCGACAGGTTCGCTTTATATAACTTATTGAAACCTTAATTGTATAATCGACTATTCTAGAATACTTTCCTCGTACCACCATAATTACTCTTAACAGTGCTTCGCAGCTTTCTCGCAAGAAAAGAAAAGACAGAATCCATGCTCGATTGCAAAATTGCTATGCACCAAAAATGCTTGCTCTATTGTTCCCAGGGGAAGATCATGAGAATTTATTGAAAGTGAATGATACATTGTGGTTCATCCGGGGGTAGAGCATCTGGCTGGCTTTCCAATAGAGTGAACCTTGTGCCGTGGGTAATTGCTGGGTATACTGTACTTTTCTACTCCTTCTTTCCGGGTTTGCTTGGTATTCAGCAACAAGTGTCATGTAAATTTCAGAACTTTGAAAGCTGAAGTTCCTGTACTAAGGTTTTAGCAATAAACCTGCTATGCTCATGTTATTGTCGAGTAAATAGACTTTTCCTTTAGTACATCTAATTTAAAATGAGATGATGGATTTTGCACCCAATACTGCAAAATCCATAAATTTTACAAAAAATATATGAAAATGTTGATTGTGAACTTGTTACAATTTAAATGACATTCTTTATCAAATGTCAACTACTATAGATTTTCGTTTAAAATGTAACTCGTGTCTATAAAACGCAATAAAGGTTTCGAAAAATGTAAACCCATCAAAATTGATAATTCGCTCCATTCAAGCCTTCTTTGAACTTGAATTGGATATTGCACCCCCATTGGTATGCCAAATAGATCTCCGAAAGAAAGACCATACCTGTCCGTTAGTATTAGATGATATGATTCCGCCTGGAATTGTAAAACAATCGAAAACAACCAAAAGTAGATCAACCTGGCTTAAGTGTACCCTAATGTGGTTGCAGCATAGTCTTTATGTAAGCTCAAGAAGACATTGAATACCAAGATGCAGCACGATGTGATGACGTTGAGATTCTTACAATAAATTAAGTTTGACTCTATTTTGGACATAATTCATAGTACAAGGCGTTATATAAATGATTACAACCTGGCTGGTTCAGGGGCAGGGATGTGTCCAAAAGGTGGAGGTGTCACATGCCCGTTAACATCAGGGATACTTGTAAGGATTGGAGGGGTGTTGTGGCCGTTAACACCGGGATGATCCACAGCATTATACTTCCTAATCGGAGAGTTAGGCGACGACACATCATTTTCAGGGACATAGGTGGGTGCACCATAGGTGGATATAGACCGTTGTTCTGCATCTTTTTCAAGCTCTTGGTTTTCATAATGGTCGTCGAATTCTTCGGGGTGTCTGACTCTATAATGTTTAACTGCAGAAGGGAACAAATCCATGGACCACATGACAAGTAAAAGACCATAAAAGAATGAAATGGTCCACTCAAAGTCAGCGGAATATGAGTCGTTACCGCTACCCATATAATAACCGAAACAGATGGCAAATACAGCTGCTGCTGCGAGCCACACAAGTTTGGCAAAGAACGATACCATGTAGACATTGGCCCAACGGGACTTTCCAAACACAACCTTTTCGTGGGTTGGACTGAGACGTTGTGGGTAATGGCCGAAAATGAATGAGTTGAGGAAGTTGAAGGCACAAGCAATGAATCCAAACCCAATGAAAACACACACCATGGAAATATGCACTGGGTGGAAACTATTAGTATTGAAGATGGAGACGAAAAGAATCCCCAACTGGGCCACCACGGCGGAAATGATACTAGCAATGGCAAAGATAGGTTGTCTCGTGGAAACATAAGGTTGAAGCTTGCCTTTGACTCTCAAGATATGGTCCATGAGAAGAGTTCCCACGAAAAAGATGGCTTGGAAACCGGCACACGAAATGAAAAGTGGCTGCAAATTGGTGGCACCGATATCGGAGATATACACTGGATCTTGGGTAGAAGGAGCCATGAAGGCATAGTCCGGTCTTCCTTGAATACCCCATGCAACCAACATGGCTATAAGCATTCCCCACCATACCACAAGGGCAATCAATGGGATGATGTAGTAATGGATTTTTTTGAATCTAAGTAATTTCGGTGTCATGATGGACTATTAAGTTTGTGAAGGGAGTTGGAATCACGATTGAAGAACTGATCGATTGAGTAATCAGAATAAATAGAACGGGCTTGAATGCTTTGGTTACTGAAACTTTGAAATGCTGACAATTAAACAAGAAATAAGCCAAGATCGGAACAAATCGAGAGTGAAGAACTTTTGTAGTTGTTTTAATTAAACTCCCGTTGTGAAAACCTGAATATGCTAAAGAGAGTCTCGAAGACCTTGCAACTTTTAAGTGTCAGGCGACCGTTAAACTGATATTTTGAACCACAGATGATCCGACTGGATTGGATTTGACAGAACTCAGGAGGTTCCTACGAGTTCGAGGAAAGTTGATATGGGAATTTCGACTGAAAATCGATTGTATTGCTACATCTTCGGAAGACCTAGCAAGTATTTAAGTAAAAGGCTCCAGATCATCGGCAGTGTTTCAGTCCAGAGTTTGGTAGCAATTGGAGGCTTTGACGTAGGGGACATTGTCGGAATTAGGTCACTTCACAGGGTGCGATTGTTCTTCCGAGGGTAGTTATTATACTAGCGTGTTTTGTACATGGTGCCTGAATAGGCCACGGGAGACGAGGCATGGAATGTATGAAACACCCGGAACGTTATATTTCAGTCGTCCCACTTCCTGGACATGTTAACCGCTTCTAACGGTCGAGTTTGAACCTCCTCCAGCCCTTGATGACGACATTATTTGAGCACCAGCTCATCGCAAATTATGCAACCGCAACACACCCGGATATTGCAGATCCCGATATCCGGGGGTCCGCAATGTTACTATCGCTGGGCTGGCGCTTACAAATAGTGATGTTCATAACGTGTGTGGTGCTGACCAGCGGGGCTTATAAAGAAGTTTCAAGTGTGAACAAAGGCGAAGTCTCTTGTCTTTGTGCTCACGTGAATCCGAAATACTGTTGTATGGATGTACCTGATTGTCGCATCAGTTGCAACCAAATTTCAAGACAATAACGAAGTGGCGGTGTGAATTTTATTTCGTTTGTTGTATTATCATTCTACAATTCTCACGGGGCGTACGTATATCCCCTTCGTATCTCAGTGGTAAACACCACGAAATCTTGTGTGTCATTTCAGTTAGTTAAGGCTATCGTTAATAGCCGCTATCGCGAAGAAAATTCATTATATTGTTGCAAAATCAAAGAGCATTCAATTCAACACGATAGGCAAAGTGGCCGTATCTTCAAGTTTCGACTAATATCGAAAACGGAATTTAGTTCACACACGGACGTAATAACTTACGGCTATCGTCAGATGGTTATTGTCCGCAATCGTATTTACTTGTCCACATGAATTTTGCTTATTCGAACATACTTCAAGAAACACAAATATTTACCTTTGGTGACTTTGAAACATTGGCTGCCCCTTACCGCAAGCCACCACATCTTGCCCCACATAAGCTCCGGCACGGATGCTTCGTTGGATCCATGGCATTGAAAACAGCTGTATAGCGGTTTGGTGATGTCTTGATGGAAGTCGTTTTACAGCTGTGTCTCATGACCGTAAGAAACTAAGGCTATCTTCTCAAACTCGTAACTGTTGCTCTATTTCATATGACTGAATCAAGACAGCGAGAGACGTAACTTTATGGTTGCAAATGCATCATCTAATCACCTGGTACAGCGAAGCCATACGCATAAAGTTGCTCTGCGATAGAAGAGAGGTTGCAGCAATAAAGAACTTGCAGATTTGAAATAGACAGTAAGCCGTTGGGGGGTACTATTTTCGAGGGGGGGAGGACGTTAGTCCCAGACCGATGAGTGTGGTGACGACACCTGTGATTTTTGTTCAAGAGCCAAGGTATAAGTAGGGGAAAGACTCGCCCCACCATAGCATGGAATTCAAAAACTGTTTAACCTACGACTCTCCGAAACTGGAGGTACGGGTAGACTAGCGCGAGCTATAGCTTGAATCGTCGATGTTATGTGTGAACCTCATGGTGTACTCGGCTGTTGTTGGTCAGTTTATCAAAAGTAATGCCAGACGTCTTTTGAATAAGGTCGGTCGAAAACAAACTTCTTCCAAATTGGGAACTCCATTACAAGAAATAAGGCTTAGCAATATTTCAAGAAACAATATAAATAAATAGTACAATAGGTTTGCACCAAAGGTAGTAGGAATCAGTTGGCGAGTCTACTCAATATAACCTGGGTGGTTTATCACTTATTGCCCAAAAGTTTACAAAAATGAGTTTACAGGGTCTTCGGGGATTCAGCCAATTATGCAGCGGTTTTGAAAACAAATAAGTAGAAAAAGCCGTGGTGGAGCGTAAAACTTCAAGTTACACAACCACAACTTAAGTGCATGCCCGGTGATGCTGTTAGACATTGAGAGCTCTTACCTGGACCTCTAGAATTGTGTCGTAAGTAGTTACAAAATTGTGTAGGCCTGTAAGAAAGTCTGTTCGTCTGAGAATATTCAGTCTGCAATAATAAGCAATTTCTAATTACCTATTTTCCTTTCTAAAATAGGTACTCGAATTACATTCAGCTTCATACGTCACTACTGGTATAATACGATTGAAGCGGAATTAGCACGGAGTAAGAACAGGCCCAAATTACAATGCTAACTTTTCAGATCGTTTCAAATGGGCATACCAGAGCACATTGTTATAAACCGGAAGGAACGGACGGATAGTTCAATAACTAAAACATGCGTAGGGACGTTGAAAAAATCAGGACCATATAAGCGGGCAAAAATATCCAGTCCTGGTAATGTTAATCTTGCAACGGAAGTGGAACAATTGTGGAATTGAACAAGAAGTGGAACGATGATGCAGCCCACCCACAATAGTATAAGCGTCAGGATATGACCGTAACGGTCAGAAGAAAATATCGTGGTGACAGACACTGGGATAATATTCTCAGATACTAGTACCACCAGGTTAGGAACATGTAGTAAGCAACCACCAAGCGAAGTGTCACAGGTAGGGAAATCCGTGGTGATCTCATATCACACTGGTTGGACTACGGCATAAGTATAATTATAGAACGTTAGCAGACGGCGCCCAGCAAAATACGGAAGTGTCGGCACTTGAGATACGAATTTTTCAGCTAGGTTGCAAATATCATGGTAGCCAACAATTGTAGTCCAAAAACTCCCCGAAGCCAAGTTTTCCATTTACAGACCAAGGAATAAAAGAAAGAAAATATTGGGTTTTAAAATCTAAACCTAATTTCGAGATGGCTAGAATTTTGCGGAAATGTAAGAGCGAGGTGTATGTTCCATTTCATACGAATGTTCTGGGTAGCCGCTTAGTTTCACGTTCTGAATAAGAAATGATATTGGTAAATACTTGGCTGTAACTTTTGTACTGTATTTGTGAAGCTATCCTACACAGAGCAAGATCATCTGGACCCATGCTTATGGCTATTGTCTATTATTGTATGTTTCCAACACGACAAAAACGCATAATAACGTAAAAAACGACTTTAAAGGGACATACAACATATCAGGGACAAAGCAGTTGTCAATAATAGTTATAGAAGTGGAGTAGTCTAGGCACGAAGCTCAGAGGCTATGACAAAGATGGTCGACGGCCAATTGTGAAAACAGACAAGTAAAGTGATGAAGGCAGTCTATTACACAGACTACAAGTGACTATTATAGTTGGGTGTTATGAGTATTCATCGTTGTATATGTTGTTAAGATACTTGGGATGTTTCTAGAAAGTAGGCGACTATAATGTGGTGACGATGGGGGGAACAAAATATCTGAGCAACCGCAATGAATCAAAGTTTCCATGTGGTAGATTTACGACGGAAGAACTAGAAACAGCGTTAGGGTGATTGCAAATCTTTTTGGAGAAATCGGAATAGTCACCTACCCCAATAAAAGTGAGGAGTGAAAAGTGGAGAATCGAGAAGAATAAAACGCTGGATTATACAATAGACGAACTATCGATTCCAACAACAATAGTAGCGTAGTGGTGGAATCGAAGTTCTATTAGCTTATGAAATCGGGATGGTAGCAACTTCAATAGCGCTACGGCGTATCCAGATAAGGCACTAACTCCATATGTGAATTCTGGGCTGAATAGGTGGGAATGGAACTAAGTTGCAAACTGCGCCAGCGCTCATTAAACATTGAGAATGTGGCGAAGAGTCAGAGCCACCAACGACTTTGAAACACCTTGGATAATGCAGTTTACAGAAACGATCATGATCCTAAGATCACCACTCAACTTCACCGCACGGGATATGGTTGTTACGAGCTTACACGAATACGTATTGTTTCCATGCTTTAGTGCCACACGTAGACGAGCGGAGTGTGAGACGACAGAGTGTTGGGCGATAAATCAACACATGTTAGAGTAATGATGGTCGACAGTCGACAGGAGGACTCGATTGTATTTGATAGGTAGGGTGGGTCTGTACAGTTGATGGCGTTGGCTACGGAATTTCAAGAAAGGTGAGGTTAGCGCTCTCGGGGTAAAAACTTAAGTCAGTAATCATAAGACCAGTTGTTAGTAGGCAGGGAGATTTGGGCGGAGGCAAATGCGGATAGTTACAAGGGCCAGCGGCAAAATAATATGTAGAGAAATGGTGTTCGAGAACCCCATTAGGATAAAACGGTGAAGTCTTGGGGCTTACCAAATGGACTGTTCCAGAAGGAAATACTGGCGCAGTTCCCAACAAAACATTTGTACCACACGGCTCCTGCGCTAAGATGGAGTTGGCCGAAGTGAACAGGCAAAAACAGCACAATAGAATGAAATTGGTCGATGCAAAGCTAAAACCAGAGCGTCTGAGTACACTACAAACAGAAATCGAAATGGCATACACAAGCAAAAAGCAAGAGATTGAAATTAAAAGAGGAATTGTTAACCTGCAAAAGCGCAACAAGAATCAAAAGCAAGACGATGTAGTCTCAAACAAAAAAATGGTTAAGCAGTAGACGCATATTGCATTGTTGTTACTTGTTCTGGCGAGTGCCCTTCCTTTGTCTCACTCAGTTTAGAGTGAATATTTTGTCTCGATCACCAAATGGTTACATGCTATTAATCAAATGCAGCAAGAGGCAATGTAGATATCAGCGGGAGCTATTACAGGTAATAAAAATTGGGAAGAGTAGTGATGGACAGATATGTACAGATAATCGCGTTATTCATGAACTGGGTTTATACCCAGTGCTGCAGGCGTTAGTACTGCGGTACTGGTGCGGAACATCCGGTATGAAAAATGATCCAAGAAAGTAAGAAGCAGAAGCAGAAGTAGAAGCAAAGTGCAGAAAGCAAACGCAAAATTCAAGAAAGTTGAAATGTATTGGGTTCTAATTAATGCAACCCGTAGGACTGAATATTACCAGAGCCGCCAACCAGCAAAGCACAGTTTCACTCTTATTGTCAAGCAGTTTCAGGCGTGGCTAACAAAGAGCAACACAAGCAGAAAAGTTTGTGGTGGTTGGATCGGCCGATTTTTTACAGGTTACTACTGCCGGCCGAATGTGTATAAGAATAGCCGCAAAAATAAATGACACTGCATCTGAGATTTAAAGTTTGTGTTTGAGGTTGAGAAAATAACAATCCGACATTTTTTGCGGCTACAACCTGCAAACTGAATTATTTCTTCTATTGTACGAAAAGAAATTGAGACACGCACTTTATTATTTTGTCATCCTAGACTGATGATGTACTTGGTTAAAGCGCTGCAAAAAAGCGAGCTTTATATATATAAGCCCAAGGAACCAATCTATGCCAAACCACCAAGATCAAAGTCAATTATCATCTCTGTTACGTTGTCTCTTCGTCAAGCTACCATGGGTGACGATACCAACATCAAGAATTACATCAAGGTGGCATGGGTGATAATATCTTCTTCGGGACACCATGACCATACCACCCCAATGCAGCTGCCAAAAAAGCGGACCTCTGTCAAGAAGTTCCACGAATTCTCCAATAAATACTCCAAATTCATCAGTCACTTGGTGTACAACTCGCAATTGACTCCCACCAATCTCGTCATTAGTTTGTACTATTTGTACAAGTACCATCATCACAATAAGGTGCTTCAATTCAAGTTGGATGATAATGTTGGAGCTGAAGACCACGAACTGATGAACATCTACGTGCTTATGATGTCTTTGATTTTGTCTAACAAATCGTTTGATGATCAAAGCTATACGCTTAAGACGTGGCTCAATATCATTTGCAATACTCTTAGCGACAACTCACTGGATTTGGTTAGTGTTGACCTCGGACTCTTAAACTCGTTGGAAGCTCACTACTTATCTAGCTTGGATTACAAGTTATCTTTCAACAACACATACCTCGACCATTCATTCTGGGGCCTCTTGTCCTCCTCATCTGTGTTCAAATTACCATCTGCTTTGATTCACAAATATAGACTGATGGTGAACTCAACTGGCCCCGATGTGGTTCCTGTTGAACAATTGGCAACACCAATTCCAACAAGTTGTATTGCCAGTCCAGGCTACACTCCAGCATATACATCATCATCTCCATACAGAACTCCTCCAAACATGTCCAGTGTGAACTCGCCGTTGGCCACTTCGTGCTCATCATGTACTCTGGGTAAGATGCCGGCCACAGGCTACTCTCCTTTGACTCCTTTGACTCCATACTACTCAGACTACCACTACAAAAGAAGACACATTCACCAGACATTGCAACACCAGGCGTTGGTGAACAATTGCACCTACCCCGTGCCAGCGCAACCACCAAAGTACCATCAACCATATTCAAAGGCCCCTGTCTACTATGTGATGCCTCAACAACCACAGTTTGTGTTTCCAATGCAAGCTCCCCAAGTCCAGATGATGGTGCCTACAGCCCCTCATGATTCTGGAAATATGGTTCAATATTCCTGGTATTGAGCTATGATTACGAACAAAACACCACACTAATTCCACGACTCAAGCTCCGGCTTGATCGTTTGCATCTCGTCATTAACGAAGTTTATGATTCTTGTATATTATCGGTATCTGTCAAGTACCCACTTATTTATTTTGGCTGGAAGAAAAGGATTTCTTGAAAAACTCAATGTAGACTGTAGTGAAGGGTAGATAAAATTGAAGAAGTAAGCGTAAGCTAAAAAGGGCTTACAAGGGCTCTACGGATTTATTGTTCTAGGGATTGCAACCAATGTACCAGTCTGAAACTATCACAAGATTTGCAGTCACTTGAATTGCAGCCCAGAGTCATTTTGCGGCCGTATGACCATGATAGGTGGTGGGATTCGTGCGCGAGCACCAGGCCATAAACCACCAGGTTGGGTGATGATCAGAGTTCGTATTGGGGGGAAGAAGATCATAACGTGAGAGGACGTGGGACGGATTAGTAGGCAGGTTGCATGTTCCTGAAGATCAATTGGGATGTGGTGCTTGTCGCCAAAACCCAAAAGCGCTTGGAACCAAAGCCAACGGAGTCTGAAATTGCAATTGCTGCAATTCTTGAATTTAAGGTTTAGTTCTGAAATGCTGGAACAAAGGATTTTCTTTTGGAGTGGGTTCTGGTGGGGAAGGGATTACAAGTGAGGTCAGAATGGCGGAGGTATGCGTTCCAGGTGAGGCGGTAAAGTGGGGATTACTGAATCAAGAATTCACCTCCAACAGCTACAACTAGTTTGAAAGTGAAAGTGAAAGTGAAAGTGAACAGGAAACATGTAAAAATGAACTGGTACCATTTGTTTGGCCATGACAAGATACGACCAGGCCATTCGAACCACGGAATCTTCATCGGCTCCAAAATGGCTATGCCCGAGCCTAACTCCATGTCCCGCCGAATCTCAGGTTGAAGCAAGCACAAGCACAAGCATAGGTACAAGCACAGACACAAGCACAAGCAGACATGGTCATTTTTCTTAGTTGTTTCGAAATGCTACGGTTGTAACATAACGGTTGTTTCCCCGGCCGTTGCTACCAACTAAGGCTTTGAAGCCGTTTAGCAGAATCGATCCTCACCTTCGTCTCCTATTGTAGTGTTTAGACTCCTGCAAGGCGAGGTGCAGCATCTAATATGGGCGTATTTCTTTTTGTCCAGCCCAGGGATAGGACGAACAATAGTATTATGGTGGCACGGCCCGATGCTACAACGCAGTACTGGGTTTGGGTTTGGTGGTGACCGTCATAAGGATGGCAGAAGGGGCAGAAAACTGCATTGTCACGTATAACATGGCGTAGAATCGTTAATAGAAAGAGGAATAATAATGAATATGTAAGGGCTCGTTAATGAATAGGAATAAGAAGTTGGAAGGAAGTTTGCTAGAGGAACTTATCACTGAGAGTGGGACGAATGTTACTGTCTCGGTACGACATTCCTCCTATTTTAGGTCCATAGGTCGATAAACCAATTGGATCATGAGTTGATGTGAGCGTCCCCTTTTGGTTTTGGCTGGGCCCATCCTTTGGAAGTGCTTCAATCTCCAATACACGCAAGCGTAACTGTAAATGGTCAGCACATCTTGATCGTGACCACCTGGAATACCGGCCACCTAACCTCACCTAGTGATGGATATTTTGTTCAGCCTCCAACACTCTTAGTAATAAACAATATGTAGCTACGGCAGATTTCTTTTTGTGCGTCCATACATTGCAAGCAAAGGAGGTTTCACAAAGTGTGCCCTGTTGTTTTATGGCGGTGGCTCCAGATGAATCGTCTGATTGTATGTCATTCCCCCCTCTTCCCAAAACGGCATAATTTACGGCCGGGGTGTGAAGCAAACCTGTAAAAACTTGGTTATTTTCCGTGTTAGTTATCTGTGTGGCCACTGACTCCGCATTTGCCTGTACCCAGGCGCCAGTGAATATGACCCGTTTTTTTAAACTGGTGCATATGCACTGCATACAGCGAACACAAACTCTTACATAACTCACCGTTCTACCGGTTTGATGCAGAGTCCCTCTTTGACGCACTGTTTAAAATTGGAGTTTCATGTTTCCTGCACAAACCCAAAATCCCACCTCTGGATCAAGCCCATAACTTCTTCAAGGATCCATGCACCTGGCGCCAATAAAACCCGAGCCGTCTCAGAGCTCTCAACCCAGGGAAATGGACACCGAATAGTGACCCATCCCTGATATAATTTATTTTGCCCTCACAATCAAAGGGCACTTTCTGATTGGGACGGAAAATTAATACGATCAAACTGAAATCTAGCTAAGAGCTATTATTATTATTATATTATTATTATCGATTATATTATTATTTCTGTTAATACGACTAATATCAGTATTGGCTACGCACGACCGTCGAAATCTACAGATCGCAACACTTGAGTAAAGGATTAGTAAAAGGTATGCAAAAAAATTGAAGTCATCTCATCGCAAAAGTGTATTCTAGGTTTTGGCTTTTAGACACCAATGGGGTCCACCAACACCACAGTGTGTACTCTATGTGAAGTAGGCGAGGTAAAGTATAAGTGCCCGAAGTGTCTGGTTGGCTACTGTTCATTGGGGTGTTTTAAGAGTGAAAAGCACGAATTAATCCATGAAAAATTAGTGAAAGTAGTGCACCACGTCGAGGATAACAAACTAGAGGAGAAACAGAAACAAGACGATGACAACCAAAAGGACCAAGATCAGTTTGCCAAAATTTGTTCCGATCCTACTATCCAAGCAATGCTCAAAGAGGATGCATTACAGTTCCATTTACTTACGCTCATCCAGATTCTCAACGATTCCAAATTAACCGCCAACAATAGAAACGGCGGTCCTACCAGTGGACTCTCCAGTGACGACCGATTCTCCATCATGAACTTACGTTTGAATGATTTGCGAATGGGCGGAATCGAAGAAAATAGTCTTGTGGAAGAGTTTATTGACCGGGTGTTGCAGTTGCAAGGAGACGAGGTGAAATTGTGAAGTTACATTACTCCGAGAAAGTCTGGGTATACTACTAGGACAGGAGCCTAGCCGGAGCATATCCGTTAGTATTTGTATTAGTATTGGGTTTATTATGATTCTGCCCTGGTAATATATGACAATATTGATGATATTCTATAATTAAGTTGCAGGGTTGAAACTTTAATTGTCGAGTCTAAGAACCTCGACGGTCTAGCTTTGCCAACCTTCTACAATAGGCGGTGTTTGCCTAAAAATCTGCTCGACATGCAACCTTTTAGTCTTACCGAAGAGTGCTCTCCTAAAGTTGCCTCTTGACATTGCCTATTAGTTTGGAGCTGAGCCTGGTATAATTTTGGTAAGTTCCTGTATAAAGCCGCCTTGGTGTTGAAAACAGCCGGTATGCGTTAAGAAAACAGGCCCGAGAGTTGATAAAAATGCAGTTTGTTCGCTGCAGATTGCTCTTTTGGTGCTTCTCTCAAAGGACAACATGTAAATGAACTTTTATTGATCTCGTATTTTGTAGTCATCCTTCTGCTGCCAACATGTAAAAATCCTTTGAATTTATCCATTTCTGCAGACACTCGAGGGCATAGAAAATATCGGACAAAAACTACACAACTATAAAGGGAGTCAAGTCCTCTATTCAGCATTGATATCAATTATGGAGTAGCCAATCTTGAGTAATCCTCGAAATCGCTATCGTGAGTAACCTTTATTTCTATATTATTGAAACTGGCATGACCGGCCGCATTACAAACGATACAAAGCTCTCACATTAAATGTATCTGGTCGTACATTTTTCGTAGTTGTCCAGTATGTACACTATGTGCACCTACTATATACCATATACTATGTACACTCCACCTACCAATGTAGATTGCATCGCATGACATTGCAGATTGCATTGTGCTCCTCTCAGATTGCAGCACGCACTGACTTTTCCACTATACTACACTACTCTTCATAACCCATTAGGATATACAGGATCACAACTGTATAATTATGAATCGCTGTCTTTGTTGCGTCGCGCAGATACTTTCATATTGTGCCGGCACGTGACCTAAAGGTGCATGTCGAAAGACCTTCCACGCGTACCGGAGTTTGAACCACCCCGTTTATACATTCCCTCACCAACCTTCTAATTGTAGAGTCTATCACGTCCTGCAAATACCCACCCCAACATTCCATACCGAAATCGGTCCGAACTTCCGCATAATACTTCGACAGGCAGGTACCCATTCGTAAATCAAAGGTTTAATTGTGGCCAGCGAAGATCCGTAGTATCCAATCTTCAACTTTTGGTGCTGGCTTTACTAATTTCAGGTTAGAAAATGGGAAAAGATTCGACAGAAAGATCGCCATACAACTGTGCAAAAAGCCATTGCCCGGAACAATCAAATAGCGGGAATACCGCCAAAGAATTGAGGCTGTATGGACCAAGAATGTAGCTATTTGAAGAATTTAAGGGGTCAAGTACCAACCCCATCCAAAGGCCCAGGCCCGGCAATCCCTTTACATTGTTTTGCAACAGGTTGCAAATGCAAAGAATAGTCACGTGGAGCCCCTATCTGTATAGTCATACATAGACAAACTTTGACTGCATTAAATTGTATATATTAGATAGTACAGACATGTGTGTTGAACGCCAACACTCTATTATAACTTGGCGGGCATAAACATTTTTTCAAAAGATCGGGGTCAGCAAGATCGATCAGGAATAGAGCCTCATTAAGGTTGGTAGTGCCAAAATGTCCGATTTTCTTATTTGCCTCAACAGTGATTAAATTCATAAGCCTTTATCGTTTTGGTTTGACCGATCTGGATTGACAACGTAGAACTGCTGGTGCTGGTGGAGACTCAGACCACTTTTCCTCCCCAAGTATTCTTGGTCTGGCCATTCAATGGCTTTTCTGCAGTAAACTTGAAGAGGAATCCACCCAAATCGCCCGACGTATCTTTGGGGTCGATCTTAGCATTAGGATCATCTAATTCTAGATGGCCCGTGGTGACATAAATCTCATCATCATTCTTGCCCCCAATGGTTACTGAAGTCAACCGGTTTGCAGGAATGGTGTACTTACCTGCTAGTTTTCCATTGGCGTCAACATGTGCCACGGTTCCGGTACTGAAGACTGCTGTGTACACTTCGTCATCTTTAGTCATCGTTAATCCATCAGGTTCAGGACTTTTGATATCGGGGAATAATGTCTTGCCCAGAACATACGGTCTCTTGTTCGACAATGTATTGGTAATATAGTCGTAATCGAATTGCCAAATGGTGAAAGTAAGTGAGTCCGTCCAGATTAATTTTTTGCCATTGTTGGAGAATGAAAGACCGTTGGGAATGTATACCGGAGAGTCGATCATGGTTTCAATGGTTAAATCGTGGCAATTGATTCGGTAAAGCTTACCCTCTGGCTTAAGATCATATGGAAAGTCAGACATGACTCCGATCCAGAGATGGCCCCATGGATCAACTATTCCATCGTTGGAACGTAATCTTTCTGACTGATGAGGGTACTTGACAAAGTAAGGCTCGATTTTACCTGCAACAAAGTCACCCTTGGCCACACCGTGCTTTCCACATACCAAGATGATGTTGTCATTGGATGTCAAGGCAATGGCCCCGATGCTTTCACCCTTTTGGTTGAATCTGAGCTTTTCGTGGTCAAAAGGACCATCTTTTCCAAGAAAAACACGGTGTGCTTCACCAGCAATGATATCTACCCAGAGAAGAGTGTTATTGGAGGGATTGTAGGTCACACCTTCCGTAAGACGACCCCTGTAGCTAGGGAGAAAGATGTTTTGAGCCGTGAGGGCTGTTGTTGGAACTGACATATCGATTAAAGAAGACAAGTCCAGCGATAGTTATCGGTAAGATCAATTGAGATTGATACTGATCAATGAATTGGGACGGCTGGCAAAGTCTGTGTATATACAATTGTACAACAGCAGTGACAGAATTGAAAGATGAGTGATTGGTTTTGGTCAAAGACTTCGTATTCAGAAGTAGATCACTTTATCAAAGATTGGTTAACTTGTTGATCTCGTAAAAAGTCCGATCTTAGGGCCTTCAGAGTCTATTGGCGGTATCTCTTTCGATGATAGTCTAGATCTAGAGTTTCAGCTTGTAGTTGTGACTTCTTCTCTTCATACCACTACTCGTTCGTATATCAATGTGAAAACTCTTGAGTTCGTACCTTTGTTGGATGGTGAGCACGACACTACTTACGAATTCTGACACTAATACTGCGATAAAAGACGGGACAAGACACTTTAGGTACAGTTTAAAAAAGACCCAGACCAGACACCCGGAACAAATACACCAAAATTTACCCACTACTATATCTATTTAGACTATTTGGTCATGGGTTCTCTACCCCTGTGTGGGTGTTTGAATCTAGACCTTGTTCCTTCGATTGTACATTTGACTTAAGAGTAGAGTGAGCGCAGGTATAAATTAACGACAGACAGTACACATAAAGAATCAGTGGTGGTACCTTTTTCGGTCACATTGAGACATTTCAAGACATGGTCAGCGGCAAGGGCCATAACACATAATTAAATCTTTGAGACAATTTTTGACATACCCAACTATAATTTAGAACGTACGGCACTGCCTTTTTGTCCCATATCTATCACTTTGATGTGCTCCATTTCTCAAAGTCCGAGACTGCCAACTATGAAGTATGCCATCAGCCTCTATTCAGCTCTATCACCGTATGGAGATATCGTCGACAATCAAACAATCCAATTGTTTGTCTAGATCCCTTAAGATCTTTCCCTTTTCAGACATTTTCAGACACTCACCAGAGATCTACACTTTCTTCGTCGTCGTCGCCATGAAACTTTTCTCCCATCTGCAAGAAAAACTTCGCCCGGACAATTGTCCTGATCCTGATTTCTTCCTCCATGCTCCTATTGGTTCCGGGTATACCCCAGATCCTCCACACTTGGTTAGTATGCCACCACTTCCTATTTGGGCCCAGGGTACCTGACTTACTCCGGCGGTGGGCCATATGCAGGATGAACTACAAAAATCAGATGTGTCTATATGCAGTGCCTTACATACAGCACTAAAGGTTGACTATATCAAGAGCTCTCTTTCATCTGAAGCTGGGCCCATTCCCGAGCCAATTGGGCCATGGCTTCGGAGTTCGTGGACGCGTCCACGATATCCAATGGAACCTGACTTTCACTGTACTCTTTTTGAGCAAACCTGCCCACGTTCGTCTTGGTGATAAGCCGGAACTCATATTTTTCCGAAATTTCTTCTATCTTTTGGCTTTCAGTCAACTCAAAAGACTTATCAGCGGCATCAGGCTGCTCTTTTAAATTCCCTATCAGCAGATGTTTATCGGTAGTTTTGTCGGAATGCAAAATATTTTCAGTCGAGAAGGATGCAGTGTTTTCAGAAGAAATAAACCTCTCCTGGTTTGAAACATCTTTGGAGTCACCTTTAGCTTTTGTTTCATTTGATTCAGCCTTTAGCAACAACTCATTCCACGTAAATAACAACGAGTCACTCTTTCTCGTGAATGGATTGATATCGATGATATAAACCTTCTTGAATGGCCGCGGGACGTACACGTCTACTATATACTTTTCCTGGTTCAAAGTGTCGATAACAGTATCGTAAATAAAGTTACCTATGACCTCGTTCAATTCTTCCTGCAAGCTTTCGAGGAAAACATAATGGTTCAAGTCTCTCTGGGAAATTCCCAATATACGCCCATCCTTGACGAATACCCGGAACTCTAACGCAGGATTCACGTCCACCCACTTACGGAGCACCAACTCATACTGTACTTCTGTCTCTATTGCTGTTTCCTCGTCATCCACCGCACTAAAGGGATAGTCGAGATCGTCAACTATATGGTCAGAAGCATTCAACAAAAGATAGATATCGTTCTGCTCCCGACATTGCATAGTGTTCCCGGGCATAATCCACCTGGCATCTTTGGGAGCAGACCAGTTGAGCTTCGGTACAACTTTGCCACCCAAAGCGGCTATTTTCGTTCCTATTTCTTGATGTAACTCTTTGAAGTCTTCAATGGATGTCACTTTAACTGGATCCAGAACATTCACTTTATCGCCATTTTCTGTCTCATCTTCGCTCTCCCAATCACTATATTCATTGTCGCTATTCGCCTCAACTGGAACTCCTTTCCCCTCTAGATGGATACTGTCACTGGCCAAATAGTCTATAAAACTTTGGGGCAAGGGCAGAATGATCTCTGACTTGAACGTATGTTTTTGCAACTTCAGATACCATTTCGAGTACGAAAACTCGAGGATTTCATCCCTGGTCACGTGGATCTTTTCAAACGTGGCGTAGGCTACCATTGAGGAGTTTTGGGGTCGTTGTATGTTGTATTAGTATGGTTGGAAGAAGACTTTTGCATCCTTGGGTTGTTAGTTAGTCATCTCAGATATTGAGAGCTAATACCGGTCAAATGATCATGTGACTAAGCCGGAACTTACAATCATGGACATGAAACAAAAGGCAAACGAGTAAATAAGGGAGTTATAAGGCTGCAGCAATGAAAAATCGTTTAAGGTGAGACAAGTCAATACCTTTTGTTTGATTAAGCAACTATTTTGAGTCTACATGGCTCAATAACATGGTCCACTACACCGTAACAAAAGTCCCCGAAACTCATGTTAGCACGTGTCAGGCACCGGAACTATTCTATATCTACTTTGTACGTAATCCATTACCAATCGTTCTCATCAAATTTTCACTACCGCGACGACGAAATCAAACCAAAAAATTCACACCCAGTATAAACTAACCACTACTATTTGTTAATATAGCCATCATCTGCGTCACAAACACCACGTTCACGCGACTTTCAGCCCACATACCCAATTGAACGTTAAAAGTGTTCAATCACCGATATCCAGCTTTTTTTTGCCCTCAAAATAAGCAAAAACTCACCCTGATAGAGCCTTTTGCCTTTATTTAACTAGCAACACATCATCATAATAAATCACAAGTATGGCCGCCGCATCACGAGCCGTTGCTCCCTCCAACGCCACCTTCAGAGACAAGGACAAGCCCCAGGAAGTTAGAAGATCCAACATTCTCGCCGCAAGAGCGGTTTCGGATGCCATCAGAACATCATTGGGACCTAAGGGAATGGATAAGATGATCAAGACCGGGAACGGGGAAATCATTATCTCCAACGATGGTGCCACCATTTTGAAACACATGGCTGTATTACACCCCGCTGCCCGTATGTTGGTGGATGTTAGTGCAGCACAGGACATCGAAGCAGGAGACGGTACTACCTCGGTCGCTATTTTGACTGGAGCGTTTTTGGGAGCTGCTGATAGACTTTTAAATAAGGGAATCCACCCTACATTGATCTCGGAATCTTTCCAGAGAGCTGCCAAGCGTTCGTGTGAGATTTTATTGGATATGTCCTACAAAATCAAGCTTGAAGACAGAGAACAATTGGTAAGAGCTGCAGCAACCTCGTTATCTTCCAAGATTGTATCGCAATACTCCTCGGTCTTGTCTCCTTTGGCAGTCGATTCCGTGTTGAAAGTAATCAATGAAGAGCAAAATAACGCTGATTTGAACGACATCAGACTCATCAAGAAGGTTGGAGGTACTATCGACGACACTGAGTCCATTAATGGTGTTGTTTTGACTCAAAACGTCATCAAGACCGCCGGTGGGCCAACCAGAATCGAGAAAGCAAGAATCGGTTTGGTACAATTTCAATTATCCCCTCCAAAACCTGACATGGAAAATAATGTGGTGGTGAATGATTATAGACAAATGGACAAGATCTTGAAGGAAGAGAGGGCTTACTTGTTGAACATCTGTAAGAAGATCAAAAAGGCTAAGTGTAACGTGATCTTGATACAAAAGTCCATTTTAAGAGATGCGGTCAACGACTTGGCATTGCATTTCCTTTCAAAATTGAATATCATGGTCATAAAGGATATCGAAAGAGACGAAATCGAATTCTTGGCCAAATCCACCGGATGTAAGCCAATAGCAGATATCGACAACTTCACTGAAGACAGATTAGGATCCGCTGATTTAGTTGAAGAAATTGAAAGTTCTGAATCCAAAATCGTTAAGATCACCGGAATTGCTGCCAAGAACGTCAAACCTACCGTTTCCATTATCGTAAGAGGTGCCAATCAACTTGTGTTGGATGAAGCTGAAAGATCTATTCATGATGCTTTATGTGTGGTAAGATGTTTAGTTAAAGAGAAGGCTTTGATTGCTGGTGGAGGTGCTCCAGAGATCGAAGTGTCCAAGACATTGATGAAGGAATCGACGAAATTGGTTGGTGTTGAACAATTTGTTTACCAAGAGTTTGCCACTGCTTTAGAAGTTATTCCAACCACCTTAGCTGAAAATGCTGGTTTGAACCCAATTAATGTTGTGACTGACTTAAGAAATAGACACGAAAATGGTGAGAAGAACGCTGGTATTTCGGTCAGAAGATCAGGAGCCTCCAATACTTACGACGAACATGTTTTACAACCTGTTTTGGTGAGTACCAGTGCTATCACCTTGGCCTCTGAATGTGTTAAATCGATTCTTAGAATTGATGACATTACCTTCAGTCGTTAGTAAAAGGAATAGCGTACCATAATAGAAATTTAATTAATTCGTTGACTTAATGAAATAAGTAAATACATATAATCGAATGATTATTCGATAACTTGACTATTGATGTAGGTACATCAAACTTTCGTAATATATCTTTTTAATAATAAATCATCACTATATACTTAAACCAACTTAACAGATCTAGATAATCCTTTCTTAATACCGGTCTTTTCACCTTGGTAAGGACCACTGTCTCCGGTGTAAACTTGTCTGACCGACTTAAGCTTCTTCTTGGCCTTTTCATATTGATTTCTCTTCTTGACTCTCGAGTTTCTGTTCTCCTTCTTTCTGTGAGGGGTAAGACCCTTGTTTTTAAGAATTTGGTAGTTGATAGCTCTCTTACCGTCCTTGCCCAAATGTTCTATAGCTTCTTCCAATTTACCTTCCTTGGCAGCCTTCACAGCTTCCTTGTGAGATTCCAACCGGACCCTCTTCTTGTCAATTCCAGACTGTTTCAATTGATTATAATATTCAAGATCTTTTCCGTTATTAACTTCGTTGGCGATACGTTCATCTTCAGACCCAAAGTCATCTGCTCCCTCGTCGAGATTAAGATCATCTCCCAATTGTGCTTTGTCTTCTCCCAAGCCCTTCTTTCTAGCTTCTTCTATGAGCCTCTGCTGTCTTTCGAACAATCTTTCTCTATAAGGTAAGTCCAAATCTCCCGAATATCTTTCGTTGTTCTTGCTTTGTGCTTGGTCGATCTTGGATGTGTAGAATCTTAATGTCTTCTTACGACGTTGTTTATCTTCAAGATCAACATCGTCAACATTCGAAGATTCGGAGAAATCTCCGAGTTTTCTGTTTGCAACTTGTTTGATTTTACGGGTAGTATTGATATCGATATTGAGATCATCGTCGTCTTGTTGTGCTTCGTCTTCAGATTCGAGTTCTTGATCATCTCTTGCATCAACGAATTCAGATTCAGATTCAGATACCGACTCGTCGGAATCAAACGATGCTATTCCTGATTGGGAAACCAATTCTTCAGATTCGAAATCTTCATCTCCTTCTGAGGCAATATCCTTATCTACCTCTGGTAATTCACTGGCTTGTCTCCACACTTCCCGCGATCTTAATATAGACTCCATGACGGCGTTGTCCTTCATGGTGGTGAAGTTGTCTCCTGCAGTCAAGTTATCCACAAAAATGGCAAAATAGGATGCAATGGAACTTAAATATGCTGATAATGCCACCTGTTTAATCTCCGATATCTGGGTATTGTTCTGTTTGAAAAGCTCCAACTGTGGTTTGAGTTGATTCAATTCCTTTAATAATGGTACAAATTCAGGGAATGACTCCTTCAACACCTTGAGCTTATCACTGTCATCGAGGTTGTTCATGGAGTTGTCTTTATTGATAATAAACTGCGATTTGGTCACGGTCTTCGCATCGAACTCTTCTCCAGTTTTCTTCCAATCTTCCATAACATCTTCATCAATATAGTCATCCATTTCCAACTCTTCAAGATGCTTCTTTTGTTGTCTTAAAGCTTCCTCGGTCATTTGTTTCGAATCTTCATCATCACTAGCATCATCTCCTCCATAGTAGTCTTTTTTTCCACCCCAACCCTTCAATTCTTCTTGCTCTTCTTCACTAACTTCTCCATCTTCATCGTCGTCATCGCTAGCATCTTCTTCTTCTTCTTCTTCTTCTTCACTTTCTTTATCGCTCTGGAATCCAAGAACTTCTTCATCTGAAGACTCAGATTCTATATCATTGGATGGGGCATATTCTCCCGCATTTTCGAGCAACACTTTTTCCTGGTTGGCTCCAAATGTATCCACTTCGTCAAGGTCCACATCGGCACCCACATGGTGTCTGTTTGCCTGTTTTCTGGCCATTGTTTGCTTAAGTAGATGTGGTATACATTTTGATTCATCTCATCTGAAGAATGAATTTTTTGTATGTGAGGTCACGTGATCGAGATGACTTGGCCAAAGAGTTTATTGATCTATAGTTCAGGCTTCGGTGATACAAGTTGGGTTAAATTGGTCCGGAAAGAATCCCATACCATTGAATTCCCTCTAAATTACGCTCTAAGTCGTCATCGCCGTTGTAAACCTTTTCATTCAATATCTCATGTCATCTCAATATTGCAGAACTGAAATCACGTGACTTTCTTCAATTCGTAACAAGTGTAAATAAGTGGAGACAATTGGAGCCAAAACACGGTTTGAAACAGTATTCCGTCCATTTGTAGTCTTTTAAAATCCCTCAGTACCTTTGTCTTGCAATACTGCTTCTTTTAATGGCACTTACATTCAAATTGAATATTCCTATATGCACTCTCAAAACCCAACCTCTAAGTACTGCATGTGCTGAAAAATCTACATCAAATCATCTCCAACTACCAAACACCACCGTAACAAAACCAACCATGTCGAACCGGTTAGAATCGCTCAACTCCAAAAAAGCGCCCGGTGGCTCCAAGCCGCTGTTGAAGTTCAAACCCAAAGTTGTGGCGAGAAAAACGCACGAAGAACGGGCCAAGGAGGCCCCGATCCAGGTCAAACAAGAATCAAACCATCCTTCATCTACATTGTCCCGTGGCCGTGGTTCTGGCCGTGGTAGGGGCCGTGGCGGGCGTAATAACTACGCTGGAACCCATCTCGTATCGCTGGGGCCGCTTTCTCTGGGGTCAGTTTCGATGGGAAACGCCAATGGAACCAAACTAGGCTTGACGTCTGACCAAACATTCAATTCGGTATCTCCCACGCCTGAATTCCTCCAGAACTTGAAACTCAAGGAGAAAAGGCCATCCGCAATTGGTCTCGGGGGTGCCAATAGCAAATCCAAACTGCCAACTCCAGGCGTGGCCACCGAGGACGAAGAGGTGGATGAAGAAGATGATGATCCAACCAAAATCAATATGAACCAAGAGTACCGTTTTGCAGACGAAGAAACAGTTCTTTTCCCAGTCAGACCTAGCAGAGACTTTCCGACTGCTAAAGAAGGAACTCCTTTAGTGGTGAAATCGGAGACACCCGAATTGGTGGAAGATGATGAGTCCAAAACTGAAAGTAGAGAACAAACAGTAAAGAGTGAACCACTTGAAGAAAAGTTACAACAGATCAAACAACACAAGGCCGAACTCGAACAGAAGATTGCAGTGCCAACAGACCTCTTTGACCGTGAAGAATCAAGCACACTCGTGGCCGATCACCAAGAAATATTGGATTTACTCACTGACAAGCTTGAGGGCCTCGAAACAGGTTCTGAAACCGAAGAAGACACCGGTTTCGACAAATACATTGTTTTCCACTTACCCAAGATATTACCGACCTACATGAACGAAAGTGGAGTCAAAATTGAGAGCACAGACATTTCTCTGGTCCATAGGTCGAGGTTTATTTCGGACTTAGCACAACTACGTGGACAAGTAGGTAACATCAACATCCACCAGTCGGGAAAGATCTCGATTAATTTGGGTAACAACAACAACCTATCGCTAGCAAAGGGTAATCCCACAAACTTTCTCCAGGAAGTTGTTTTGCTTGAAGTTGATCCATTGAAACAAGACCTGGACCAACAAGATGGTGATGCGGAAATGTTGGACGAAGATGGAAGGAAAGTAAGAGGCAACTTTGTTCGTTTGGGGGCTGTTGAAGAGAAGTTGGTTGCAACGCCAATTATCAATTAATGAGTACAGATATGTATAGTAAAATAAAGATAACATAGACATGAATATTTAGTGAAATTAGGTATTAGAAGACGGGTTAGTGAATGGAGAATAAGAAGATGTTGCAGGTTTTGGCGGCACGAACCCAAGGTTACAAAATTGAAAAGAGAATATTGACTACTCTGCTTTTTGATTCTACACATTTTTTACAAATTTTTGAAAATATTACAATTATACAATAAAGGTTTGTCCAGAGACTGAATTGACCCATGTGAAGACCCCGGGGTTCAAAGCCTTCAATCAGTAATTATTTACAAGTATCTACTACCTCTAGTGGCTATAAATAACCAATATAATTAACTACAGCGTCATTAGTACATGACAACTCTATTTTATTTCAATTAATGGCTATGACTAAATTATGATTGTTCCAATAATCTTTGTGTTAACGATTCCAAGTCTTCCAAAGTCTCTGGTTCATCCAATTCCAAGATCTTGTCATCGTTCTTAATATGCTTATCGTTTTCAAACCACTTTGGTTTCTTGGCTTGAGGTTCATCATCTTCTGATTGACTTGAGTATTCCAAATCCTCGTCAATGTTAGGAAGTTGATAAACGACTTCTCCTTCACTTTCACTGTCCCCGTCCCCTTCTCTGGCTCTCTTTTCGATTTCCTTTCTCTTTCTCTTCTTCTCTTTCTTCTTTTCCTTTACCTTTTGTTTGTCCTCAACATCAGCCTCAGTCATCACCTTGGTTTCTTTATTCACGAAAGATTCCTTTTGAGCGGACGCACTTCCCAACTTCTTGAAGTCTTCTTCATCTTCTAACTCGTATAATGGATGTGGCACACCATCATCATCGAATCTTAACTTGGTGGAGTTACCAGTCATGGAAGCTTTTTTAGAGAGCGCTTTCTTTTCTTGTCTCTTAGATACTGGAATGCTGAGATCTGGGAGCTCGTCTTCCACCAACGTATGATCTTTTCTCTTAATTTGCATGAATCCTCCATCATCACTATCGGAACCGCCATCACTATCATCTCCTTCTTCATCATTTCTATCTTCATTTATCTTGCTTAATTTAGAAGCTTCAGCTTTATTACCGGCCAACGTCAAATAATGGTCAGACAACACAGTTTGATTCTTCCTTTCGAACATTCTATCGTATTTGGTTCTCACCTTCTTGTCCTTGCCATCTTCCACGGTTTCTCCATCTTCGTTTGTTTTTTCCAATGCAGTTAATCTTCTTGAGGCATTCTTCTTTTCCTTACTACCTTGTCCTCCCTTTATCTTAATCTTTGGTGCACCCGGTAAACCCAAGGATGCAGCAAACTTTTCGGTTGGAAGGGTCTCAACATTGAAAATATCTTTATCTTTTTGAACGAATACCGATCTATAATATGAAATGAATGCTCTTTGTCCCAAATTTTTTAATATAGGATCCTTGAAACACAATGACTGTAATTGAGGCCTTATTGACTTCTTATTTTTGGACTTGATATTCATGAACTTGGGTTCGATGTTGTTCATCTTTAATCTCTTTAACATAGCCTCTTCTTCTGTTGGCAACAACATCATCAACGAGTTACCCTTTCTTCCGAATCTAGCACATCTTCCGACTCTGTGGATATAGGTAGAGACATCCTCTGGGCAATCTACTTGTATAACCCAGTCAATGGTTGGGAAATCCATACCTCTGGCCACAATATCAGTTGCAAAGAGACACGAAAACTGTGATTTGGAGAACTTGGAGATTGTCTCCATTCTTGAAGTTTGCTTGTTACGTCCATAAAGCTTGAGCAAAGAAATACCCGGTTGTAATTGTCTGAATGATTCATAGGCATACTGGACCTGTTTTGAAGACGAGAAAAATACCAAGATCTTGCTTTTGAGATGCGATTTGATAAAGGACCAAAGAACATCAAGTTTCTCATCAAGAGGGATCCTAATATAGTACTGACTGAGAGATGGGGGGATACTTGAACCCGGTTCATTATCGTGTTCTTCTCCATTTTCATCGGGTCCATTACTGATACCCACTGTGTTTCCACCAATTCTCTTGGGATTGGTCAAAGATAATCTGGCCAAATCCTTGATATTATCAGTCTGAGTGGCACTAAAAAGCATGGTTTGTCTGGTTACAGGCAAATGGCCAATAATATTGTCTATTTGCTTTTTGAAACCCATATCAAGACATCTGTCGGCCTCGTCCAACACCAAGACCTGGAAATTGGACACTTCCACACCTACAGATTCGTTCAAATGCTGAGAAATACGTCCTGGTGTTCCGATCAAGATATTCATTTTGGATATTCTGTCCTTTTCGAACTTGAAGTCCTTTCCTCCAATAACAAGCCCAGCACTGAAATTATTGTACTTTCCGATCTTAGTCAAGACCTCGAAAATTTGCTGGGACAATTCTCTTGTTGGCAGAACAATAAGGGCAGTGAGTCCATCATACTCTGTGATCTGGTTTCTTGAAAGTAATTCAATCACAGGCACCAAAAACGCCAAAGTCTTTCCCGATCCAGTTTTGGCGGTACTCATCAAATCTTCGCCCTTCAAAGCGATGGGAATGGTTTTTTTCTGGATCTCCGTCATCTTGACGAAACTGGCCTCTTTCAACCCCCGTAAAGTATGGTCAGAGATAGGTAAATCTTCAAATTGAGTGGTCGAAGCTTCATCTTTAATTGGATCGTAATCATCGATTTTTTGCTGCAAATTTTTGATTGTTTCTTCCTCTTTTTCCCTATTGGAGATTCTCTTGGACTTGGGATGAGCCTTGGCCGGCTGTCTCTTTGGTTTGGCCATTTCTGCGTGGTTCGAGAGGTATTTAGATTTCTTGTTTCTACTATGTAAATAAAGAGATGAGATACTCTTCTAAAATTTTACGCTGTATGCAGGTCGGGGTATTTGCAAGTATAGAGATGAGTAGGCTGCGAAATGAAGAAACATGATGATGTAAGAGTCAGGAAATGGTGATTGCGAGAACATTAAAGATGATCTGGATTTGTGGGGCTTGTTTAAAATACTTGTCAAAAAAATTGGGGTTTTTGAGTGAAAATTGACGAAGTATTGTAGCTTTGGACAAACATTTGCCAAAAACTGGATTCTATTGAACAGTTATTAAACTTCGGAAGACGCTCTATGACGAGCAGATAGCAAGAAAGTATTGATGGATATACATTTTATTCTAAGATTATTATACATTTGTGGTTTCACAATAGTAAATCGATTACTTTTGTTGTTTGCGAACCAAGGGTTTTTATATGATGACTTCAACAGCAAGAGCAGCACGGCCACTGTGAAACGATCATGTCATCCGGTTTTCATCAATAAAGTTCGGGGATCATTGAATCGTGAATGGAGGAGATGTTCTAAATCGTCCACAGAGTCTTAGATCAAATGGAAATAGTTACTAGGCAGTTTTTGTGCAATACATCTCCAGTCAGCATTACAAGCACAAGCACCAACATGATAGTCATAATGCCAATTAACTCATATTGTGCATTTAAAAGTTCAATATTTCGGCATATTGCAAGCACAAATCTCCCCATTGGTCCAAATTGTCCTTATCCAACACATCAGAGCACATTTTTCCTTCAGGAATATTATACTTGGAGCGTATTCTTTCGAATACCTTAGCATACCCTTCTGTCACACTATTTTTCACTTCAACAGAGACCAAGAGTCCTCTGAAGTTACCGTGGAGAAATACATTCGAAGTCCGTATAACAAGATTTCCACTCTCCAACTCGTAGATACGGCCACCATCTCCTTTGATTAGCTGTCTTAGATTCCACAAACTCTGGAGTTTCTGCCCCACAAAAAAATCAAATGGATCATTTAATCCTGTAGTGGCTCCTTGGTGGAGATGTTCGTCGGGAATACTCAATTCTTTATCAGTGTCATCATTTTCTCCTATTTCCTCTTCAATCGTACTGGTGAACACCCCCGACGACTTCTTGTTAATCAAGGTGATGGTCGAATCTCGCAAATACGATGGCGATAATGTGTAAAGATACTTGACATCAGACGTAGCCGATTGGCCTGCCGCCACACCTTCGGGCGAAATAGAGTATGGATTATTCCGAAAGATTCTGAAATTAAACCCCCACTTACCCTTTATGTTGGGCAACTCATTCGATAGCTGATCATGAAATTGAGTTATGGTTTCTGGAGTCGCCAGTTGCACGAGAATGACCCTAAAAGTTAGTAAATGGACTGAAAAGAAAATGAGCTGAATGGTGGTGTTATTTTGGGTTGCGATGGCCTTTAACTGGTGTTCTATGATAATTGTAGAATCTGTGGTAACAACTGGTTTTGTTATCATATATCTGTCAGTTTTCGGTATAAAAGACAGAACTTTATTCACAATAATGTCTCAAGTAGGTACATAGCTATCCTGAAAGTATAATCAGATAGAACTGGCACTTCCTCAATCCATTTTTCAGCAACTTGGACACATCTTCAACTTATTGTATGTTCACCTATTATCATGAACAATTGATCCATTTGAGAGCAAAACTTCGGTGTTTCGCGCTGAAAATAACCCACTACCCACCCAATCCCATACTTCACTCCCTTTAACATACGCTGTGACCATGTTGCATATAAATGACCTCAAACGAGTGACGAATAACAGTTAAAGATATTCACTCTAGTGAGTTTGTACCTACACTTTATTGATACTCTCTGGTTCCTGCATACAACCAGGCCCATCTAAAATTTATTTAGATCCATCAAGACATCACCAACAAAAATAAGTGAATATTGAACCAGAACCAGCGAAATGACCGTCTCTCCAATAGCTGAAGAGGCTATTTTTATTGGTGCAAACAGACAGGCGTACGGTGCCGATTACAACGCTACAAATGGCGTGGTTGCCTATGGAGCTGCAAATAATGTCGCACTTTGGAAACCTTTGGGTACTGAAGGAGTATTCCAGACGCTTAAAAGCCATACGAAAGAGGTCACCGGTGTGAAGTTTGTGCCTGGTACAGATCTAGTTGTTTCTATCTCTGAGGACTCCAAAATTTGCGTTTGGAAACGTGATAATAACGGATATAAACTTGATCATATCTTGCAAGAACACACTGAATCTGTGACTTGTATAGCAGTTATCAATGCAAAAGTCTTTGTTACAGGAGGTGCGGACGGGAAAATTCTCTTATGGGTCTGGGAAGGCTCTAAGTTTTTTTTACTTCACGAATTTGTGGTCAAATTCAACTTTTACCCTTTAACTTTGGCTCTTCAAAGTATTGATGAACAAGGCAATTACGTACTTGCAATTGGGGGAACAACCTCAAATGTCTACATCTACACTTTCACGCTCAATGGTACCGAATTGAACGATTTCAGAACATCTGCAGTGCTAAGCGGCCACGAAGACTGGATCAAATGCTTAGAATTCGTTACTGAAACTCCATACAAGAATTACATTCTTGCGAGTGGATCCCAAGACAGATATATCAGATTATGGAGACTCAAGCTCAATGAAACTATCGATGACTCCGATGAAGACGAGCTGAAGTTGATTTTGCTCTCCAATAAACAGTACAAGTTTCCTATCGGTGCTAATTCTCGTGGGGCATTCAATTTCGAAGCTTTGATCATGGGTCACGATGATTGGGTTACTGGTCTTCAATGGAACCCTTCACAGAAGCTCCAGCTTTTGTCTTCTAGTGCCGATACTGCGTTAATGGTGTGGGAAATGGATGAAGAATCGGGAATTTGGTGTTGTGTGAATAGACTTGGAGAAATGTCCATCAAGGGAGCATCTACAGCGACTGGAGCATCAGGCGGTTTCTGGTCATGTTTATGGATCATTGACCCCAAAACACAGGACCAATATATTCTTGCCAATGGTAAAACTGGATCATTCAGAGTATATAAATCCAAGGACACCAAGTCTTTCGAATCAGTCTTTGGAGTGACTGGTTTTACTAGAGAAGTCACCGACTTAACGTGGTCCCAAAATGGAGAATACTTTATTGCCACATCGTTGGACCAAACCTCGAGGTTATTTGCCCCATGGAACAATAATACTCAACAACAGAAAAAGACATGGCACGAGTTTGCCAGACCCCAAATTCATGGATACGACATGATATGCTTGGACAATATAAATGGAACCAAGTACGTTTCTGGAGGTGACGAGAAGGTGTTGAGAGTGTTTGAGATTACCAACAGTATCAGTAAATTATTGAAGAACTTGTGCAATATTGAAGTTGTTTCTCAGGAAGATGTCGAGTTATTACCAGAGTCAGCTTCCTTGCCAGTTTTGGGATTATCGAATAAGGCTGCTAACGAGCAGTTGGAAGCAGGGGAAGTTGCACAACAGCAGCAAGATGATGAAGAAAACGTAGAATCGAATGATAAGGATGACGTCTTGGACTCCTTGAACTCTCCACCTTTGGAGGATCATTTACAAAGGTACACCTTATTCCCCGAAATTGAAAAGCTATACGGACATGGATACGAGATCACCTGCTGTGCTACATCTGCCAACGGGCTTATTGCTTCAGCATGTAGATCCAATTCTGCCAAACATGCCGTTGTCAGAGTCTTCGATTCGAATAAAGAATACCAGCAGAGCCAACAAATATTGGAGGGACACAATCTTACCATTACCAGCATGGACTTTTCGTTGGATGGAAAATATTTAGTGGCAGTATCAAGAGATAGACAATTGAGTTTATGGAGATTGAAAGAAGATAACACATTTGACTTGGTTGAGCTTAATCCTAAAGCCCACTCCAGAATTGTATGGGACTGTTCTTGGGCACCGCAGACAGATTTGGGACACTTCTTTGTCACTGGATCCAGAGATAAACAAGTCAAGTTGTGGAAAATTGGTGAGAACGAGAAATTGGAGGCGGTTGCGTCCACCAAGTTGAGTGATCCAGTGACTTCAATATCGTGTTACAAGGCCAGTTTGTTCAAAAACCAGTTGGTCATTGCTGTTGGAACTGAGGCAGGAGGAGTGGTGATCTACGGAATTGACTTAAGCCATAAGAAACTCGAGTTCACGCAGATAAGTCTGTTTGCAGAACTGATTACGCCCTCTGGAAAGGTGATGAAATTGGCATTCAGTACTTTACAAAGGAACAGAAAGTTGTTCTTGGGAGTCGCCAGTTCTGATACTTCGGTTAGGGTCTATTCAATTGACGATTCGTTGATAATATAAGAAGCTGTGTATAGTAAAGTGATAGGAAAGTCATTATAGAATTTGAAGGACTACAACCTCAATGAAACAAAAAGCACGTTATTCAATTATGTAGTCGATCAAGCCAGAAGAAATGATACCAATATTATATTTAAGTAGTATTCTTGAGCCTATAGTTACGCATAGTTAAGCCTATAGTTAAGCCTATAGTTACGCCCATGGTGAAGAACCGCACTTGCAGCCAATGACAACTGAAATATATCAATAATATCAAACATTGCATCAATTCAACATCAGCGCCCTGAACTGACCAGGTCAAAGTCGAATAATCACTATAAATCTTTTAAACAACCATCAATGTCCACTCGAACATATGATAACTGGTCTTTCAGTGTAGAATTACCGAATAAATTCGCAATTATCACAGGTGATTGAATTTTACTACTAAATTCGAGACACTCTCAAAGAAAACACAAGACTTACAAACGATTGGATGCTATTATATGTCGTAGTCCTTATGGAGTTATAAGTGAAATTTAGTATGAGCCTTAAGTATAAGCCTTAACTATGCGCCTTAAGTATGAGCCTTAAGTTGAGACTTAACTATGAGCCTTAAGTATGCGCCTTAACTATGAGCCTTAACTATGAGCCTTAACTATGCGCACACAAACTCAGACCCCATTATTCTCCTCGCACGACCCTCACTTACATCCAAAGTTAACACGAACATTCACCAACACCAACCACCTTCTTCAACACCAACCATCCAATTCATCACCACACCACCAATCACACCATGGCTGACAAATTCCCCGCTTTAGACATCGGATCCTCGGAAGATTTGGGCGACTCCGACTTTCTTGCCAGAGAATCCGAATTGGTAGGAGACCAATTCAAAACAGATCAAGACAAAGAAGTGTTGGCGGAAAGTGACGACGAAATAAACGACTTCAAGGAGCAATTCCCCGAAGTGGAAGAAGCCGGACCCTCGGGACAGCACCAGAAGGCCGCCGAGGCTGACGACGACGAAGATGGCTTTGAAGGCTTCGGATCCTCGGCTCCTTCGTCCAAGTTTGAAGGAGAATCTACACATTTGAAGGAATGGAAGGAACGCCGTGATTTGGAGATTTCCAAGAGAGAGGAGGCCAACGCCAAAAACAAGAAGGACATTGTATCCAAAGCCCAACAAACCATCGATGATTTCTATGAAAATTACAACAACAAGAAAGAGCAACACTCAAATGAAGTATTGAAGGAACAAGAACAATTTTTGGAAAAGAGAGACGGGTTCTTGAAAAGAGGTACGTTGTGGGATAGAGTGAACGAGTTGGTTGGGGATGTGGGTGAATTACCTGAAGCAGAAGGTAGAGATAAGACTAGATTCAAGGGTTTATTGAAGAAGTTAAAGGGAAAGGAAAATGTTCCTGGTGCAGGAGGATATTAGGCTGGTATAACAACACGATATTGATGTCAATGCCCAGCACACCCATAAAATTTGGACTTTTGTGAATCAGCAATCAATCGAGGTCTCGTGCTCATATTGAATAGGCAGAGCCATGACTATGAGTATTTGAGAATCTGGAATAATTGGATCCACGTTTATTATAAGCTTTTGATTCTCATCACTTCTGATAATATTATTAGAGGTTCAAACTTTCGCTTCCTTACCACGATTGCCTTGTTTCACGATTTCTTCTCATAGATTTTTACGCAACTTTTCTTCAAAAACCTGCTATTGTTGTATTCATATAGTCATGTATTAGGTAAAAACTTAGGAAATTATTGATACAAGTGTAGATTCAGAGTAGTAATAAATAGGGGACATATTAAATGACAGGCAGGTCATCAATAGTGAAAAGTTAATGAATGGTATGACATGACAGAAACATAAAGTTCAATCACTGAAATGATGCAGAACTCCATAAGTGTAATGATTGATTCAGATGGGTATATAAAACAAATTGAAGACTCGATACTCATAGGATACATTACATGATTTGTTCAACAAGCTTAATCAATGGCAGACTTTCTATCTCTGTTCTGCCCACTCCAGTTCTCTTTGTGAAATCATTCAATGTCATGACTTTATAGACTCCAATACACATCAAGATTGTCTCAATCTTAGACCATGTAGTCAATTTTATCTGCCTAAACCTTGGATGGTTTTCCTTGGTAATTCTCCATTTAGACAACAAAATCAACCGGAACAAATATAAGTTCAATCCGTCCAAAAACAGTTTAGAGATACGTCTTGGGCTCACATCTTCGTCACTGGTACGTTTGTATCCAAAGTCAGGAATAAAGTCCTGCGAGTTCCAGTAAAGAGTCACGAAACCAGCGATGAACCCGATACTTTTGATGTATGTCTTGAAAAATAATTTGTTGCTACTAATATGGCACAATTTCTCCACAGATGACCTAGTAGAGGGCAACAATGGTGCTGTTAACGAGATTAATAGCATAGAAACCAAGTTCGGAGCGTAGATAAAATTGGTGTATGAATTGGCCTTATGAAACACGTAGAGACAGTACTGCTTGATGATATCCCCGATTGATCTTTCAGACAGTATTCCGTGTTTCAACTCGTAGAAGTGATCCACTATTCTGGATTTGAAGCTTACCAAACCAATGAACCCTCCAAAGACGAGATTGTGAATCATATAACTTCTGAATAGTTTCACCCAGTTGATATAGTTTGATTTCGCAGTTAGAGAATAGTTAATCCAGATCGGGTTCAAAATCTGCGATTTGATGGAGCTGGATAAATACCGCTGGTTGAACTTGTACTTGGTAGGGGTAAGGTAGTTGGAAAGAATTTGGCCAAAGATCAACGGATAGATCACGAACTCCTTATACTGATATAATGAGGTCACATACTGATTGTAAAACTCCACCTTGAGAAACTTTGATGTTCTGGGCGACACCAAAATATTCAGAGCCAGAGGTTTATCGAGCTGGCCGTAATAGGTGAACCATAAGTAGATCAGCACGTAATCTTTGGGAAAGTTGATGTTGTTAGCAGTTGCAAAATATAAAAGAGCACAACTTGCGACATTCGAAAGCTTTGAGATCCTTCTTTCGATCGTCCTGCTCCTTTCTGGCTCGAAAACCTGTTTCCGTGCTCCAATCACCTTTTCAAGTGGTTTCTGGACGTGTTTTGTACTTAATCCTTGTCTTATCAATGGGTTCAAGGATAAATAACTAGACCATAAAAAGGGATGCTCCACACGTGCCAAAAGAAGGACAAGCACCCACTTGATCCATTTGGATACGGACAGATTCTGAAGGAGAATCTGGAGGTTTCTCATAGTAGTTGGCACTTGCTAATGTGGTAATAGATTGACACTTGAATATTCTTGGGAAATCATGTGTTTATAGGGTAGCTGTGTGCAGGATGATAATAATAACACCAGGTATATGCAGGATTTAAACGATTAGCTTCCCTGCATACTAAAAGAAAACACGCGATCACGTGCATCAACACAGCTAACATCAAGTGTTTGTTGTCTTGAGACTACTACTAATCTACCAAGCAATAGAAGCACTCATGGCGACGAAATCTCCACTGCCAGGAAGTGACAACGTGGCTTTTTCCACCCCTCCATCGATGGCAAAAAATAGCCCCAATTTGGGCGGCCAAAAAGCAGTCAATTTGACCAAATCTACCCACAAATCAACCTCAGAAGGGGTTTCCAGATCATCATCACGGTCCAAAGGGATCAGCTTGAATCTAGCAGTATCACCGTTATCTGTTGGAATCACCCAGATGCCAAACGTGACCCCCTCAAATGCAAATACACCCCAGCATTCGGTACATAAACGAGGCAATTCAATGCATTGCCTGCCTTCTTTACCCCGAGTTAATGAACAAAGACCTTCACCGCCTGCTGAGGAGTTCAAGTACGACCTTCCATTGCCACAGGTTGATCAGTTGGTGGAACTCGAAATCGACGAACAATTGCGGCTTTTGGCGCTCAAAGAAATGTGCATAGTAGAGATAAAGGATAGCATCACCAATATGAATCTGAAATTGGAACGTCATGAAAAGGAGCTCCACAAATTGCGGGAGGTGATCCAGAAATCCCTTTACCGTGAGATGAGTGGTAACTCCGCTGTCAAATCAAGGCACCAGCGTCAAAGTAGCAACCCTCGAGACGAGGCCATAGCTAGCACAAGGAATGGATCAAGAAGAAGAACGCTCTCTTCATCATATGGGCAGGTCCCTCCAGGTTCAGGTTCCGCACCATCTCAGAACACATCCCAATCGTTACAACCCCCACCGGTACAAGACAAACGGAACTCGAAGTTGTGGTCGGGATTGGCAAAACCATTGAACATTCTTCAGCAGTTTGATACCATGCTCCAAAACGAATTCGAGAAATCACTCATTAGCACTCCACTGCAACAACAACAGCAGCAGCTGCTGCACCTGCAGTTCCCCAGCATAGACCAGATGTCAGAGAGCAGCCAATACAAAGCGAGGAATTCTGAGGATTCCATCTCGTCGTACGGGTCGCTCCCTTCTCCATTAAAATCCAAATCAAAGAATACACCAATCTCAAATATAGATCTCGATAAAGACTTTGCTCCTTCGAATGATCGAGCTTTCTTGGCTGAGGATATCAGGAAATCAAATGCCCCATACATTTCACAAAGAAACACCGAAGACATGATACAAACCGTGAGCTCCTCTATCTGGTCATTTGTAAATGATGTAAAAACAAATGTTCTATCATCATTAAGCGAAGAGGATGGAAAATTCAGCCCAACATTAGCATCTTCACGGAACAACTCCAACTCCAATTCCAGCGTAAAAATAAAACAGACTCCGATGTTTAATCTCGAAACAGGATCAACTATAAATTTAAACGAAGACGACGACTCTACAAATGCAAATACTTTAGTTTATCTCCAAGATGACAAGACGAACACAGCAAACATTATAAACAATAGCGATTATGAGGATTTATTAGACAATTCTAGAGAGGAGGATGAGGACGATAAAATTGACTTCTCCATGTACTCGAATTTAAGAGGTAAGTAATGTTTATGAATAGAATTGACGAATGATTGTTTTGAAATGTAGAATGCTAGTGAGAAATGGTTAAGCATGAGACGTACAGTAGCAAAGAAGCTGGGTGAAATATTTGACTTCAAGACTGTTGAATGAGGCTTATCGTTATAGCTCATCAATTGAGGTTACCTTATCGTGAAAATCAAATGTTTGTTGTGGTGATTCTTTCAGTGGATGTATTTTTGGTGACTTTGCTCAATCTTAATTGTCAACTTTATAACTTACCACCGTCCCGATTTGATGAATATTTGTACTAAACGAAGTGAAGTTAACCTTTTCAACGTCCCCATCCAATAGATTCTGGTCTCCGTTGGTATCACACCATTCAATGGGCACACTTGCAGGGTTATTTGGGTCGGTGTACACCATCACGTTAAAGGTGTAGTCATCATGCTTTAGTATGGGTAAGTATGACACCAGCGAGGTGATCTGTCGTATAATGGCCTGAATTTCCCGCTTAGTATCGTCCCTTGGCTTTGTTGTATTGACACCCTCGTTTTCATCAACCGCATTGATATTGAACTCCCATCTTTCCACAGATTCCACCGTAGACTTAGAAATGATCACCAATACCAATTTGACGATTTTCTGGCCATAGATCCATTTTTTAATCAGAATCATGATACGCTGGATATATTCCTTGACATCATCGTCAATGTTGACTAGGAGCGGCAAGTCGTACTTCTTCACGGTCTGGAAGTCTTCCGCAGGGTAGATACCTCTTTGGAATAGAATACTGTTTATAGCATACTCGAAGTAGTCAGTGACCACCTTGCAAGAGCCCTTAAGAGCCAATTTGGACGGGGTTTCGTTGGTCATAACAAAAGGTTTAAGGGAAAAAAAGGGGGCGATAGGGGGTGGTATTTATAGGAAAATCGGATACCAATTGATCAAAAGAAGAGTGCTGTATTTATTTTAGTTGTGCTCGTAAATAATTTCACATATATTTTTGATAGAATGCGGGTCAATGATCCATTGGAATCACTTAGTTTTTTAGCAAGAACCACCCAAAAATGGTACGTCTGCTGCCCAAAGGAGTCTGGAAACTTCACCAACTTGTTACTAACATCATCAGCAACACGGTATCAAAAGGAATAATCTTTCTGAGGAGGCTAAGCGTCTCAAACTCGAGAGAGACCAAGTCAAGATAAACCACTACAAGAACTCCACCCAACATCTCTTTGAACTCAGAGATAAGAAGGACCATTCACTCCAGACGTTGGACGAGACCACCCAGCTACTCTTGATTAACCCGGAGTTTTACACGGTGTGGAACTTTCGCCGGGAAATTCTTCTCAGTAACAAGGGAGAACATTACGTTGGTTACTTGGAAGACGATTTGAAATTGGTTCTAGGCCTTTTGAAACGGTACCCCAAGTGCTACTGGATCTGGAACCACCGTAGATGGTGTTTGTTTGAACTATACGACTTGAACAGCGTGAATTGGGCGTATGAGTTTGCAATTGTCTCCAAGTTATTGGCCTTAGATAGCAGAAACTATCATGGGTGGCAATACAGGAGATTTGTGGTTGAGAATATCGAAAGAGAAAGGAGAGAGAAGTCAAGCAAAGAGGAACAAGAAGTACCCATCAATAAAGATCTCTTGGATATACAAATCCAGGAGTTCGAGTACACCACTGCTCAAATCAATAAAAATATCTCAAACTTTTCCGCCTGGCACAACCGGAGCAAGCTTATACCCAAGATCTTTACTTTGATACGCAAGCTGGGTCCAATCGACAACAAGCAAATATCTGATTTGTTTACGAACCCATACACCCTTCTTGTCCACGAATTGGAGCTCATCAAAACCGGTATGTACATGGATAGTGAGGACACTTCCATCTGGCTTTATCTATATTGGTTGTTGACAGACGATTTGTTTGTGAATGAATTACGCACAGAAGGATGCCCTTTGTCGTATCAGGCGGTACTCAAACAACAATTGAAAGAAGTGGAAGAATTGAATGCCTTGGAGAAAGAAGACCATATACATAACTGGGACAATCTCTGGTGCTTGAAAACGATAATACTAATAAAAGGATTGATCAAGAGGGAAGAAGGAGTATCAAATAAGAACGAACAAGGAGACGGAGACTTTACGTATACTTTGACTGATGAAATAAAGAATCATCTTGAGAAACTAATTAAAATCGATCCATTGAGAAAGGGAAAATACTTGGATCAATTAAATGGAAAAGCAGCGATACTACCGCTTTGAATACAACTCCTATAAAATTAGGTCCGTAATCTGTTCTACGTCTTTTGGAATGACTTAATATACAAATTTTATTCTAATTTTCTTAACAAAGGTACATCAATGTTCACAAAGTGAAAATTCTCTTTCATATGGATGGTCGAAGTCATCCGCTATCTCCATTGATCTCTCCTCGATCAACTTCAATCTTATGTCTTTAGCTTCCTTTTCTGTTTGGGGCCAATTGTTGTTTTTGAGGTTCAATATTTCCTTTTGAACAGCATTTGGAACTAGGCCTTGTATGAGTTGACGATCTTCCCACCACTCCTTTTGTTGTGGAGGCACTCTGTCAGTTGACAACACATGATCATTGTAAGGATCAACAATAAAGAAACACAAGATTTTTCTGTGACCCGGCTTCAGCTTGTCTTGCAATTCAAACCAATCAACATGATGTTGGTAACAGTTTGGGAAGATCACAACCCGATCTTCCTGAGCCTCGACACCCCCGAGATGTTTGATCATCGTATCACCATCGTTGATACCATAAATCTCAGAACAGTAGGTCGCATCGCCTTGTTCATAGCTAGGATCTTCAAACCCGGTTCTAAAGCTCAATGTTGATTTAGAGATATTTTCGATATCATAATAATACAAGACAGTGGCAACAATATCTTCATTGATGGTTCCTTCGACGTGCCACGAGCCTCCTGGATAAGTTGGGTTTTCGGGGGTCAATTCAATATTGGCCAATTTTACAATCACCTTGAGCTGGTCAAAATTCCTGACATCAATTGTTTTATCTAACACATAGTCTTGATACACTGGCGGAAACGATTTCAAGTATTTTGGTCTCTCTTCTTCCCACTCATCGCACCTTAAATCATCAAAAGTGTAGCCCTCTTGCTCCTTAGATTTTTTGAATTCCTCTTCCCAGATCTTGTTCATAGTTTCATGGAATTCAGGTTCGTATGCTGCTTCGGCAACGGGGATATCGATTCTCAATCTTTCCTTTGATGCATATGCCGATAAACAAAAGTTCAAACCGGGGATAATGGCGTTAAAAACCTTTTCGATGGATTGGTAAAGAGGTTGAAATTTGATAGGATGCAAATTGTTGATATACGAAGTGAATTCAAAGTTCCCCAGATCATTCAAGACCATTTTCGCTGGTAACCATTGGTAGTTTTTGGAGATTCCAAATGAACTGACTTTTTCCTTCACCTCGGAAATCTCCTCCAGGTACTCAACGATGGACGCCGTTGCAGGAGTGGCTTTGACAAAATCCAGGATCGTATTGATGAGTTTTTCAACTACCGAGTCATCAACAGTCGAATCTTCAGGCTTTTTGCTGGTGAACAAGCCCTTCAATGAGCTCAAAGGCTCTTTGATTACTGGCGTTGTACCGTATTGGAGGGGAAACAAAGATGGATGAACCAAATCAACGACTTGGTTCTTGGAACCAGGGTGATAATCAATATCTTTGATGGAGTGCACCAACGAGTTAATGTCTTTGATCAATTGGTCCTTTGTCAGCTTCTCGATAGCATTGTTGGAGAGCAAAATCTTGTCGTCGATTCCAAGGACGAATTTATTCTCCAAAACCGTTTCTTCAGTTTTTTGCACCCAAGCCAATTCTTGGAACACATAGTCAAGAATCTCATCGAGGAGTTTCGTTTTGTCCTTGTATCCTTCTGATATCTCCGACTTCCATTTGGCAGAAATGGTCGGATCGGTATACTTGGACTTCCAGTTGGGTTTTTCTCGGATCAAGTTGCCTAGCTCGATAATGAGCCATTCATCCTTACACTTGGGAGAAGGCCCTATTCCAGTGTAAGCACTCCAAAAAGGATGAGGAAAAGGAGACTTCATATGGGCAGAAAGTATATTCGAATAAGGTCTCGTGGGTAAATGAACGGAGTAAAGAAGAGATTCCTTTCGTCGTAGTGTTAACGATTGTTGCAACTGGATGACTCAATCAGACAATAATTGATAATAAGACCACAAGTGGAATCTATATTGAATACACCGAGGCTTTTGTGAGCTCAATTAGCCTAAAAATCGACTATCAAGTAACTCACGTTCTCACAAACGTTGTCCTTCTTTGCAACTGTAAAATACGCTCAATTGGAAGCTAAAATTGAAGCTTAATTGTAGCGATGGTAACGAATGAAACAAAACTTGATTCAATTGAGCGGTTCTAGACCTTTGATACTAAATATTTGGACATGACTCTGGGGAATTACGGCTTCTATTTATTCACCAGATTGTCCTGAAGTTTACGAGAAATGAGGGGTTTACGAACACGAGGATTGGTGTAAATTTCTGGGCTTCCGTCATTGCGACTGAACTGCTCAAGAACGGAGTTGTAAAGTTTTGAAAATACGAACTTCTGGTCACGTGAATTCGTTGAACCTCGGAGATTGGTGATTGGGACCAAGAGGAAGTCAAAAGGCTGGTGGTGGGATTGAATTGCAAAGTGTTGATACTTCTCAGCTGGATATCTGAAATGGGCCTTAATCTTACCAAAATGTCCCTCTTTTCTCTATCTTTTTGAGGTACTTTTCAATTACAAGGCTTAAAAATATACCAAAATCTCCCAGATAAATGCAGAAATAATCCCAATTGGATCCCTAAAACCTAATTCTATCAGCTCACTTACCATTAGCACACTATCACCCCCTCTCCACCCAGTTTCTTTCTAGACGTCTTCCTATCATTGATCCCCATACTTTACCTCATCTCAGGTCGTGCGCGCACTGAAAAATTATATGAATATTTCAAAACTACTAATTAAACCAAGTTTTGAAATCAATTATATCACTTCCAAAATACCCTGAAATGGCTAAATCTACCGGTAGAGGAAGACGTTCTGAAAAGAAGGCTGCTAATGATAGTTCCAAGGGAAATTTGAAGCCAGAAACATGGTTGGAAAATGATTCGGATGCCGAAAACGCTCCGTTGAATGAAGAGGACCAACCACAGCAAGAAACAGCTGACCCCAAAACTCCATTTTTTGGTTTGGTAGACTCGAGTGAGCTCGACTATTTCAAGCAGACCGAGTCTACTCTCAATATCAACGCTTTTGAAACTGCCGAAGAGCGTGATGGGTTCATTAGATCTGTTTTGGAAGAAGCCAAGGGGAAAGAATTAAAGCTTGTCACCAACCAAATTTGTTCCAAATTGATGGAAAGACTTATTTTATTTGCCAGCGACCGTCAGGTCAAGAACATCTTCCACCTGTTCTTGTCGCACTTCAATTCATTATCATACCATAAATATGCCTCGCATGTTTTGGAAACGTTATTGGTGAGATCCGCCAGATTGATCGAGAAAGAACTCGTGGGTGAAGAAGAAGGCCAAGAGAGAGAAGGAGATGATGAAGGGGAGACTTCAGACGATGTTCAAATAACAATGGAAACACTCTTCACCAAGATGATCAGCGAACTCAAACCTACACTTAAAACTATGATCAACCATCAGTACGCTTCACATACATTAAGACTCATCATCTTAATTATATCTGGTAAGGAACTTCCATCCACCACTGTTTCCAACTCAACCTTAAGATCAAAGAAGTCGAAGATCGCAAGAAAAATGATCGAAATCAAAGACAATGACGATTTTAACAAGGCATACCAAGTGCCATCGTCATTCAAAAATGAACTCAGAGACATATGTGACCTGATAAGTAGAGGTCAAGATTTCAAGTCGATGAGATCATTTGCTATTGACAAAATTGCATCTCCTGTCCTTCAATTACTTCTCCAAGTTGAAGGTTTGATTGACAAAGAGAGAACCATCTGGCATTTAATTTTTTTGAAAGATACCAATGGCAAGGATGACAAAGAAGGGGCATTTGTTGAATATCTTTTATCCGATGCTGTCGGCTCACATTTCTTCGAATCCACCATCAAGAACCAGGGTGTAAGAGGAAAATACATTGAAAGATTATACTTATTATATATTCAGGATAGAGTATTGAAACTCGCCAAAAGATCTACCACAGGTGTCTATATCATCCAAGCATTATTGTTCAAATTGAAACCCAAGGAAGTCGAGCATATTCTCGATCAAATTGTGCCCGAGTTATCTGGATTGATCTCGATTTCCGAAAACCAGAACTTGGATTTGGGAAGAAGTATTATCGATGCCTCGATTTCGAGAGGTAACTATAGAAGAGATGAAATTATAGAACAATTATTCAAGAAGTTTGCTCCAAACTATAAGCCTAAGGATCCATCACCACATACTACGTCTGAATTTTTGGAGAATGTTCTCCAATTGACTGGATCTACTTTAGGAAACAAAAGAGATGACTGGCCAACTGCCGAAGAGAGAAGAAGATCATTATTCTTGGAAAAGTTAATGGAATACGATACCAAATTCCGTATTTGCGTGTGGTACAACTTCTTAGCATTACCCGTTGAAAGATTAATTCAAATGTGTTTCCATGGTGTATTCTCGCATGTTGTTGAACACTCCTTGGTCGTGAGTCCAGCTGAAGAACCTGAATCCAAGACTATTCTCATTTTAAGAAAACGGTTCTTGAACCAGTTCCAAGATCAAATCGTGCCATTGGCATTGAACTCCTATGGATCACATGTGGTTGATAAGTTATGGAACTTCACGATTTTCTTGCCAATGTACAAAGATAAGATTGCAACTGAATTGCTCAAGGAATCTCACAAGGTGAAGGAAAGTACCTACGGAAGATTGGTGTGGAAGAACTGGTCCATGGAATTATTCACTAGAAGAAAGTTCGACTGGAAGAGTCTTGTCAAACAACAAGAAAGAGAATATTACGGAGAAACAGAAGATGACAAGAGCGGCAGAACCAAAAAACCTATCGAGTTGAAGATGGAAGAATTGGCTGAAGCTAAGAGAATAAAGGATGAAAAGGCTCAAAAGTCCGAACAAGGATATTTGAAGAGAAAATTGGAAGAAGACTTAGGTATGGATAACGATAGAAAGCAGAAGTTAAAGGGAAGAAGAAGATAAACAGTTTTTTGTGTAAATCAATCAATGTTTATAGATCAACAAAAATGTATACTATTAATATATCACAATAAAAGTAATTTAATTACTCATTTCTAAATACAGGTCTATGTACAAAGGATCAACTCACTCATCCCTCTTTACTTCGTCATTATGACTCTTTATTCCAGTTCTCAAGATAATACTCATGCAATACCTTTTCACTGACTCCGGTGGGACTATCAACAACTGGATCAATACCAGATTGATTTTTGGGAAATGCTATCACATCCCTAATACTAGGACTACCAATAAGCATGGCACACATTCTGTCAAATCCCAACGCCAACCCAGCATGTGGAGGACATCCCATGCTAAGTGCCGTCAACAAATGTCCAAACAACTGTTGATAGTTTCCGATTTTCAAGATCTCTTCAAAGATATATTGTTGAAGTTGGGAATCATGGATTCTTCTAGATCCACCTCCAACCTCAACGCCATTGATGACCAAATCGTAATGTTCTCCTCTCACCTTCAAGGGCTCACTAGCAAGTAGATCGTAGTCTTCTATCTTGGCCATTGTAAATGGATGATGTGTAGATTCGAATGCATTCAAGTCGTAGGAGGGAATTTCTTCTGATGAAGCAGAGATTTCCTTTGGGTTAAACAAAGGAAAGTTGACAACCCAGGCTCCGACAAATATACTATCTCTCTTGTAGTTTTCACTTAACAATCCTGTTTCAGCGTCAAGAATTGGACGATTCCATCTATCGGGAAACTCAGAAATAGCCAATTGTCTGAATTTACCTAAAGGTGTAGGATTCTCATACGGAAACTGAGCTCTAGTGGAGAATGCAAGGATATCACCGGGTTGCAAATTAAGTAGCGATTCGATTTTTGCACTTTCAAAGTCATTGGTTGGTTCTAAAACACATTTGTCGATGAACTTCTGGTACCAACTTTTGGCACTTTCTTCATCCTTTATGGCTAAAACAATTGGCTTCCGTCTATTGTAATTGATTTGATCAGTTAATGGGTGTGGCAAGCGGTACGGGACGGAAGAATCGAATGCCCCTTTGAGCACACATGCTTCAACCACTGGGAAACCTTGCAGATTCTTGGTAGGTTTGAAGAACAGAGAAAGATCTATGAACTTCAAGTTCGATCTTAAATCCGGTTTGTCTATTCCATAATCTCGAAGAACATCAGTATAGTCCACTTTGTTGAACTTCAATGCTTTCTGAGGAACCTCTGTTTGAATGTATTCCACTTTCTCAAGATTCCCTTCCTTGTTCAATTTATACAATGGCTTTCCACCCACTCCATTCCATATATTGTTGACCACATCTTCTACCACCACTCCGACCTGGTCACTATTATTGATATAACTCATTTCCATATCAATTTGGGTAAACTCAGGCTGTCTATCTGCCCTCAAGTCTTCGTCTCGGAAACATTTCGCTAACTGGAAGTACTTGGTGAACCCCGAACTCATCAAGATTTGTTTGTATTGTTGAGGAGATTGAGGTAATGCATAAAACTTGTTGGAGGACCTGGTTGGTACCAAGAATTCACGAGCTCCCTCAGGGGTAGATTTAAAAAGGAGCGGAGTTTCAATCTCAGTGAACCCATGATTAACAAGTACATCACGGGCTTTTTTTGCAGCTTTACTTCTAGTTTTGAGTGCATTCTGATAGAATGGTGTACGCAATTGAAGATACCTAAATTGAGCGGGTAAATCTTCCGGACTTGAATGTTTCAACTTGTCTAACCTAGCACTATCAAGGTTGGACGAGTTCAATATTTGGTAGTTTTTCACAACCAATTCCCATTGAATCGCGCCAGTTGTCTCAGAGGTCCCATTAACCTGCTTCTTTTGTAAGTACCCAGATACACTCACTGAGTCTTCCGGTCCAGAGGCCTTCAATAACTCGAAAAACTCGGTGCTTGTGGTCTCTGGAGACATCATAATGGGAGCTATGTCTCCATTTGCATCTCTGATTTCGGCAAAGCTACGAGTGGCCCGGATCCGGGGTTTTCGATGGAGATGTCCATTTAGGGTAATCTGCAGCAGCGACTGAGTTTGCAGCAGGAGTAGCTGGTCGATGTTTTTGGCAACTTGCTGAATGGAATGGGTTGCAATTGGAAAATCGAATTTTGCAATAGTTGACTCTCTCGGAGGTAGAGTCAGGTAATTTTTGGTTAACAACCGTAATTTGGATCTGAAAGAAGCTTCATGGGTCCACAAACGTTTGTAAAGCATTCTGGTGCAGATGCGATACAAAATAAGCTTGCGTGGGGGTCTAGAGGTCGAATACTGAAGAGCTTGGAGGTTGTAGGTGATGGTGCCATATTGAAAATATCGGAACCATTTCGGTCACATGAGTCTGGATCATGTGATACAGTACAGACGCGATGGTCAGTTCCGGTCAAGTTCAAACCTCCGACCCATTTGATACACCAGAGGAGGTCATAGAGAGAGTAAAAATAGGACAAAGAGAGAGAAATAGCAAGTGCTCTCTATAATCAAGGGATTCATTGGATTGGTGTGCGACAAGGTTCATCTAAATGGAAACTTGCTATGTTTGTAAATGTTCATATACCAACCTTACCTGTCTTCTATGTCACGTGCTGTAGCTGATCCGATTTTCGCCAGAATAAAGAGTAGCCCCCGGATCTCGTCCCAACACCAACCCGATCCCTCCAGAACGAGTTACATTTGCTTCTTCTCCAACTACTGCAAACTCTCTACTAGACGTGTCTTTCGAGTGTCCCAGGCCCAATTTGAGAAACCAGCACATCGACTTCAATTGCACCCAAAACGGAAATCGAATTGTTTCGTCCATCGCATCAACAAGCGAATCAATAGGTGTATCCAATTGTTACTTACAATTAGAATTGAACAAACGAACAAAGAGAACGAAAAAATTGGAAGTGTCGTCAAAACAAAAGCTGTGATAAATACATTGGATCTATCAAGTCTATCGATTGTTTATTAGACAGGATAGTTGGTTGGGTTTTTTTCCTATCAACCATAAAGCAATAAATCAAAGAAGAAAAATTCAATTCAATTCATAATGGTGTATATATTCCGAAGTCCAAAGAGACTCATCTTTGCCCTTCTCGGTGCCAATTTTGTTATCATGATCTTCACCCTCATATACCTTGAAAAGATCCCCCTTGATGACTATACCCCCGATGTTGTCACTGGTTCCATACAATCATTAACAAGCGGATTCGACTTCTCGTATCTCTTTGATTCCAGCAAAAATACGTCTCTGTTGGAATCTCTACTTTTGGACGAGACTGGGTTCCAAATTCAACCTAAAAATGTTAAGTTCAAATTCATAAACCCCACCAAATTGGAAGGTGATCGGGAAAAGATCTTGCAATCCAATATCGAAAGTTATTCCCAAGTGGTCCTGCAGCACATTGACGGGCCTCGGGACTATAACTTGGACTTGATCAGACCGCCGGAAAATGTCCTGGAGTACAAACATGCTAGTGCCACCATCATTGCGTTGGTGAGAAACTCAGAAAGTGCCAAGATCAGTAAAACCATTAAACGGTTTGAGAAGAGTTTCAATTCGAAATTCCAATATCCTTATACTTTTATTAATGATGCGCCATTCACTGATCGGTTCAAGGAACGGATGCGTTCTCTTTCAAACGCTCCCATGGAGTTTGTGGTTATTCCTCCAGAAATCTGGAAAAGACCAGATTTTGTGGATGTGGCGAAGGCTGATGAAGCGATGAAAGTCATGGAGTCTCACCAGGTTGCATATGCAACTGAATTGTCGTATCATAATATGTGTCGGTTCTACCTGGGAAACTTCTACAATGTACCGGAACTTCAGAAGTACAAGTATTACTGGAGAATCGAACCTGATGTTCATTTTTTCACAGATGTCCAGTACGACGTGTTTAAATACATGGAAAGAAAAAAGCGGGTTTATGGGTTTACGGTCAATTTGTACGATATTGATGAAACGTTGGCTACATTATGGCCTGAGACTTTAAAGTACTTGAATATGGGCGACAACTATAAATATATCAACAAGAATGGTGCGTTCCAATGGTTATTAAACGACTTACAAAACCCTCAAAAAAACGAAGTGGCTGGCGGCTACTCTACCTGTCATTTCTGGTCTAATTTTGAAATTGCCGACATGGATTTTTTTAGAGGTGAAGCGTACAACAATTGGTTCAAGTACTTGGATTCCACTGGAAAATTCTATTACGAAAGATGGGGTGATGCCCCGGTACATTCGATCGGTTTGGCATTATTTGCGGATAAGAACGATATTCATTGGTTCCGGGACATTGGATACTTGCACGAACCATACCAAAATTGTCCTAACCTGGACAAGACCACCGAATGTAAAGCAGGTGAGTTTAGCAAGCATCCTTTCTTAGCGGATCAGAATTGTATGGCCAGTTGGATCAATTATGAGATGCCAGAACTTAATGATATCTATTGAGGCTGTAAATTATTTGTGTAAATTAGTCTGCGCGATCTTTGAAGTTTTTTTGAACTTCATAGAACGCTATAATACATAAAATGCATGAGTCAAATGTACGCTTTGAGAATGGTCATATACTTCCCTTGACCAAATAAATTGTGTCACAATTTTGGAATGCACTCACACACCGGGAACTATTCTGAACCAACGTTGGAATATCGTTTTGTAATTTGAATATATTTAATCTCTCCTCCGAGTCGTTGGTGGAGTTGTTAAAATTTCTTATGTTTAACTGGTCGGCTATGGAATCTAATGCTCTTCCGACGGGCCAGTTCTTGGAAATAAATATAGGTTTCTTGTCTTTCTCAACGTTAATTTTTGAGAACTGTTCGGTTTCAGAAGTTTCGGAATCTGCTTTATGAGGATTGATGAAGAGTGACCACACATAAATACGGTCTACTACCGGGACCTTTATGTCTCCTTTGGCTTGTTTGCGTAAAAGGGCCAAATCAACCACCTTGTTCTTGGAAGTAGTTGTGCTTGCTTTGTTGGTCAGAATGGACGGTTTGTTGAATAATTTGCTGAAAGAACTAGACGATCCTTTACCTTTTTGAAGCTTTAAAAATTTTGTCAACTTGGTGAATGCATTAGGGGTGGATTTTGCAACATCACCCACTTTGAACTGTTTCTCCAAAATTGACGTTGGTTTGGGCTTTGCAGCCGCAAGTTTTTGGTCTATCACTCTTTTATTTTCATCTCTATCTGGAAATAAAGAATTCGCCGTAACCATTCCTTCATAATGTCGGTTGATTTTCTTTCCCTGCTCAAACTTCGCCTGTCCAACACATTTATGCTGGTCCAAAGTTCGATGATTAGAACAGTAGACTTGGTTGCAAAACTCGCATTGGAACGGCAAAAAGTCGAGTTGGTTGCACAAAGAGCAGTTTTTTCCAATATCCATTACTCCCTGCTCATCTTTGCTCGGAGACTGGGTCTTGTCAATGAACAAGTTTGTAGGATTAATTTCAGCCTTTGACATTTTTGGCAAGATGGGTTGACGATGGTTTTTTGTGTGCTTTTTGGGGAATACTGACACTATTTGTATCCAAGCCTATTCTCTTCGATCTGTGGAGCCACTCCCGTATTTATATCCTGAGTTCGGCTTGTGGCGGTGGCAAAACCTGGGGTTGTTTGGAGATTGATAAGCAGTCAATATTGATGATCCCAAATATCGAGAAATTCACGTGATCAAATGACTAATGATAAAGAACCTTATAGAAGGAAAGAGAAGGGTAGATTACGAGCTAAGGAATCGAAGAAATCGCAGATGAAGGGAGCTTGCAAAGAGTTAACTGCTTGAGACTAGAAGCTTGATTTAAATTAGAATAAGCGACTGATGGTGTGTTGTTATCGCGGCTTAGCATTTTTAGTGAGTACCTAATATATTAGCTGCAAAAATACAGAAATCTACGAAGTTTACCTTCCTACTTCAATCATAAATTCAATAGGGAACACAATCTCGCTTTCAATGAACCAATTTTTAATTAGACGACAACTACCAACCTAAGTCTAAACTTAGTTATGGTTTAATGTATGAGAGAACTCACGTGATTTAAGTCACGTGATCGAGTATAAAAATCCATCTCTTAGCTAACAAAAAGTTGATAGCCCAAAAATTCCAACTGAATCCTATCAAGAATACTAAATAGCCCCTATTCTCATATGATATACGATCTCAATGTTCCGTACCCCGGAACTGGCTATACGGGCCAAATTTCGGCGCCGCAAATGACCAACTTGAAAAATACCATCATCACTTTATACACTCTTGGAAATAGACATATCGTTATCAACTTCCAGGTAGGAGAAAATGTCAAGATGCCCACAAATCAACCCGACAAATTGAACCCCATTCCTCTTAAGAACTTGAGAGATGATTTGAACGAAGAAAAATACCCGGGCTTGCGGATATATAGCCGGCTTACATTAGTAGTAGGTGATCCATCCAAATGTCAGGGATTGGCCAAACTACAGAACCATTTCGATATATTGGCTGTACAGCCAGTGAATGAAAAGGCACTTCAATTGTGTACCACCAACCTCGATATTGACTTGATCGCCTTAAATTTCAACTCCAAATTACCTTTTTTCTTAAAGCATAAGACCATCGGGAGTGCCATCGAGAAAGGCATCAAATTCGAGATTTGTTACGCCTCTGTGGTTGCAGGATATGGTGCAGAGCAAGGTGTAAATAACCAACTTGCTAAGAGGAACTTTTTCAATAATGTGCTTCAATTAATCAGAAGTTCGAGATCAAGAGGAATCGTGGTTTCGAGCGGTGCAACTCTGCCAGTGCAAGCCAGAAACGCCAGTGATGTGTTAAATTTGTTGAAAACTGTGGGATTGGATAGTAGCAGAGCCAAGGCTTGTATCACTTTGAATCCAGAGCATGTATTGGTTAACGGACGATTGAGAATAAAATCATACAAACAAACTATTTTAGGGGGGAATGAAGGCCAGAATATATTGGTCGACAATCTACATGAAAATGAGGTAAAGAGAGATGACGCAATTGTATATAAAAAGCGGTTGGTGGATAGTTCAAGTGGAAGGTTATTGAAAAAGCACAAGAGAAATTAGGGGCCTCAGCTATTCACTCGCCATTTCACCAATTCTAGAGAATTATAGATCTAGAATAAATATTGTATAATATTCTATAATAAAGCATCTTTTAATATCAAGATAAGTTTTTGGTTGAGTACCTTAATTTGTTTATTGTGTATAAAGTAGTAATAGCAGGATAGAGTTAGTGATGTATAGATCCCAACTATAGCATTTGCAAACAAGGTTAATTGAAAACTGAGGATTTAATCAACTTTATTTTGGAAGGGGTCTCGGGTTCTTCTACTGTTCTTTTAGGCTTTGGACGTCTTTCAACTGGTCTTTGTCTTTTACTGGCAAGAAATATCGATGGAGGTGGTCTCTTCTTCCGAGCTTCTATTGGTATCTCCTGAACTGTTTGTTCAGGCATATCTTGAGTTTTGGACCCAACCAGTGGACTTCCAATGTATTCTGATGCTGGAGAAACAGATCGCGAAGTCTCTTGACGTCTAGGTGGTGAATTCGATATTGAAACGTTATTTTTTGGGATCGGATCTGGCACATGATTTTGAATTCGAACCGGCGAACTCGAGTGTGATGAAGTCTCTGGAAGGAATGGTTGTTGTGACCTCAATGCTGCAACCGAACGTATACTATTATGTGATCTTGTTGGTGAAGTTGGGCCCAAAGTGGCTAAAGAGTTTTGGCTTGATAACGCTCTTGAATTCGGTGAGCTTGGGTTGATTCTTAAACTTGAAATGCTGTTGTTCAGGTTGGTTTTTGAACTTGAATTGTTGGTGTTCTGTTTGATTCTTGGGGCATTCGCAACTGGATATGCCCTTTCGCTTGCTTGAATTGGAAATTGCGGTCTATTGGTATCCGTAGCACTGTTGAAAAAGGTCACTCTATTGACTTTATTGGGTCGAGGTTTTCTTGCATTAATTGTTTCATTTTTTAGCACTTTAAACGCATCGAATGCATCATATTTCTTGGTGGATGCCTGTGAGAACATCATGGGCCTATTTTGAAGGTCTTTTCTGGCCTTGTTCAAGATAGAATTACGGTTGGCTCCGACAGTATTGAACCTGGGTGCAGAATTGCGGTAGGGATTCCATTGTTTGCGTTTAACCGTGGGGTCCTTGAGCAACTCCGGTACTTTGACTATTTGGTTGGCAGACTTTTCCAATTTCAACTTCTCTGTTATCCTCCTTAGTCTCTTTGCCAGGTCATTTCTAAACGATTCTCTTTCTTCAATGTACTGGTTATAGAGCGATTTATTGGGCATTAAATCTTCATTTGAGCCCAAATGTTTTCGGGAGTTTTTAGCCACAGGCGGTGGCCTAGTGGGAAAATCTTTTTCAACTAAATCAAACCATAATCGATCGGATTCAGGCATCAATTGTGGACTTGTGGTTTCAACTTGACTCAATTGTTTGGCATTCATTCGTTCTAGAACTGGTTCCAAGAGGTGAAACGGCGTACTACCAGTATCATTGAGATGGTTTATATTCTGGATGATCTTATTCCTTGCCAACTCAAGCAACGATAGGACTTTACCCCTTCGTATGCCTTGGTTTGAATTAGAATATCGCTGTTTGTCAAGATTTGACGACATAACGGCTCTTTTTTCTCCATGAAAATTGGTAAACCGTCTACTCGATAAGTGAGTGTGTAACCAGATGCTTTTGATTGAGGTTTGTGGTTGGTTTGATAATTTAAATGGCTTAATTAGCCTTGTAACTTTAATCTAATATCAAAAATACCTGATGATGTATTTGAACCAGTGCACGACCCAGTATCAATACTGCGTAGCAATATAGTTTGGTTTGACAGGGTCAGTTGAGAGTTCACTAATAAGATACTAGCTCGATATTATATCTCCCAACAATCTTCATGTGATTGAGGATCTCAAGAAGTAGACATTCTAGAGTGGTCAAGCTAAAATGGTCCATTTCGGGGGCACTTCGAAATATCTCCCTTGTGTCCAGTTTCACCACTAAGTAATAGCTAAGCATGATCTCAAGCAAGGTATGGTTATGTCAAGAGCCTAAAATAATCAATTTGCATGGCCTACTCTACCGCCCAATAAGATATCGTAGTGATTTATCTCAAAGGATTTGATCGGTCTTTCTGGCAGCATCTGTATTATTGTAGAATGTTTTTTGCCCCAAATTGTTTTCATTTACGAATAGCATTGCTGTTGATAAAATTCTTGGAGTCATTCGGTACATAATCAGTATTCTGGTCAATATGTGGGATGCTCCTCTTATCTTGCGAGTATGAATTAGTACTAGAACTCTGTTTTATCGCCCCATGCACCAGGCTGGAGGTTATGGATTTTTGTAGTCTTCGCGAGATTAACGTACTTTAACTATATTAAAATAAGACGAAATATATCTTCGACTGTAGATTTGTGCGCAATATGTATTGCAATGTTTATGACACTGATCGATTATATAGCTACACTGTTAACAACTTTTAGGTAGGTGCAAAACATTGTCAGGTGAGATAAGATAGACTCAGAACCGCTTTCGCTTCGAAACCTATAGAGTAAAGAGAAAAGTATTGTATTCTGTAGTGATTGAGTAGATGGTTATGGTTACGCAGACATTTTTAAACTGTCAAATTTTGCAGCCAAATTTTGCAGGGCCAAAAACTTGCAACTTTCGGTCTGGTTTGGCCCAGGTTTTGATCTAGCAATTCTAAGCCCCCTTGCAACTATAAACGAAGTTTAATGATTGCTTCAAGTTACACCACTATTCTACCGTCATATGGTTGTATTGAGCACGTGAAATACTAGAAAATAACAAACTTTTAAACCCCGAAGCTCCAACCCCGACCTGTACTAGTTCTTGTTCCTGTCATGACCTTCCCCGTACCGCTTTTGCCCCTTTTCTCTGACTACCCTTCGACTTTATTCTTCATACACCCGAGAAACGGTGTATCACGTGACTCTCGGCCGATAGAGGCAACCTACGTAATGCACAAATTTGAAAGGCCGGGTCCGGATAGAAAAGACCGCGACGCGCTTAATTCCGGTCCAGCCCATTTGCATTCGCATTGCCATCATTTTCAGCAGCTGAATTAAAAACTCGATTAATCTGGACCAGTGTTCTTTTATCAAACCTCGCTTGTTTGTCCGCTGAAGCCTCCCAATTTATTCTCACCATCCCAAACTAATACCTCCAGGATTCTCTGCATTCCCAGCTTTCTTTTCGAACAATCACCGTCGTTCTAGCCCGATTATTAATCAAAACCAAAGAAACATGTTTGGATTCAGAAAGAAGAAAGATTCCGATTCCGCCACCTCGTCGTCAGCCACTCTGGTCAGCGAGTCCGACTTGGGCGAGCCTGTGTATGTGCCCTTCGAAGGGCCTTCTGCCGGGTCGAAAGTGCCCCAAGAAGTCGAGTTGTCCCAGGAACACCAGGCCAAATATGAAACTGTGCTCGAACACTTTGCCAAAGATGTCAGCTTGACTGTTCCCATTAGTGAGGAAAATCACAAGAACAAGGACTCTCTGAAGTATACCGCGTTGAGTGACTCGGAAAAGTCGTGGTTGACCAGAGAATGCTTCTTGAGATACCTTAGAGCCACCAAATGGGTCACCAAGGATGCAATTGATAGAATTACCCTCACATTGGCATGGAGAAGAGAGTTTGGAATTAATGGGGCCTTGGAAGCTGATAACTTGGTCAATGGAAACTTGACTTCCGCCGAGAACGAGACAGGAAAAGAGGTCATTTTGGGCTACGACAACGACGCCAGACCATGCTTGTATTTGAAGCCAGGCCGTCAAAACACCAAGCCATCGCAGACCCAGGTACAACACTTGGTATACATGTTAGAAAACGTCATCAACTACATGCCTTCGGGCCAAGATTCCCTTGCATTATTAATCGATTTCAAAGCCCATCCTGTGGGCACTCAGGGTGGTAAAATCCCCCCAATCGGTGTGGGAAGACAAGTATTGCACATTCTCCAGACTCATTACCCAGAAAGATTGGGTAAGGCTCTTTTGACAAACATCCCATGGTTAGGTTGGACATTCTTGAAGATGATCCATCCTTTCATCGACCCATTGACTAGAGAAAAGTTGGTGTTTGACCATCCATTCCCAGATTACGTGCCAAAAGACCAGTTGGACAAGGATTTCGGCGGTGCCGTCAATTTTGAATACAAGCACGAAACCTACTGGCCAAGAATGATTGAAATTGCCCAGGAGAAGAAGGTGGCTTATATGGCTAGGTTTGAAAAGTTTGGCTCCAAGATCGGATTGTCGGAACTGGACTTGAGGGGAGAAAATGAAGAATTGAAATATCCTGTTCCCGTATTTGCCTAATACTATCCTGCTGCAGTATGTGTGCAACACCACCCTGTTCATATAACTAGACTTTGGACCATACATCCATATCCGGATTACAATAACCGTGTTGTTTTACAATACCCATATCCCCTTATAATTTCCACTCCCATTGTACCATACTATCCCGTCATTTAGATTTTATAAATTAATTTCAGATTAGATTAGAAATAGCGGTACCAATAAATATTTCGATAATACGAGTATAAAAATATCACCAACTCTCAGCCATCGATTTTACGAACATATATAGTTTATACCCTCCAGTTTGTAGATTCGAGGGTAGCCTTCTTCAGAAGTGCAACAATTACCAATACTCTTTTATCAAGTTGTTCTATTATATTACAAATGCCTCTTCCACTATATACATCCTAGATTCAGTCCTTAAATGGCTTAGCACACTTTCTCTTTTCAACAACACCGCTACTTCTGTCGATCATGGTTTGCCAATCGATAGGAAACATTAAATCACCCGAACCATTTTCGCTCTTGGCAAACAATACACCCAAATCGTTTCTGGCAGTACTCAAGTAATAGTTGGAACCATCACCCAAAGAAATGATAATGGCTCTGACAATATCACCTGGCTTGAAACTTTCTATGATCTTGACCTTGTCTCTGTCTGTGGATCTGACGTCCTGGGACCGTATAATACCCTTGAAGTTTTCTCCCAAATCGTTGGTGACTGCGCTGGTTAATGTAGATTGACTGGATGCTACAGTTTGATGACTAGCGAAAGCCTGGGCTCCTCCCCCGTATGGCACGGATCCATGTGCCAATTCACCGTTGGCCCCGATACCTGAGTCCTGGAGAACATTTCCAAACCCTTCGACCGTTAGGATTTCACAGTATGCCTGTCTGCTGGTAATTTTAGTCACCTTCACCAATACAACGTCGTTTTCCTTGGGCAAGTTGATTGATATTGAGGCGGACTCCTTGAAGTTTTTGAATTCGGCTTCATAATTGATATACGAGTTTGCTTTGGGGATCACCGAAACCACAAAGGATTTGATTTCAGTGTCAGCATTGGTGAATTTGACCTCATTGGTGTCTTCTTGATCGTCCTTTTCTGATTCCTGGTGGATTTCGCTAATGATGACTTTTCCAAGAATTGTGGCTACCACCACGGGAATTTTATTCTGGCCCTCGTCGCCGATTTGTGATATCACGGTCCCCTTGCTAGGATAGTAACGTTCGATCTGTTTAGATGTTGATGATAATTTGTATGCTGGAAGAATGTATTGTCCTGGAATGACGATTCTTTCTGACGTCATCGTGGTGTTTTGGGTCTAATGCTGTGGTTATGTGTTCTAGATTGTTTTGTTGCCAAAACTTGATGGTTGTTAGGAAGGTTGATGCTTTACTGGTATGGTCAAGTGGTGGTCTATTCAAGTCTCATCGCATTATATGGAGACATAAATACTATGAAAAATGTATTTTTGCGACACACTTTTGCGACACACTTTGCGACACATCGATCGCATCGGATCCACTAATAACCAACACAAGCAAAGTCTCCAACGTCATCAACACACGTTTTGTTCCTTTTCTTTGATTATAAGTGAAAACCCCAACTCGCTTACACTTCCCTTGGATCCCAACCAATCGTTTTTCAGTTTCGCTTAACACAACCCTATAATGTCTGCGCCTTATCCATCGTTTGTCAATTCACAACCTCCAGTCATCACTCTTCAAGAGTACGACTTTGCACCCTGGGCCGCCACCACCTGCGTTGATTTCAGAAATAACGAATACGTGATCGTGGTTATGCAAACCCCGGAAAAGGTCGTGGCCAAAGTGGACAAGAAGGATTATGAGGTATTGGATAAGATCTTTAGAAGTGCCCATTCCACCCATGCTGAACAAAGCTCTAAAAAGTAATTGATCATTCGACCCATTCGAAAAGCACTACAACATCAAAAATCACACCTTATTTATCTGAAAGACCCCTCAAAATCAGTTGAAAAGAATATAGAATATAGAATATTTTGTAATTTCAACATAATTATGTCCATTATTGTAAAAATTGTGAAACAACAGAAGTTGCTACATTGACAGGTACCCTACAATGCTAATTCTTATCCGCCACTCTCGAGTAACCTTGTATTGTATATTATGATTATTACATGAACTAGAAACATATATCTATATCAATTATAATTGGTAGTTAAAATATATTAAACAATTGATTTGATCACAGCGAAACGAAATTCAATGGTTGATTATTAGTATGATCGTGTTTATGAGCTGCTCAAAAAAAGTGGGTGTTACACCTTGAATTGGTATGGATATTCATCTGACTCTTGAAAGTATTCAACTCGTCTTTGATCTGTTGCGCCAACAATGGTGTCAATTGATTACATGTTGCGGTATCAGGGTGTCTATCATACTCTTCCCCGTTGTATGTATCATACAATATAATTCTTGAGGAAAACCTAACACCACCACTTTTGCCTTTAGAGGTCACAATCGTCGGACTAGCTGGTGGCAATACTGGTGATCTCTTCCACTTCCTTGAAATGATAGAACTAAATGATTTGGGACTCGAACTACTCGACGCAGTGTCTGAAATAGATGGAATGCGGTTGTGGCCAAATGATGCATTTGGTGGAGGTGGCAACGAGGAAATATTCTCCTTATTTGAAACATTTCCCAATTTATTCCTAGGCTTAGGTCTTTGGGGGGTTTCGGCAGCATCTGGGCTATGACCTGCAGTCGAAGTCAGAGCTGAAGCCTGCTTTCTTTGATTAGTTGGTGGCTGGTAATTGAAATCGTTTTCCTTGTTATCAACATCAAATGATCTATCCGATCCTGCATCACTGGCGAACCCATCTTCCTCATCACTACTACCAAATCCTCCACCTACTCCACTTCCTGAAAAGTCACTATCTTCTCCAAATGAAATATTGAATGATTGGTGGGAATCGCTGCTTCTAATATTGTGTTGTGCAATTTTTCCTCCGAATGATGGTCCTTTCAATCCTCTAAAAGACATAGAGATGGGTCTGTTATTGAATGTGCTCGTACCATCTTGATTGAGAGTAGGAGAAGTCAGAGTTTTGAAGGCAGAGTCCAAAATAGGCGATGTTTCGATAAGACTTGAACTATTTGCCGTGTCCTCGTTCAAAATCTCAGATTTCGAATCTACTTCTGCAATAGATTCTGGCGAAGACTTAAAACCGTCGTTCTCAATTCTTTCCAAGTTAGACTTAGAGACCGCTGCATGATCATCTTGAGAAATAACTTTATAGTCAAGTATTTCTGGAGATGGTGACAAACTGACTCTGGGAATAACTATGTCTTCTTTAGCAGAGATTGGAGGTACAGCCAATGGCATTGGGATATGCTCATTGACAGAAGATGCAGATGAATCGACGGTTGCAGGACCTGGTGATTGCGAGGGTGATGATAATGAAAGTGGGGCTGCAGAATGTGGCTCTGTGATTTCAAACACCGGTGGGCTAGAGTCACCTGTGACTCTTGGCGAGGTTCCTTTGGCAAGGGCTTGAAGTGGGGAATTAGAAAAGCTCAAGTTATCAACATCAATAAAATCGGTGAATTCCATGAACTCTTGGTATTGGTCATCCATTGTATCTTGATGAAGAACACTGGCTCCATTCAAGTAATCATTATTTTCATCGAGTGTACTATCATCGACAGTAGTGTTGTTAAGCATGTCATAATTCACACTAGCTCCGTTTTGTGGTTGAGCAACCTGAGAGTCAATTGATGAATATAAGTCCTGATTCAAGTTCCTCCTCGAATTCGAATTTTTCAAAATACTGTTGGAACGGGTCATGCCTGTCTTTGGTGTTGGAGTGGATGATGGAGGTGGCCCAGAGTATTGGATGATATTCTCATCACTACCGTTATAGTTGATGAAAGAGTTCCTCTTGATGGATCTCATAGATTTGATGGATCTGGATCTTTCCAATGAAACAATGCTTTCGACTTCTTGAGGATTTAATGATTTCGGAAATAAAACTTCTCCTAACAAATTTGAGTCAACTTTAGTCCCACCTGGAGTTTCAGGTGTAGCCAATACGTCATTGGGTTTCTCTTCATTAGTATTTGACTCGGCCCTGTTAGCATTGGTGACATTGGACAAGTCTCTAGATGATTTTGGTGGCTCCAATGACTTTGGTTGCAAAGGCATAGACCGTGGAGATACGTTGCCTGGGTAATTAACTTGAAAGGGTGATCCAAATGCAAGGTTATCATTTTTGATGATTGGACTGGGTATTAACAGCATTTCTTCATCATACCTAGTATTAGAGATTTTCTTCGGAGGACTATTCAAAAGATTCTTAGAATCATACTCATCGAAATATGCCTCGTCTTCTTCGATCTCCTCTCCTTCTATATTGCGAAAATCATCTCTGGAGCCTATCTGACCGTATTTATTTGGCACGTAATCGTCATCTGTAACTTCTCGGATGAAATTTATGTTGGTATTGGACTTGAATGCACGCTTGGTAGTGTTATCCATATCCATCGCACCCGAATAAACTGCCACTGCGGGAAGTGATGGTGAAGGATATACTTCATCCATTGCGTTTGTCTCTGGACCCGAGACTTGGAGTTGATATTGATATTGAGCTGGTGGCTGTGGCTGTGGTTTTGTTTGGTACTGAGATTGGGTTTGTGTTTGTTCAAGCGTTCTCAAATTGGCCTTATTTTGTTGATCATATCCAGCACTGTATTGTTCTGTAACACTTATTTGAACCGGAGCAGAATACTCAGAATCTTGTGTCAATTTGTGTAATGTTTCACTTGATTTGTTCTTTTTAAATACATTAAGTAAAGAGTTTGACGTTGACATACTGTCCCAGTTGTCTTCTTTTGTTTTTTTTGGCTTTTTTCTGTTGTCATCCAATGCATTAACAGAAGCCTGGTCCGAATTATCCGGCATGGTTTTGAAGCTGGACAAATTAGATGTAGAGAAGGATTTCGAGCTCAATTTCTTCGGATTTGTTTCAACTTCATTTAATGAATGGTTTTTTGATTTGGACTTGAATAATGCCTTGAAACTGAACTTCTTCTTCTCTGGCACGGCACCTGATGATTGATCAGGTTGTACAAACTCGTTTGCTATGCGTGAAAGATTTCCCAAAGTACTACTTCTTCTGTGTCTTGGCCCCTTTGGAGTTGTGGGGAGTTGTTGTGTAGAATCCTTGGCAGTGTATGCGTTACCCAAAGATAAAGTCGAATTCGATCTTAAGTGTGGTGATTTTTTGATAGTTGCACCAGGAGTTCCTGGGGTGGCCCTACCTGGAGTAACCTTTCCTGGAGTATTCCCTACATCCAACATGGATGCTCTTGGAGTAGAAGGGGTTGCAGGGGTTGGATCGGATTTTTGACCAGCTGGAATTGGGGACTGGTAAATGGCAGGTTTAGAAAGGGGATACTCCTGGTTTTTTGAGGCAAGTACCGGGGAAGATGAAGATGCGGAAACTGGCATGCCCAAAGATCTGGGTTGAATAGAATCTTTGGCAATAGGAGGAGGTGCCCGCTTAGGAAGGGCGGTGGTATTATTGGTGCTGTGAACGTTGTTTTTCTCATAGCTGTAGTTACTGGGGATCGAGCTATAGCGAATAGCCGGGTTGGATGGTTTTTTGTGAGAGCCAGTAGTATATGTTGAGGAGGAGTCGGAAACATTTCTCATTGTGTCTTCACTTTTGTTCGTGTTAGTAGTCGAATTGCTCTTATCGTCAATGAGTGTATCATCCTGATCATTCAATAACTTTGGCTCATTATGCAGTTTGTTGACGAGGACAATATCATTAACCTTGGAGGGTTCATGTTCGTTGTATTTGATCGTTGAATTGCTCGAGTTTCTCGTACCAGGAGTATCTACCACCTTAACCTGAGGTTGTTTGAGGTCAGAGCTGACCATGGATACTTGTTTGTAGTCGTGGAATGTAGCCTCCTGCGACATCACCGGAGTGTCGTCGTTTGTCGAATAACCCATTTCTTCGATGGTAGAAATGGACCGTTTTTGGATATGGGGGAGCGCCTCCACCGAGGAGTTTTGGGAAGAGCTGTGTGATTTGGCGGTTTCAAATGTTTGAACCGAGTAAGTTGACTCTCTTTGAGTATTCTGAGTGAATGGGTTATTGGACTGAAACGTTGGAGGGCGGAGAATCTCGGGTTCCGGCTCGGGGACCGTCCCATCATCTTCTTCCTCCAGCTCTTCAAGAATATGAGAATGTGACCACAATTGCGGTTGGGATACCAGTTGTGGAAGCGACAGTGTCTTTTCGTTAAGGATAGATTCCAAAGCTTTCATGGAAGGAGAAACCTTCATGAATGAGGTCTTCTCTTGAGCAGGGATGGGGCCGGAATGAGCCAACTTACCGTGAAGAGATGTCAACGACGGGGAGTGCTTCATCTGGATAGAGTTCCGCAACGTATTGACATGGCCAGACGGATTGGACGTGGGTGCCGAGTAGAAGTTGTTGTTGAGAAGGAACTCTTCCAAATGAGCATCGTTATTAAACGAGTTAGACATCGAGGAAATGGAGAAAAACGGGACGAAGTTCAGGTTTCAAACCCTATTGAAAACCTTGGTAAAGTTCCTCGGAGAAGTATCGACTAGTTTCACCTGGAAATGCCAAACGTGTATGAGCTTTTCGTTCAACTTTTGATTATCAACTGTTGAATTAAAAATCTTGAAGAAAAGCTGGGTATACGTGTTGAATATTTCACCAATGAAGTCAGACGGAAACGGGACGAAAGGCGCGGTTTCCAGAGTGGGGACGATGGATGCTTCTAGAAGTCTAGGCTGGCACACTGGATAACGAACGTCTTGATGTTTGGGAAACGAACAACAACACTGGGCTTGATAAGCTGGTTGTATGGTTGTGGAGGGTTGTCCGGTGCAATAGGAGCCCCAAAGGTGGCTAGGTAACGGAGTGAGACCAAGAGTCACGTGTGGGGTAGGTGCAAAAAAAAATGTCGCAAGGTTTTTTAGCCGGGACGTTTGAGCCCTGCACGCACCCAACTTTTGCTAGTTTTTAAGTGTGGCAGACAGACTAAAGTGTTGGGGAAAATGCTAGTTCGAAGTAAATGTGGAGCAGGAAGAATGGATATGTCTAGGACTAGCTCAAACTTCGGGTCGTTCGAGGGCCTAGGTGGTTTCTGGTGGTCCAGGGTCCAGCAAATTATGGTGCCCCCAGTAGTTGGGGATTAGGACTGTATACAGATCAAGAAGACATGGACGCGTCGCGTTTAAGGAGGTGACGCGTGAAGAACGAAAATCGTGGAAGACTGCGACATTTCGAGATGCTTAATATACGATGGACTATCTGGTGTTTCATGTTCAGCACAGGAAAAGATGACGTGCAAAGACTAATAGGGGAGTGCAGATAGTAGTGGCCACTTAAGTTGAGATGAAACAAACCTGAAACAACCCCTAGGAAAGTCGATTCGTGAAGACCCAGCGTATAATATCAAGATCTCTTCGGATCGAAAGTTTTGATTCTACCAGCGTAATTAACTGTGTAATTTTTATGACAATATTTGACAAGTGTGACCAGCCCATAGTTGAAGAGACAAAGATGTGAAGAAACACACGATAAGATATGGAATAATCATATCGCTGGTATCTCTCCGATACTGGTCATTTGACAGAAGACGTAAGACAAATATCCAAGCTTACCATATCTAAACTTTGACTGAAGTCGCTTGCAAACTACCGGAAATCCGCTCAATCTCTCGTCCCACTTATTCCATTTCCCGTTTCTAATCACTTTCAACTTTGAAATATTACCACTCACTCTTTGCACTCTCGAATTCACATGATTCTTGGTGGACGCCTTAAAATTTTGCTATCGCCAATATTATAGTCTACTCGGTGTTTAGCGCTCACGGAAGATAAGCCCGCCTTGTTCTGTTCAATTGAAATTTGTCGCCTCAATAAAACATAGCCACCACTGGTTACTAGCAATAGTGACTTTTTGCAACACCTGGACTGAATGAAAACGACATTGGCACGTGATCAAAGAAGTATATTCATCAATAAAGTTTGCGACACTATTACCAGATTGGGCCAAAAAGCGACAATCTGCTAAAATGAGAGTAGCCACTTGTCAAACAGTAATTATTGATGAATAATAAGAGGACAATTGCAATGTAAGGGGAGAAAGAACCGGATTACCGACAATAGGAAACTAAATGGAGCTGTATCTGATTTGCGGTCTATAAAGTCGTCAAAGTATTTCCACAATTCGTAGTATCCTGACTTCTGTATCTGAAAATAAGAGTTGATTGTACTCTTATTTTCTTAATTCCCCTCCAGGCTTTGTCGTTCTGCCACAGTATAATTGGTCGTTCTCACTAGAGGTTGCCCTAATTAAACCCCGATTTGTATATTATATTGGCTATCGTCACCTCACCTCTTTCTCACAATCTTGATTCTATGATCCGATCCATGATTTATGATCATCAAAGGCATTAATGCAATGCTTTATAAGTCTACTAGTTTGGTATTATCGATCTATTTATTGCAAATAATATTACCGTCTATTCCCTTCTTTTATCCTTACATAATAACACAATCTCTCTTTCTCTTCTTGATGTTAGCTTTTTTACCTACTGGTTGATTAAGCACGCTCACATTGTCCTTTACCACTGGAGGCAACTTCTTGTTCAAGTTCATATCGACACCACTAGTTCCAGCTGTAGATGCAGAACTAACGGTATTTGTGTTGGTCATACCTGTGGCAGCTGTACTGATTGACGATCTCTTGTCGTCTCCTCCAAGTAGCATCGAATTAGCTGACAAGTCGCTTGTGCTGCGCATGCTACTGTTTCTGGCCTTGCGGCCCCAGAAGAATCCTTGACTCATACCAGTAAGAGATGCGGTGTCTGGAACATCTTCACCATTTTCGTTCAATCTGATGTATGGATCAATACCGAATTGTAATAAAGAATTGGCCAAGTACAAGTAGAGTTTGATCCACAAAATTTCCAATTCTTGGGTGAATCTGCTACCGAATCTTTCGTGGAAGGTTTGTATCAAAGCTTCTCCCATAAGCTCAAAATTTGCCGGTTCAATTCCGAGAATTCTGGAGTGTCTCTTACCTAAGTTGATCAAATAATCATCCAAATTGTTCAAGTTTTCCAACTGACTGATGGCGAATGACATGACACCGGCGAAAGATACAGCCTGATGTTTAATGGAAGGAAATAATCTTTCCAAATTGGAATCCATGGAAAGCAAATTGGAGTAGAATTGACGACAGAACAAAGATGAAGCCACCGTAGAGGCCGACGTTCTATTGATGTAGTTCATGGTTTTTTCCTTACTGCCAGCAGTAGAAGATTGGGATGGATTATTGTTAGCATTAGGAAATCCACCGGGCATTCCAAAGGGACGCTCTTGTTCAATGGGTTCATCTAACAACATCTTGTTCCAGGTATAACGAACAAGCTCGATTTCCTTCTTGTTCATCTTCAAGGTGACTTTATATTGTGCCTGCAAGGATAAATCAGAGCATAACGATTGGTTGGTGTCCATCTTGACAAGTTGATAGTTGTTGTCGGTAGAGTTGACGGAGGATGAAGAAAAATTATTATGAACTCCTAAATTATTTATTGGAGTGGTTGTGTATGCTGAAGCTCCGGCGTTGGAGGTGACTGAAGGTGTGACAACGGAGGAAGCGGTTGAAGAAGGTTCCTTTTCAAGACCCTGATATGAGGAAACAGCGCTAGCGTCCGAATCAAGTAACAGTTGGGTAACTGGAGAAGAAGATATGGGTAAACCAGCCTCATCGTACCTAGGTAACGTTCTTGATCTACCAATAGGGTTAAAATTAGACAATCTTGACGATTTCCTAGCGTTTGCTGTCGATGAGATGGAACTTGAATCAGTGCCAAAGGTTTGACTTCTCATTTGGGCCAAAGATTGCATAGTAGGCGGATATGTGCTTTTTAATGGCGTGATTTCTAGAAATCAAAGAATTTTTAGAACGGCTTTATGAACTGAGGACTAGCAGGTAGGCTAGATGGGTGGGAAAAAATCAAGTGATGGTTGATTGCCTTGAGGGTAGTTATGACAAATGAAAATCAATTAAATACACCAAGAATGGCTGCGATGATTGGGAAGATTCCGAGTCGTATTTATTCATGGACATCAACCCAAAATTTCAGTCCCCACTGTGTAGTAAAGTCAATCAATTTAGCCGGCGCAGAGATATGCATCAGTGGTAGAAAATAGTCTGTAGCGTTTGCCTGGGGAATGTAACAATATAACTCAATCGGCAATAAACACAAAGTCCGTAACAATCGGTAACAAAAGGTTACCATGACTCCAATTGTTACCTCAGATCGGACGATCGATTCCGTGGGTTGGGGGCCTAGTTAATGTAGGCACGGTGGAGGCGCTCAGCTGCATTGTTATCGGTTATAGATACTGTGGGAGCAGCCTGAATTGATTAGTAGTTGGTGGTAGAGAAACCAGAGATGATCAGATACACTGGGAGATAGGGCCATGGGTTGAACAAGATATTCACATACTATTGTATCTCCTTGATGGCTGTGAAATTTATCGAGATAGAATTCAATTCAAGCCTCACATAGATAATTAAAACGTAATCTGGTCTGGGTTTATTCATTCCAGGTTTCAGTACCTAATTCTTGGGTTGTACACTTTTATTTTGCAAGAACCTTGATCGCATTTATTTTCACATCCAGTTTCTGTTTCGATGCTCGTTCGATGGTCTCTTCTCTCTGGAACTTCATCCATATACGACCCATTCTTGCAGTCCTTTAACCACAATCATATCTATGTCTCTTTATCTCAGTATCCGTACCGTTCACTATTGTCCTTCCCACCTTCCGTTCGCCTATTGATCTACATTCACAGGGGTCGCTACATTCCGGTTAGGCCACCACTATGGTCTTCGCTTCAGATTCGGGACTATAGATCCCTTGCGGTGAAGAATTTCAGTGACGCACGTTATTAATGTATGAACAGCGTTGGTTGTACGGGTTACTTCAAGGTGGCACTTCGTACAGGCACAAAACCGTCCAATTAGCTGAAACGGGTATAATTCGAACGCTGGATCTGGTTTAACCACTCAATCTCGTTCCTGCTTGGATCATGGATGGCTTACACATCACGATCTAGGCAATGGATTGCGCTTTCCACTTGCTTATCCCTTCAACATTAATAAAACCGTCCATGCTAATACTCCTTTATGTTACTTATCAGTCAACCTCTATTCTTTTCTGAAACTCCGTTGAGAACTCAGACCATCTCTATTGTCTATTGTCCTTCATTCTCGGTGCACCTGGTACAAACAAACTTCTCCGTCTAATCGTACATTGCGCCCAATGTCTCTACAATCACTTACATACTGCTGGCGGCAAACAGAAGATGCTTATTGACCTTGTCGAAGACGCGTCGTCGACACAACCTGCGGCATCGACGTAAGTGGTATTTTTTGTTTCACAGTGTGGAATGTGAAAATCTTCTACTCAAAGTGTGACTCCATTCTGAGAAATCTTCGCCTTAGATGTCGATTACTCCGATAAATGGTCCCTATCCCTCGCTAGTTGACCAACTCTTGGCTTCCACTTTTCCTACTCCCTCCTCTTTTTCATAAACCTCTCCCCTCTTCTTTTCCCTTGGGGTATACCTCCAGTCCTTGCCATAGCACATCCTTCGTTTGAATTTTCACATATTAACCTTTGCTGGGCGGGCTGGGGCATCCATCATGGACATTTCTTCCTCCTCTTTATGTCTATCTCAGAACATTATACTTGGCGCCAGATGGTTACGTCTCTGCAAGATATATGACGCTATCCCACGCCTGGCAGATCCGTAAATGTCGCTGTATTCCACTCGTTGTTCCGCATTGATCTTCCCCATCAATTGTTGCACTTTTAGTAACTCTCGTATTTGCCTGGCTACGATTAGACGAGTTTTCTAGAGTCCTAAGCATGTTTTATTCATACAACATTGTGAGAGGGCAGAGGTCAGAGTTGTTGATTGTTACATGCCAATCTTTGGTGCGCCATCTTTCCTACCGTGCATTCGTCACCTTCGTATACATTTTTTAAATCTTACATAACGTTCGTCAAACCTTCTAGCCCTTTTTTCGATCCTTAAACCTCTTGGCTGGCTTCTCCTCTTACTCCGCTCCAGATCAAGATCAGATCAACTCTTTTTCCGCTCTCGATGCCATCACGTGCAGATCCACCAGCTTTCACGTGATCCCGTCTATACACTCCTTCCCAACCTCAGCCTTAACCATCTCATCCCATACAAACCACTTCATCCCTCCCTCTTTTTGCACCCATGTCTTCGTTACAACAGCAGGTGGCCACTAACCTACAGCATTATAATGGCTGGACCAAGGTCTCCACGCACGTGCTTCTGGACTCGCTCCTGGTGCTAAGTGGCTTTTCTCCAGCCAAAATCGACCAAGAATCACCTCAATTCCATTGGGTGGTTCCAAGGTCAATCAACTCCAACCCCGATATCTCGGTGCTGGAAGTGGAGCAATGGTTTGATGGAATCACCAAGGTCTCGGACTCGGGGGTAAGACCGTCCCAAATCACCATAGCCATAGTGAACGACGATGGAACTATCGTGTACTATAATATCCACGATGGGGTAGTAGAGCCAAGACAGAATTAGGTACCATCTTGGTCCTTGAGGAGCTGGAAACCACTCGTGATATGGATAATAAGCATTGAATTTTGGCGTGGATGTCCAAAAATGATTACGCTAATAGAGCCTTTGACTACTACGGGTAATATCATTTATTGTGTAAATTCTCTACTGTCTGATACCACTAGCATTAGGAAGCACATTCAAAAATAACGGAGACTCATGGCCTCAACCTGAGCACACCGCACACTACCAATATTCAATGAAACATGAACCACTTACAGTTTATGTACAGACCTCAGGTAACACAGACACTGGTTCACCTTATCAAAAGAACATTGCATTAGTCAACAGTCATTTCATTCTATATCAAGTGAAATCCTCCAGTCCACGTATGGTCGCTTTAACCTCAAAATTACTTCCACAAATCATGAAGATCAATGACTTCAAAATATTACGAAAGATCCACTAATGTACAATTATCTATTACTGTTACTATTGAAATTGTTTAGAGAACTACCCAATTCTGTATGTGCTAATTTTGTTCGACATTTGTTGTCATTAAGGAGTCATAGGTGAGCCAGTGGTGGGAATCCCACTACCAAACCTAAAATTGTAAATGTCTAGGTGATCATCATCATCATCGTCATCGTTTCCAGATCCATCTTCGTCTTCGTCATATTCTCCGTTTTCTTCTTCACTGTCTGTATCGTATCCACTTCTGCGTTTTACAGAGTCTCCATCATCCTGGAACGACAACTTCACATTCAGAAGTCCCGAAATTTGTCCACTCAGAATTCCGCTATGACGACTCAACTTCTTTGATAAGTCGCCGCTTCTGATGGCCAATCGGTCCTTGATGGAATACCGTACACTACTGCTGTGACTGCCAGCATCTCCCATACTCACAAAACTTCCACGACCACGACGGGTGAATGTACCTGGAACTGCCAACGAATTTTCTTTCAGTTTGTCCCAATTGGGATTGATAACAGAATTGGTCGAGCTATTGTCATAGTAGTGGTTTTCTTCGTCTGTATCATCAGCAGCCATATCATTTTCTCCTGACACTTCGTCATCATAGTCGTAATAATTTTGACCTTCGGGATGTTCACTAATACCAACAAACCCTGGACCAATTAAAGACTGTTCAAGAACGGCATGACCATCGAGTGGCTTTACGCGGGACCCATGTCTAAAAGTTTGAATACTTTCATGGTAGTCACTCAGACATACTTGCGCCAATTTGTCGAATTGAATCATGAATTCCCAGAATTCTTGCTCTTGAATCAAGTCTGGTCCGAAACGAAATTTATCATAGAGGTGAATAATTCTTGGAATATCAGGAATCATGGCCTCCCTTGCAGGACCCTTGAACTTCTCGGGATCCATGTGTAACTTGTACAAATAAATGATAATCTCTCTCATTGAATAATTTGCAGGTATGATGGCATCTGTCAAAAGATCCCTCCCTCCATGCATAAACTTGTCTGCTATACTTCTCATGATATCTTCGTAGTTTGCCCGAGGAGGAAGAGCGGTTCCATACTCATGTCCTATTTTTGTCCCATCTAAGGTCATTCCAGAAGAGTGAGGTGAGTTTGGTGTTGAATCAAGTTCCTTAGCCTTAATTATCTTGCGGTTTCTCCTCTGAATATACTCGGGTGGAGCCATTCCCGGATGATTCATTATGACATCGTTATAAAGCGGGCCTGCCCGCAATTTGATATCTCCCAAGCACCAGCGGAGATTATCGTCTATCATTTTAATGGCGTACTTGGGAAGATCACCTTCGAAGGGGATATACACCGATTTACTCGGGATATCGTTCATCAACATACGAACATGAAATACACGTACAAAGTACCAGATCATCGAGGCCACAAGAAATACAACACACACAATAATCACAATGAATAACTTGATGGCCCCTGAAGAAGCATCGGTAGACTGAACAATGACATCAATAGGTGTAACAGCAACGAATCCAAGCATGAGAATGATGACAAGAATCAAAGATATGGAATAAAAATACTGGAAAACCCGCTTGGGAATATTGAAAATCTGCTTGTTGTCGGACCCTGTCCAGATCCCCACAATAGTGGTTCTGGCACCCTTTTCGATACCTGGTTCTCCATACTTTGTTAGAGGAACTTCAGAAGATCGGATTTTGTACGCTAGCCTCGATGTGTCTCTAAACCGCATGTTGCTTGAAAGCGAGTCATTGATTTCGCTTGGTCCATATGACCGTCGTGAACTGACTCTGGCTGTGGTTCTAGTACTCAGGTCCAGTCTGTATAGGGATGAAGGATGTCGTTGTGGAGGGTTCGGAATGGAAACCACAGGTCGAGGTGTTTGGGGCGACCCCGACTCCGTTTCCGGTGTTTTTTTGGACGTCATATGAATTGGGAAGGGTATGTGGGTACCATGGGCGGTCAAGACTATCTAGAGATGTCTGTATCGATGTTGATGTGTTAATGAACCTTTCATTGGGGTCACAATAATATACAAACTGTAGAGCATGTTTAGTACTTATTTCTAGTCACGTGCAAATCACGTGGTTTTGCAGGTAGGGAGCAGAGTAGAAATGAATGGTGTTATAGGTCTCAAGTCTAAAAAAGTAGGCCCAAAGAGTAAGCTCTCTACTCCAAAGTTACTAGCATGAGATATTAGAGTGAAGGAACTCGTCCGTCCAAAAAATTTCTTTCTATGATGTACTGCCAGACTATCACTACCGGTCTATCTTATCAACCCTAGCCCCAATTCCGGTCTTTTCATTACCTGTTGTTCCCAATTCCGGTCTATCATGATTTTATATTTGGCTACTAAATGAACCCCACGATATGGTCTTATTGAGGATAACACACACTGAAATGAAGTGCAAAGATCGCGGTTGATGATGCTTCGAAAAGCTTAAAGTGATGCAATAAAGCGTGTCTATTTTATTCAAGTCATGATTTTTTTTTCTTTTTCATTTGCAACCATATGATTATACTAATCATGGCATAGAAAAATAGCGTGGGTTTGGTAGATGATTTGGCTGTACTGGCTGGAATTATGTCCAAAGTAGTCCTTCATCGGCACCAGCACCAAATAAACTTTTGTGGCGCTATTCTTCAGCACCTGAAAGGAAAGACACAAATGGAATCCGGCTAATATTAATACTATATGTTTTGAACAGACAATTTTTAATAAAGATAATATATATAATAAAAATAATTGAACGCCGCTCTTTTCGACACTTAATATTCAGCATGCTTTGAACTCTTTTCAGTTTTTAGAACTATCAAAGCATTGATGGTGGTAATTACCAGCCACATCAACAACCATTATTATTATTGAATTATTATTTTATTGTTCTTATATAATACATGAGAAATTGTATGTTTAAACACTCCTGAAAGTCTTTGTATTGTCATACGCAGAGTATAATCCGATTTTTGTAACCCAACTTGGCTCAATGTCTGGTTGCATGCTGTAATAAATATGATAGTTGTTAGATCGAGAAATTTTTTAATGGATCCAATCGTTTGAGTCTTATGTCTCCTTCTGAATACAATTCTGTGGATTTAATGATAGGTGTGACGTTTGGATGTCCAAGCCAGTTGATGAATAAATTGTTGGCTATTGAATGCGTATCAAACACATTGATGAACCTGTCATCTGTTCTTGTTTCGCCGTTCTTTAGATGCATTGCTCTTGATCTTCCATTGGGCTTCCCATGTACATAATTCAAGTACTCACGGGTGGTGATATTACAAGCCGTCAAAAATATATGTAACCCCAATAACAAGAGAGGGTATATGATCGCTAATATCCCGTAAAGTGCCAAAAAGAGACTAATGGGATGTTTGCGGGCCGCAGAATGAAGTGAAGTACCCGAATCTGGGCCTGGGGAAACCCGATAATAGAACAATTGCACGAACGACAATGCCACGAGAAAAACGCAGGTAATAACTGCTGTCAATAAGAACCAAAGAAAGAACTTATAGTTGCGATAACCCACACAATTGTTGAGATAAACGCAGTGATGGTCGTGGTTCCAACAACATGAATTACAAGTACCACAATGACTGACTCTGGGAGGTCTCCAGATATGACATGTTGGACAGTATTTCACATTTACACCATCCACTTCACTTTCAAAGTAAGGAAGAGCAATAGTATTGAAGTACTCTTCAGGGGGATATTCCACTTTGGCATTCTTGGAGGAAACGGGAAGATGAATGTTTCGAGGCAAAACTCCAGCATCAGACACTGAAGATCGCACAAAGAATGCTAATGCCAACATCCAAAAGTAGGCAAACAAAACCACGGGTGCTGCGTTGATATGGTGCCAGATCCACAGAGCTTCAAAGATAAAGAATAATACCGCCGGAAACACAATTGCTACCCCAACCAATATATTGATTGGTTTTTGCTTAACACACCGCCATCGTCCTCCAAAGAAGTAGATATATTTCATGTCCTCATGTTTCTGTACCTGATAGTTCTTCCTAGGCTTGCCCAGTGTATTTAGGGTATACTTTTCATTCAAATCAGGATCAGTTATCAACCAATTAGCAATAAATTTGTGGATAAGAGGTACAGGTTTGGCGGCCACAACGATGCTGTCCGTTTCGCCAGTAATACGTGTGTCTCCATTGGACAACACACTATTCATTGAATGTCCGGTGTTGATCTATAAAAGATAAGATGTCACAAGAAGCCGTTAATGACTTAGGTATTGTGGATATTATTCATACTGATTTCCCGATTGGGACGGTCACGTGAGTCTAACAAAGATAAGACATCGGGCTGGCTTCAAGGGTATAAAAAAGCAAGTTCAAATGCTCCTATCTTTTGATGTCGTACTTCATTCTTCATGTATTGCTCTAGCTTATAGAGCTCTCCCTTCCCTTGTGACTGATCAACAAAAAAGCAATTAGTGGAATTCTCTTCACTTGCAATTCACGTGTGTATTCACGTGCAAGAAAATGCAACAGTATATCACCAAATCAATTCTCATAGCTTTGGAACTCAGGGTATCCACACATCTATGTTTAAATCGGCGTTTCGAGGGCTATTTCGACCCCAGACACTGGCTATAAGGTCCAGAATAGGTGTGGCTCCTGTCACAATCCAAAAGCGGAATTTCAGGCTTTCTCCTGGCCTGTTTGGAGCAGTGAAGAGGTATGGATTTGTGATAAATATTATTGCAGGTGCCTATATCGGAACACTTCTAGTGTGCGGGGGCCTGTTCTATATGCTCTATCTGGATGCCAATGAAAGGCAACATCTTCCTTTTGAAATCGGGTTCAAAAATGGAGTTACGGCAGTGAAAGCCATTAATAAAGATGATGTCTTGAAGAGTCCTAGGTATGCAGTCAAGCACTACCGTAGACTTTTAATTGATTTGGCCAAAAAGGCTGATCCAGGACTTGATTTCGATGAAGATGCACAATCTAACCGGTATGATATACCTATAATTGATCCCAAGGTGTTGGTTTATGAAAAGTCTCATGATTTCTCGAATTTTTACATTGATATCGTTCTTCGCTATAGTAAAGCTTTATTGGCCAAGGGAGAGCTTGAAACATCGATTGGAATGTTACAAAAAGTTATCAATGATGATGAAATCTTCTATAAACTAGGTGATGCCGAAAGGATGTCCCAATGTTGTAGATTGATGGGGAAAGTCTGTCCTGAAGTATCAGATAAAATTGCATACTTGAAAAGATCAATAGGGATGTTAATGCAAACATACTCCTCAATACAATTGGACGAAAACTACGTCTTACAAGATAACTCAAGAATCACAGATGAACTTATCACTTGCCTTAATGATTTGGCTTTCAATATTGCCAAGAGCAGTGTCAACCCGGACTCCAAAAAAGAACACAGCGCCAAACTCTCACAATCTTTGAACATATATCTTGCCAACTTGAAAATGATTACCGGGTTGAGACACAGTTTAGATGAGGGGCAATTATCGCAGGCTCACTATCCATTATTCGATTGTGATGAAACTAATCTTATCATGACTGGGTGTGAGCTTAAAGCTCATATCAGTGAGATCATGTGGGCGAAGGGCTACAAGAAAAATGCTATTTCTTGGGGAGAAGAAGTTGTTGAAGAGATTTACTTCAATCACAGTAACTCCCATCGTGCATCTCCCATTTTGTACAATGTATTGACTAATCTACTGACGATGTATGAAAATCTAAAAGACATCAGTTCCAAGAGAAGATGTGACAAATTGAAACAAGAATTAGATGTTTTCGAGGGGGAAGAAATTGGATGGTATGATAGTATCGTGGCCAGATTCAGTAAAATTATCTACCTCAAGGGACCTTTGGGTATTATAGAAAAACCTTTGACAGAAAGATATGGAAGACCAACTAGAGTCCTTGACATAGAAGAATTTGAGGAAGAGGATGTGGAGTAGGATGGGGTTGCTTTTGTAAATAAAAAAATAAAACTTGTACATTGATGAAAAACTATTATGCTTAAAAATGAAATCTAGTCTAGCAATAGACAACTATTCAATAGTTTTAGGATCATTAATGCAATAATCCCTGTTGTACTTGGCACAATTCTTGTTTCTCGAAGAAACACGGCAAATGAAGCTAGGAGAATCACCAGAAAGGAGCTTGAATTTAGGGAAGGTCTTTACCTCGCTCTTTCTGACAAGGCCTTTCTTTCGGAGTTCGACTTCCACCTGGCAATGTTCTGGTACATTATAGATGTATGGTCTTGAAAGAATCTGGAGGTTGCTTGCACCACCTGAGCTTGGGCTGTTGCAAGTTATAGATTTCGAAAATGTAAGGGTACCAATCACATCAGCCCCTGCTCCTAAGGACATGGAGAGAAGAGGAATGCCTTGTATAGTAAACGAAGCCGAAACCCCAATATCGAGCGAGAAAGCAATATCGTATTGCCTTGAAATACTTCCAGTATTCCCCTCGTCTATCTTCAAACATCCCGTAACAGGAACCTCGTCCCACTCTTCAGATGAGAGAGGTCCCACTGTCTGGTTGAAAAATTCATATTTCCAAGAGTTGCTGTGGAAGTACATCCAGTCCCTGGAATCTTCAAAGAAAAAGCTGTTTGTCTTGTCTTTCATCAATTTCTGGACCTTGGGTTTCCTGAATTCTTCTGCAGAGCTCAATGATATGGGTTTTGGCCGTGGTACGTCGCTTTCGTCGAGGGGTTTGTTCCGCCAGATGATATCCCACAATCCTGAATAGCCTGATGCTGAACTAAATGCTTTATTCTGATCTGTCTGGTTTAGTACTTGTCCGATTGTATCCACATAACTGTGGTCTCTTGGGTCGGGGTCCACGGTTAAGTTCTGTGAAGAAGGTAGTGAAACGGTTTGAGGGATTGCCTTTTTCACGGGCTCCAGTATAGACTCAGAGGACGCTTGAATTCCCGCAAGTGAACGCTGTATAGTATCGTTGGAGGCAGCTTCTTCATTCAACACCGTACTGTTTTTGTAGATAGGCTGGCCCAATGCTAACGGCAATAATAAGCGTAGTACCTTCATTGTTGCCTCGACTGAAGTGAGCAGTTGAGAGAAAATTAGGATGTTATATAGTGAATTATTGATATGCTTTTTCCCAGATCATTACGCTTAATATTTACCCCACCCATGCTGTAACTTATATAATTTTGCAGTCAAACAGAGTGCATTATTTGGCTGCTAAAGAAACCGTTTTTCCTTCTGCTTCGCTCGGATCCGAGGGTGGAGTAGGCTCGCAATGTCGCACTTGAGTCTGTGGCCAAAGTCTTGTATGACTACAGCGACATGCTACTCCGGGTCATAATGTCGCGTTTAGGTATAGTCTGGGGAAGTCGACAGTGCAAACATACTCCATCAACCTCCACCCAAAAACGACGACAAAGGTCAGAATACCCCATTAGTACTGTCTATGTTATCCCCTCCAAACCCCCTCTTTCCAGGATGATTTTCCGCTTATTATCGTCCCTCAACCCCCCACCCTACTGTTTCCTAGGCTCGCATTTTTCAACCAATCAAATGATACTCGAAGTAATATCCGGGGAGAAAAAACACTACCACCTACTACTCCAACTATCATCTACTCTTGAACAAAGACATCCGTACTAGTCAAGTCGATACTCCCCATACTACTCAACATGTTCTCCTTAGGTTCTAGACTCGGTTCAAGAGCTGTCAGACCAGCAGCGCTCTTGAAACCCTCCTTTGTCCGTCAAATCAATATTCTTCCAGGTGTTCCACAAATCCCACAACCTCCAGGAAACATTGTTGGTACCGTCAATGACGCCTATATCGCTCCTCCACAACGCAAGTTTGAAGGTTCTTTACACTGGACCACCGACAGAATCGTCGCCGTAGGATTGGTGCCTTTAGTGTTGGCTCCTTTCTTGACCGGAGCCTCGACCATTGTGGATTCCTCGTTATCTGCATTAATGTTGTTCCACTGTTACGCCGGTTTCCAATCATGTATCATTGATTATATTCCAAAGAGACTCTATGGAAGTGTTCATTCTTTCTTCAACTATTTGTTGTTGTTTGGAACTGGGGTTGCCGGATACGGAATCTACGAAATCGAAAACAAGGAAGGAGGAATCACCAAGTTGATTGGAAAGGTGTGGAAAGCATAAGTAATACAAACACAATCCGTGCAAGCATCAACCAATATATTATTATAGTACTAATGCGGAGCATTATGCAAGCTCATGATGATTTGGATAATGAACGAGGCGCTGGGCTATATTGACCATCTACTTCTGACATGATACAAATAGATAATCAGACATGAAGCTCTGACACTGATCGTAATCTTGTTTCACGTTCGATCAGTATTTCAGTCCCTCTTCGTTCCGTTTTCAATTTCCAATAGTTTGCACATAATTCACTTTCCCAAACCATATCTCATGGTCACATTACCAGTCACTACATTTCACACAGACTGTCTGATAGGATCCATATAGTTTTATTTATTCATGATTCATTAAAGAGAATTGTAACTCGTAGCAATCTATTTTATCTGTTATATCTAGACTCCATCTATTCTTGTAGCATTATCATCCCTTGTTTCCTCGTAAGCTTCCATGGTCTCCTCTTGGATCTATTGTCTGATCCGGGGTCTTTCTCTTCCTAGAATTGGTCTCTTGAACCTCGCTTCTCAACGAGTTTCCCACTGGTTGCAATCTTTCTCTGTACCATTTCTTCAAGTTCTCTGAAGCCAACGCCAATGATCTTTGCGGAATATCTTCCTCTTTCAATGCCTTCAATTGATATTGTTTCAGATCAAACGAGTCTCTATGTTTGTGGGCTTTGTTGATGATCCAAGTATCATTTTCGTCATCCATCCTAATATCAATCGTTCCTTCGTCTCTCATTACGATCACCAATTGATCCACGAGAATATGAGGGTCAACCGCATCCAATCTACTAAGAGCTTCGATCCCATTGCCTAATCCGTGCAATCCCAACACCTGACTCCTGCTAAGAACTAATCCTTCGTTGTCTTCCACTATCGATAGCACGGTCAATTTGAGGAGTTTCGTGAGCAATGTTTTTGAAGATGACACGTCAATATACTGGCTTTGATACTTAATGTACTCTGCGTATGTTCCAAACGAGAATAACTCGATTGTTGTGGCTAGCTCGTCGTCTTGTAAATGATATAAGTCAAGCACAAAATTGTACGTAGTGGGATGCGTAAGATGTTCCATTTTCAATCAATTATAATGGGATATGACAGTGCCTGTCTTTCAATAATGTATGAGATTTCAGCGTGAATTTATAGAAAACACAACTGTAGTAAAAACCAGTCTCTTCTTCTTAAATAAACATTGGTAGTCACTTCAATTCTCAATTATCTATGAATATAATATTGGGTGCGACTACAGAAGGTTGAAGTGTATTTGTGCCACAACAATAATTATAACTAGTTGCATTATGTATGAAGTTTGGAGGGCTATGTAATGTATGGACACTATATATCGATGCGCGGCATTATAGTCAATGTTAACCAGAAGATGCATATTAAGTTTTTTTTGACTTATATAAGTGCTAGCATTAAAGTGGTATTTGAGACGTATTATGATGAATGAGTATGGGGTTGTATCAATGGGTGTCAAATCTTTGTCATCGTGAGTCTTGGTATTTTATGTTAGTTTCTTTATGAGGTATCCCAAAACAACAACAGCTATGGCTATTGCCACTGATTGTACCCCGTTGAGCTCATTAGAAACTGATAGACTCAGCTCAACTGACTCAAGTTCAGAACTGAATGGCTTTGTTTCGGGAACGACTTGGTCGCTCTCTGTCTGTACATCTTCATTGACATTGTTGCTTGTTCCGTCCTCTGGCACGGAAGGTGTGGGCTCTGGTGGTTGTTGGATTTCTTCTGTCGCGGGAGTTTCATGCTTCTCCTGTATCCCTTCATCGTCAGATATTGGTGGTGTGAGCTCGTGAATTTTACTGCCCCCATTCAAATACTCTATATTTGTGGGTGTTGGTGAGACAGATGGTGATAATGATTTAGAACTGGTGGTAGGCGAGTTGTCTTTCAATAGTTCTTTACTATCGAGCAAGAACTTATTTTGCACCATTCCAGTGGTATGCTCGCTGAACAATCCCAGCACATCTATGTCGGTGCCTTGGGTGGTAGGAACACCTCTTCTAATCTCATTCTTATCGATAATCGATCCATTTTCATGTTTGCTCACACTCCCATTGCTGTTAGGATTGACGTAAAAGTTTGCGCTACTATTTCGATGCGAGGAGTCTCGCACACTAATAGAAGATGCTGATTCATTAGTCAGGTCTTGAGATAGTATTTTTCTTGCAAAGGTATCCTGGTCCAACGATTGAGTATCCAACTGTATGAAATCTTGTACTTCTTGTTTATCGTTGATACGTTTCTGTTCTTGCAATTGTTTTTGAATTTCTTTTTCAAGTTCCTTTTGCTTCTCTTCGAGTTCAATTCTTTCCAATTCCTGCCTCTTCCTTTCGACTTCCAATTCTTTTGCGGCCTCGATCAATTTTGCTTTCTCGTTTTCCGCCACCTGTAATCTGTGGTTTAGCTTCTCTAGCGTCTTGTTATGAAGTTCTTCTGCTGACTTAGCCTTTTCCTTCAATTTCTGGTTTACGTTTTTCAGTTTCCTCAAATCACTCTGCAAACCTGTCAAGCTTTTCTTGAATTCTGTATCTAAATATTTGGTATTGATGTCTTTCAATTTGATTTGGTAATTGTTGAAAAAGGTTTCAAGCGTATTCAATGTTTGATTCTGTTGCTTTGCTTTGGATAGGTTCATAATTAACACATTTATGGTGTTTTCTAGAGTGCCCGTGTTTGTGAGATGTGAATTGTTGTAGATTCCAGAATTGACGGATGAATAAAGACCAAGTAAGTTATCCTCCAAATTCGGATTGATATCTCCAAATAATGCATTTTCGAATGTCGTTGGATGTTTTACCTTTGTATGATCCAATTCGGGTGATGGATCCAGGGATTTACCAAATGGCTTGGGAGGTTTACGATCCATTTTGGTCACTTGCTTGTAGATGTCTTCAATAAAGCTTAGATGCTTGAACTCAGAAGAATCAAGGCCATTGTGTTTGTTGAATAGAAGTCCCGCATCTGTGGCGCTCTTGTTGATGACCTTGGTAGTGCCTATCACATTGATATTATCGATTTTTAGGCTGATTTGTTTATGAGTAGATTCTGCCTGGACATTAAATCCAAGACACACAGTATCACCAACCTGTATTTCCACTGCATCGCTCGTCAATCTTGTATCATTGAGGTAAGTTCCGTTAGATGACCCGAGGTCCTGAAGCATTAGTTTCCCAGTTTTCGAGTCAATGTAGATTTGGGCATGGTTTCTACTCAATACTCGCGAGTCGAAATAACCATTGGTGACATCTGGCTTGTGCTTAGTACCGGTAGGACGACCTAGCTTGGTAGTTTCTGGATAAGTAGCCACTGGTAGGTGTTTTTTAGTAAATGTATCATTTAACGGGGCTAGAGTAACGTAGTATTGGACCTGTGCCCTTTTTCGAGGATTTTCACTCGCTCTTTGACGAGCCAAAGACGAATTATTTGAATCAGATGCGGAAGATGAAGTTGTGTTGGGAAGTGCCACCACTTGTGACTGTGAATTGGATCGTTTACGACCTGTAAAAGTAGGTGTGGGCGTTATCTGTGGTATACCATTTGATCCGTTTGATGAAGATGATCCCGAAACCGTAGGAGATGGCGAAGGTGCCAGCAAAGAGGATAGTTCCAGAAGAGACGTCTGATTCCTAGTCACAGGTGGGAACTCTTCGGAGCCGGGAGGGGGTGGTGGTGGAACATCGCCTGCCGAGGGAAACGGTTGGACCGGTTCCTCACGTTCGATTTCCAGCATCACCGGGACAAAAGATGGCGGGAAATATGCAATCGCAAGGTCGTGTAATGAGCTAGCTCGTGGTGGGGGTTGCTAGCGGCGACGGGGGGAAGATAATGGGTGGATTGAGGTAGTAGATGACTTGCTGAAGAATCGAAGTAACCTGAAAATGGGAGTCTTTGGTAAAGTAAAAGAGTGCGTAGTAAGGTGGTTTCGGCACGTGACGATGTTTTTGGAGGTGATCTTTTCTTACCTTTTAAAAGAGTTAAAGAAGTGCTAATTACTTGGTATGGTTTAGATGGTTTCGACAATAATCGTGATAAAGTTTGCGGCTCGAAGCAACTACTTTTGGTGCTCTGTATTTCGATTCTATCCAGTAAATAACTTCACCAAAACTTCAAAACATCATAGATTTGAGAGAGCGCGCAAAAAATGCTCCAGATCTGAGTATCAACAAACAGACATCAAAAGAGATAGCAACAAAGACGATCTCGGCATTGATTGGGTAATAGGCAAAGGAACGGCCAAGATCCATACCGCAGTATCAAGAGCTTACTGATATATCGATATCTTACCGAGTATTAAAGAGCAAAAAAGGTGCTGAACCACACTTATCACTATTGTTTATCATTGCATTCTTTGCAACAGTTCAAGCACCCCATAAGCATTGTCATACTCCTCATAAAGTCTTAGAAGAAAACCAAGCACTCCAAATCCATCAACTAAAGCAAATATACTATCACGCATATATTTATTCTAAGATGTCATCTCCTTATAATAACCTACAGAATTGTATATCCTCGCTTCGAGAGTCTGTTGGGCTAGTCAATGAGTCCATTCGTGTTCTTGATGTCACCACCCATGATATTCCTAGAATCCGCAAGGTATTGATGACCCGGAGAGTATTTGGACTTGTCCCTGAAACCGATCTAGAGCATGCCAAACGCAGTTTCAAAGGCTCAATAGAACCTCAGATGTCGGTGATGTTGGAACTAGTAGATCGTGAATTACAACGGTTGGCCAGACGTAAGGTGAATTTACAGAATCGTCATGATCTTCAAGCTGTACGACTTCAAGGAAGCAAGCGTGATGTCTTGGAAATTCCTTTAGATAAGCTTCGTAACCTGGGACCGTTAGATGAAGCAGGACTTGCCCGCCTCAAGTTTTTGAAAAATAAAAAAGAGAGATTGAAGTATACCTTGTCAAGGCTACAACTTCAGGATAAGAAATCGAGGTTGAGTGTGACTCCGTCTGTGACATTACCTCCTCCACAATAAACAGAAGGTTGAGTGAATGTATATTAGTGTATCATAGTTGTACAATTATTATGATAATAAAATGAAGATAATAGTAAGTTTTAGAGACTGTTGCCTGAACTCAAGCTCATCATGAGTTAAAAGGTTCACGTCAAGGTTGTAAGCTCATGCCGGTTGGTATAGCCTTGGTTCCGGAACAAATTTGACATTTTCACGTGATAGGCTAGCACATTGAATCAGATACATTGATATCTATACCTTTGTCAAACTTCCTACTTGTATGAAGAATAAAAGCCAAATCTCTTGGTACCATCTCACACTTATACTTTCATTTCAAAATATTAAGAAATCCAAGTTAATCGTGTTAATTCATGATACTCTATGTTTTCTCTCTAGTCTGACTTCCGGTTCAATCTTCTCCAGATTATCCCCGGATTTCAACAATTGACAACGATAAGATCTTCTTTTACAACTCTTCTTCCTCCACTTTTGCTCCAATGACGTCTATCCACAACAAATTGAAGCCATTGGTCAGTGCTATACAAGATGGCAAAAAGATCACCTTCTTCACCGGTGCAGGTATCTCGACTGCTGCTGGAATTCCTGACTTTAGATCTCCAGGTACTGGACTCTACGACAATCTAGCCAGACTAAACTTGCCGTACCCCGAAGCTGTATTTGATATTGATTACTTCAAGGATGACCCCAAGGCCTTCTATACTTTGACAGAAGAGCTTTACCCTGGTAAGTTTTCTCCCACAAAGTTCCACTATTTCATCAAACTTGTACAAGATAAGAAGTTGTTGAAACGAGTCTACACTCAGAATATCGATACTTTGGAAAGAATTGCGGGTGTTGATCAAGATTACTTAGTGGAAGCTCACGGCTCGTTTGCAAGCAATCATTGTACTAAATGCTCAGAGGAAATGTCCTCTGAAGAACTTGTCAGACAAATGTCGGACAATACCGTCAATGAAGGTATACCCACATGCCCCAAGTGCAAAGGATATGTCAAGCCTGATATCGTGTTCTTTGGAGAAGGACTTCCGGAGCGTTTCTTCAAATTGTGGGATGAAGAAGCAGAACATGTTGAAATTGCTTTGGTAGCGGGGACATCACTCTCAGTTTATCCATTTGCATCGCTACCAGCGGAAACCGAAAAGTCAGCTCTCAGAGTGTTGGTGAATAATGAGTTGGTGGGCGATTTCAAATCAGGCAAGAGGAAAACTGATATTGTCTTTACTAAGGATTGTGATCATTTTGCGGAGGTGATAACTGATCTTCTTGGATGGAGAGCAGAATTGGACGATTTGTATGAAAATAGAACAAAACCGAGTACGGTACAAAAATCACTAGAAAAAGAACCCGATACTGAGGTTAAGAAGGAAGTAATCGCGGATACAGCTAAGACGTCTGAGAAGATTGCAAAAGAAATCGAACCGGAATTGAAGGATAAAGAGAAGAAGACTGAAGATGAAGAGAAGAAAGATGATCAAAATAAATTTGACCATGCAATTGATTCCTTGGATAAAGATATTCTGAAATTAAAGATCTAAAATTATGTACCTCAACCCCTCCTAGTTATGAAAAGTATTCATGAATGTTTATGCACGACAGCTTGATCACTTCTTTTTATAAAGTCTATAGAAGAATCTCATGTTCTCCAATTTCATTGGATAGTCAATCTCATTGACATCCATTCTATACCAACAACTGTCACTTTGGTCCACAAGCTCCCAAGGTCCATTATTTTCTCCTTGCTTTCCAATTAATGTCATATCAATCAAAAATTGAACAGGAAATTTGTGGGCACCAATAGTTATGTGAGAATAAGAACCGGCACTTTCAGCAATCAATAAAAGAGTCCCACTTGTACACTGAGCGTTGAAGGTATTGAGAAGAGCCATTGTTTCTTTTCTTTTTTCAGCAAATAACTCGTTGGTGGTGAACATTAACGTTATCAAGCTATGAGCGCCATAGTCAATATTTGGTTGGGCCAACACATCCTCATGAATGAAGTTGGTTTGAAATTTGTCTGGATTATACATCCAGTTCGATTTGATATTTTTTGTGATGGTATTTACTACCAAGCTCCAGTCGGCAATATCAATGATATTCACGGTCAAACCAGAGTCAGATGTCGAATTGTATTCTTTTGCTCTACAAAAGATCGAAGCCAATCCCACAAGTTCCGAGGCGGCTCCACCACCTATAAATAATACCTTAATATTTTTATCCTTGTCCTCGAAAAGAGGTTGTATATGTTCTAATGATCCAAATAAGGAAGAATATGCCAATGATCGTGCTGGAGTCCATCTTGCAGCATATGCAAGTCTCTTATCGTCGTCTCCAAATGCTTCGATATAATTTCGTTCATACAAACAACCCTTAACAGCCTGTATATGCGTATTTAAATCCTCAGAGTCGAGAATGGACCCGAAACAATCTATGAAGAGGTCTATGATCTTCTCGTGTCCTAAGGAAAGTGGACTATCGAATGGAATCGCAGCCATTTCATGTATGCCCCCCTCATTAATCTGATCGTCTATTTTGCCCTTTCCTTGTCTTTTGCCTCTTCCGGCATGTGTAGTACGCGGTGCCATTGCTCTATGCTGTTTTGAATGGTGATACCTGTTTGGTATACTTGCAGAGATGCGATGGATTAATCCTACATCTGGAGATGATTGGCCTGTGCACGTCCTAACATGAGAGATGAGCTTCCAATCTGCAATGGTAATTAAAGGAATACTACAAAGTATGTTGTCGCAAGGCACTATCTCTTGAAGCCCTCGCCATCGAGAATAAGTTCGTGACGCTCACACCATGTTAACTATATTGTCAACTACTAGGAGCGACTTTTGTCAGCAGCTTACCTCGAAAGCTTAATGTGAGTACTACTATTTGGGAAATTTAGCAATATACAGTACTAGAGCACGACATGTTAGTGTCCGTGACAGCTTTGTCTGCGTTCATATAACGACATCTTTGCGGAAATCTGTACCTCAGACACCACTATTGTGCACCCACGAGGATGACACATGAATATTTTTTCGATTACTTTAGCCAAAGCTAAAAAATCTCCAGTCCGATCTTTCCATCCCCACTCTGTCATGACAAATCAACTAAAGTTTTACACTCATTCGACTACCTCTCCCCGCCTTTTAGATTTTCAGCCCCCCACTATTTCCCCACTATCTCTCAGCTCCTTTATTTTGCCTGTAGTGTCTCACACTTATAAATGTCATCTTTTCGCAACATTTATCTACCTCTTCTAACTCCAAGTAACTACTCTAGTTCTCAAAATATATCCAAAATGGCCTCTGCTACTTCCCACACGCTACCTGTGTCTTCTGCAAAATTATCAAAGGTGAGATTCCTTCGTATAAATTGATCGAGACTCCCCTCTCGTACTCCTTTATGGATATTCAACCAACGACGGAAGGACATGTGTTGGTGATTCCCAAATACCACGGAGCAAAGCTTCACAACATCCCAGACGACTACTTGGCTGATATCTTACCTTTGGTGAAGAGATTGACCACGCTCTTGAAGTTGGACACGAACGATACCCCTCATGGCGAGGGCTACAACGTTCTTCAAAACAATGGAAGAATCGCACACCAAATGGTGGATCATCTCCATTTTCATCTCATCCCAAAGAGGGATGCTTACACTGGATTAATAGTGGGATGGCCTGCTCAAGAAATCAACTTTCAAGCTTTGAGCCAATTGCACAAGCAATTGCAAGAGGATTTGGTTAAGGAGAAGTTGTAATGATGATGAAAATTTCATCTATACCTGAGCAAAGTCTTTCCATAAAAGTTCAAAGTAACCATGAACACTTAGTTTATAGTTGAATAAATACTGGTCCCGACACTGTATTATCGTGTAATTAAACACGTCTATTGAAAAAAGAAAATAATGAGTTCACAAAAATTTATAATATGAAAATGTTCATTAATTAGGTTGTGTGTATGCAATATTATATAGTGATAATCTGTCAATGAAAAAAATCAATACTTGAAATTTGATGAGTCAGTATGCTTCTATTGTTGGTATGCTATTTTGTCTTGAGGTCGTTAATTTTGCTTTGAGTCTGTTGATAATTTGGGAGGTATTTTCTTTGTTCTAGTGATAATTATAAGATTCCCCCTATCAATACACCAAGGTAGCCAACAATATAACTAGTGAACCAATCAAGGTTGTAGCACCAAATGGAAAGTACCTCACATTGTAGTATGCACTGCCAATATTTCAACGATACTGGTGAAGATAGTCAAAATACTACACTTTAAAACTACTGCTGAGTATAACGTTGCAAGTACCGAGCCAACGAACACCGTAGTGAACAATATCCTCCCAGAGGACAACAAGTGACGGGTATATGCCATTGGACTCTGTAATACTCCAAATGACACTAAGAAAAATATAGACCCCATCGACCAGATCAAACCCAACCAAACGTTCGAATTTGGAGAGCTGAAACCAAGATGGTTCTTGCACTGAATCCACAGATGTGCTAGATGTTGGCAACGAAGTGTCAAGATTGTTTGCACTGGACTTGACGTAATCGGTCCACTCAGACAACACGGGTCTGGTGAAGTCTGGGGTGCCTGTTGATTCTGTCTGTTATTCCAGTTGCAAAACAGTTGTTTGAAGAAGTTTCCTCAGACATTATGATACCAGGAATAAACTGTGGTTGTCAGGTGTGTTTGATTCTATAGAAGATTACCTTTGATCTTATGATTTGTTCCGCTTGTATGATTATCTGTGTATGTAAACTGTACCTTTAATAATGCTGTGTCGAGGGAGACATTACTACGATGTTGTTGTTTAACCAAACCGAAGTCGAGATATCAATAACGGAGGTAATAACGACGAAAAGTGTAAGAGATGATGATCTTATCCAACAATTCATAGCACCTTAGAGTAATGATTGACCTTGTGTGTGGTGTGTAGTTGATAAGAGGAGTTTGTGGTAAATATCTCTATAGACAGGAATATGAATGTTTTGCATATTTATCAGTTTAATCGTTTTTTTGATAAAAATATGACCACATTTTTTTATACGAGATTACATCTGCAGAAACTTGTTATTCCATTGTATCCTGATACGAGTAACGAAGCATCAACTATCATCAATTGATCTTCCTTTGTATCATGTTCTGTTTAGATTAGGTCTTTCAAACTTTTCACGTGACTTGCCTCATCTCTGGAGTCACGTGAGACCAAATTGCCCAAGTATTTAAACGCGAAACTTTTTCGTTAAAAATACAAAACTTTTCTTCTTCAACAATCTGTGTTCTGGAGAACTCTCAGCTAACTTCGGTTGGTTGTAGTTGTTCTACCGGCGCAGTTCGGCGCTAGAGAAGTGAGTTTGATGTCGACAATCTATTGCTATTCCATTCAGCCAAGCAATTGGCGTTTGCTGGGACCGTTTTAACGTTTGAGGTGCACATTGGTCCTTCTCCGGAGGTTGAGCAGTGGTCATCTCAGACTAGGTTTCAGTGGATTTGGGAGGTGAGGGATTGACGATATGCCGTTAAGGAATCAAACGGAGCGCTCCGTCGACAGATTGGAGAGTAAGCGAATCGGTCTTGAGCTTGCTGTTGGTGCAAACCAACAGTATGGCTCGGCCGGATGGTTCGTAGCAACATATTCCTGGACTCTGCGAAGGTCATATATGGCCATTGACGATTTGAGTAAAACCATGTTGCAGACAAATGTAGAAATAACCCTGTTAGGATTAAAATCGGGAAGGATGTACATTGATGAACATTGAAATTTGGATCAATGTCCGACTATTCATTGTGGTAAAGACGAACTGATATTTCTGAGAATTAGTATTGGTTTGATATTTCACAACAAGATTCTAACAATACATCGAAAGAAGTACTAGTACTTGTCTTTAAAGAATTGAAACTTGATTCAAACTTCGATTAAAGAGTGGTGAATCTGTTCAAAAAATTCTTCAATTGATGGTAATCTTTAAAATGAACAATACTTGAGAGTTAATAACTGGCTTGTTATTATAATCCTCAATACCATAGTTTTTCATCATTCGTTTGGTCCGCCACTTATCTAACCCAAGAATACCCTTCTGGCTGCTTTTTTTTTACAGCCATTACCGTCTACTCTTTTTCTCTAGAAGATCACCACTTTCAACACGTGATTTCACTTTCATATAGGCAGTACTAAAAGTACTCCGAAGTAAAGGTCACCAACCCGTACATACCATCATATCCGTTGCATTCCTTACACCACGCTACCAAGCCCCACTAAATCGTATGGATTGCAATGGAACCTTTTGAACGTTCGAATACAGCCACGTCCGACTTTTCTACCCACAGTGGAGGGTCTGCTTCTACACGAGAGTCCCGTCTTTATGGGTCTAGAACAAGTGTCTCTGCCCTTCCTAGTTTACCCAACGAACCATCATCGAATGAACCATCCACTCCAACAAGAGATCAATCTCACGTCTCTTTTGGCTCACCATCGGAGGAGCAACCAACACCCGAAACGAGCTATGTGGAGTTTGATTTCACCAATCAATCCAATTCCAAGAATGACGAGTTCAGCGCTGTTTCAGAAAAAATTATCCCTAGACATACACAATCACAAGAGGATCTTATACATTCGAATCAAATAAGTGCAAGAGATGAAGACTGTGTGGATCCCAACCAGATTGATGATGATTTCTTCTCTTCATCTACCGCTAATTGGAAGGCTATGAAGACAATCACAGAATTAGACTATTACGACGAAAAGGGAGAACTAGAGTTTAAATCATCTAAGGGATTTGACTCATTCGATAACAGAGCTGGCTCTCGTGGTTATACGAAAATTGATACTGAGGAACAGGTGAACAAATACTTGGAACTCGATAAAAAGACTGATTTCCTATTTAAAAGCGAAATTCAAGCTAATAAAGACAAGACCCTTTTTTCAGTAGACGAAGAAGATGATTATTCAGATGAGGATCTAGATACAGATGAGAGTTTGGAAACTACCAAAAATATGTTGACTGAATCCCAAAAGTTCGCATATGTTGGCCTTTCAAAATTAATTACGGTAGACATGGCCACAGAACTTGCTATGATTAAGTTGACAACTTCTAGTAAAGTGGCTAAAACTATGAGTCTTGGCCAAAGGAACTTCTCTAATTGGACTCTGTATGTGATGTCCAAGTTATATGATCACTTGGACGTGAATGAGGATGAAAAGAAGATGATAGAGAATCTAAGCAAACATGGGGTTGAATCTTCGGACTTGACGAATAGTTTCATTGAAGAAGAAATTGAAAAATCAGTTGAAAAGAACAAGATAGCTTTAAAAATGGCCGAAAGGTATCCAGGTTTCAATTTGAAGTGGGTAATTATTTGCGATTTATTCATGGTCTTACTTAGTGATGGATACTACGACAGTCGTTCTAATGCATTACTTAGGCAGTTTTCAGAGAAATTAGGAATCTCCAATTTAGAAATCCTTCAATTTCAAAGAAGATTACTCGAGAGTCTTGAATTGGCTTCCAACGAAAAGACAATCGAAAATAAGGATGAACTTTTGAATGACAGACTGTTCATTGAGAAGCATATCAGAAAGAACAAAAACAGAAGGTTGATGTACATCGGTCTTGCCACATTGGGTGGAAGCTTGGCAATTGGGTTATCAGCAGGGTTGTTAGCGCCCGTCATTGGTGCCGGGATAGCAGCTGGTTTGACAACTGTAGGCATTACAGGGACAGGTGGATTCTTGGCTGGTGTAGGTGGTAGTGTTGTTATCACTACAGGTGGAGTGGTCGCAGGTGCCAGAGTCGGTAATAAGGCCGGTTCAAGAAGACTTGGAGATGTCCATACTTTTGAACTCAAACCTTTGCATAATAACAAGAGGCCAAACTTGATTATCACCATTAGTGGTTGGATGAACGGTAAGTTGGATGATGTCAGATTACCATTTTCAACAGTGGACCCTATAATGGGTGATATGTTTTCTCTTCTTTGGGAACCAGAAATGTTGCAATCTATGGGACAAACTATCAACATATTGGCTACAGAAGCTTTGACTACATCCATTCAACAAATTTTGGGTGCCACCATCTTGACAGCATTAATGTCTGCAATTCAATTACCAATGGCATTATCCAAGTTATCATATATATTGGATAATCCATGGAACGTTTCCTTGGATAGAGCTTGGAAAGCTGGTAAGATCTTAGCAGATACTTTAATTTCAGGTAACATGGGTGTCAGACCAATAACCTTGGTTGGGTTTTCCTTAGGCGCGCGTTTATTATACTCATGCCTTATCGAATTGGCAAAGAGAGGAGGTTACGGATTAATTGAGAATGTGATTATTTTAGGTAACCCTATAGCTGTTAAAACTGATCAGATGGCATTAGCAAGATCTGTTGTTAGTGGAAAATTCGTTAATGGCTACTCAAAGAAAGACTGGATCTTGGGATATTTATTCAGGGCAACTGGTGGTGGGTTACTGTCTGTTGCCGGATTATCGCCCATTGAAGGTGTCTACGGTGTTGAAAATGTTGACTGTACTGACTTGGTTGAAGGGCATATGTCTTACAGACAAGCTATTCCCAAAATCTTGAAGAAAATGAATTGGGAAGTGTTGAGCGAAGAGTTCGCTGAAATTGAAGAGCCTGATCCTGAACAAGGAGAAAGAACCAGACAATTGATCAATGAGTTTGATGAGGCAAGAAATAAAATGCAAGGAGAGTTGGCAGGCGAGAAAGAGAAGAAGAAAACGTGGAAGGATTGGTTTAAGCCAAAACAGAAAGATTGGTGGGATATTGCTCCCAAACAGGAGGAACAAGGAGCAGGTGAAGAAGGTTCTGGTACCCCCAAGGAAGGTAATAGAACGGAAGAGTATAATGTCGAGCAACCAATTTTCGATGTAAGCGCGTTGATGTCTGAGATCCATGATATCGAACATCTTGCAGAAGGGGGAGAAGACGCTTTGAATAAGGCTAGAGAGGATGTGGATACATCGAAAAAGTTTATGAGTACAAATGAAGAAGATGAAGAAAGGCAGGCCGAAGAGGATGCAAAGCGGGGGTTTGTTGGGAATTTAAGCAAATTGGTTCAGGGAGACCGAGAATGATCATGGGCTTGATCTGACTGTTGCTAACTATTTATTGTAAATAATAAAAAAAAAAAAATAGATAAAAACATAGAGAAAGTCAAAAGATGAAAAGATAAGGGAAGAAGACGTGATGAGTCGTATGTGAAGGATTACAAGTAAATGTTGTTGACACTCTGAGAATAATCTGTGTCCAAGTAGGATCTGTTGATCTCGTTGGTTCACCTGTCAGACCCACTATCATCAACCACTGCGTACCTATTTTTACACTCCCCTCTAAAAACCGTGTAATTTTAGTCATGACAAAAAATTTCCAGCGTCTCATTTTTTGACTCACTTGAAGCGACTGACTATACGAAGTTATCATAGGCTCAACCTTCACCAACCCCACCACTAAATCCAGCCAATATGCCTACCATTGCCGTTGATAAAGCAGACCTTTATGACCTTCTTGGTAGAACTTATACTACCGAAGAATTCGATGAGTTGTGTTTCGATTACGGTATTGAATTAGATGAAGACACCACTGATGAAGTTCAAGGCGATGAAAGACCTCAATTGAAAATCGAAATTCCTGCCAACAGATACGATATGTTGTGTATTGAGGGTATTGCCCAAGCCTTGAATGAGTTTTTAGGAAGAAGAGAGGCTCCTAAGTTTACTTTAAACCCAGCAAAACCAACTGTTACTTTGACTATCAAAGAATCCACCCAACAAGTGCGTCCATATGCTGCTTCTGCCATTTTACGTAACGTTCAGTTCGATGAAAGAAAGTACGAGTCATTCATTGCTTTGCAGGACAAATTGCACACCAACTTGTGTCGTAACAGAACCTTGGTGGCCATTGGTACTCATGATTACGATACCTTGACTCCCCCATTCACCTACGAAGCTTTGGCTCCCAAGGATATCAAATTCATTCCCTTGAACCAAGAGAAGGAATTGGATGGTGAACAATTGATGGAGTTCTATGAAAAGGACAAGCACTTGGGTAAATACTTACACATTATCCGCGATTCTCCTGTATACCCTGTAATCTTGGACTCCAAGAGAACAGTTGGTTCTTTACCACCAATCATCAACTCCAACCACTCCAAAATCACCTTAAATACCAAAAACGTCTTCATCGATATTACAGGTACCGACAGAACCAAAACCGAAATCGTGTTGAACCAGATCGTTGCCATGTTTGCTGGATACTGTAAGACTCCATTCGAAATTGAACCAGTCGAAATCATCTCTGAACACAACGGTGAATCTCGTGTATGTCCAAATATCGAAAAGAGAAAGTTCAAAGCCAATATTTCCTACATCAACTCTTGCGTTGGATTGGACTATTCAGGTGACCAAATCGCTGAATTGTTAAAGAAAATGTCATTGACTGCATCCACGTCCAAGACTGAAGAAGACATCATAGATGTTGAAATTCCAATAACCAGATCTGATATCTTACATCAATGTGATATAATGGAAGATGCTGCTGTTGCCTACGGTTTCAACAACTTGACCAAGACCAAGCCAAAGAGTGACTCCGTGGTCGCCTCCCCATTACCAATTAATAAAGTTTCCGATATCTTGAGATTGGCCTCGTCCCAATCGGGATACTCCGAAGTGTTGCCATTGACTTTATGTTCTCACGATGAAAACTTCAAATTTTTGAGAACCAAAGACGATAACACCAAGGCCGTTAAATTGGCCAACCCTAAAACAGTTGAATATCAGGTTGTTAGAACCACTTTATTACCTGGTCTTTTGAAAACCATTAAGGAAAACAGAAAGCATTCTTTGCCTATCAGAGTTTTTGAAGCTGGTGACATTGTATTGAAAGATGATGCCTTGGAAAGAAAAGCCTACAACCAACGTAACTGGTCTGCCATCTATGTCGGTAAGACTTCTGGTTTTGAATATGTGCAAGGTTTATTAGGTAAGATCATGCAAACCATGAGAACTCCATGGTTGGAAAACCCTAAGGAAGACTTATCCAGAGGTTACTGGATCGAAGAAGACAAGGAAAACCCAACCTATTTCCCTGGTAGAGGAGCCAAGATTTTCTTCAGAGCATTGAAAGACGGCAAGGCCCAAGAAATCGGATCCCTTGGGGTTTTGCACCCAGAAGTGGTACAGAACTTTGACATTCCATACGCTGGATCTGCTGTGGAAATCAACTCGGAAGTTTTCTTGTAAGTGTTAGAATGTTCCCATTTCATCATAATAATATATAGAAAGATTATCATAAACTTGATTACGTGAGCATTGGTATATGTATTTGTATTGAGGTCCGCTTGAGGAAATTGATATTCGGCCATTTTTGGATATCATTGGCTTTGGGCGCAAAATGGCATAATCTGTAGAGTATTCAAAAAATGGGCTGTGAGAAGTTAAACGACCATTCGTAAAGGAATGTCGCGTGACTTTCGATCATGTGATGTGGATGGAACTTCATAGAAATGTACCGACGGAACCTCGTAGAAGAGACGGAGATCGATTTAAAGTACATTGTCGAGAATGAGGGCCTTTCAAAAGTATTCTCTACCAATCCGCTTATCAGAACCTAATTTTATCTCTATTCGTCAACTAATAATCTCGTTACTATAATTTTGGTCGTGTCCCACGCCACTTGACCTCCAGGAAAAACACCCAACGGGGGGAAAATCAAGACACTCCGCTACTCCAATCACAGCAATACAGCAAAGAAAGTCACGGTATCTTGTCTTAGATTGATCCCAGATCATCGCCTACTATTTCCACGACTCGTATAGTTAATCATTTCAGTTAAAAAAGTACGATTGTGACCCAAACAGCCTCGTATTCCCGTCCTGTTTATCTCTAGACACGTTTCATCACCAAATTCTACACAACCTACAAGACCAAAATGTCAGCCAGAGCAGCACCTTCCAGGTCATATGATATGATCATGAAGTTGTTATTGGTAGGAGATTCCGGAGTTGGAAAGTCATGTTTATTGTTGAGATTTGTTGAAGACAAATTCAACCCTTCATTCATCACCACCATCGGAATAGATTTCAAGATCAGAACTATAGAAAGCAAAGGCAAGAAGATCAAGTTACAAGTATGGGACACTGCCGGTCAAGAAAGATTCCGGACTATAACCACTGCCTACTATAGAGGTGCTATGGGGATTGTGTTGATCTACGACGTCACTGACTCTAGAAGTTTTGAAAACGTTGAAAACTGGTACCAAACCGTCACTCAACATGCCAACGAAGACTCTCAAATTTTCTTGGTGGGAAACAAGAACGATGATGAAGTTAATAGACAAGTCAGCAAGGAACAAGGTGAAGAAATGGCCCACAGATTGAACATTCCTTTCTTGGAAGCCAGTGCCAAGAGTAACGCTAATGTCGATTCTATCTTTTATGAATTAGCAGGAATCATTCAAGACAAGCATGTTGACTCTCCAGCTACCAATGCAACCTCAGGAATTAATGTCAGCCAAGGTGGAGAAGGAACCAAGAACGGATGTTGTTGAACGATTATTCATAACGGCAAGATGTTGTACTTTAAATGTAGCAGAAGTGTCGGATAGGATTCACATCCAATAAGATTATATCCTGTTCTTGGAATTACGTTAATGGCGGTGTGGAAACATTAATATTGTTGGTTCCGACTTTGTTTGAATCCCGGTTTGTCTTCCTTTATTTCTCGACCTAGGTTCACCTTTTAGTTTAATGTTAGTGCTTGTTAGTGCCTTCATATTGATAAAATGTATGTAGTTTATAAATTACGGATGAATTAATTTATGTTTTTAGTTGATAAATGTAGGATATCTAGTAAATAATCTTATTATGTTATGGATTAAAGTACATATGTTAAATAAATGCGTTTGACATTGTCAATATTATGTCTAGTTTTGCGGCCAACCCTAGGTTCATGCTTAGACCTTCTTTCCAAAGTAAACCCACTGGTCATCCAAAGGCTTTTCTTCCAACTCTTCCCATACCTTCAATTCTGCTAATTCTTTAGCCAAATTCAATTCTTCATGAGCTTGTATGACGATTTCTTCAATCAAACCTCCTCCAATTTTGGTCTCGATATTTTCGGTGATTTCTTCTTCTTGCACGATTTTCAATCTGTTTTTGGTCAAAGCTTCCACAGATTGTTTGTAGATAGACTCTTTTGGGAACTTGGTGTCCAAAACGGTCAAGGTATGGTTGTACAATGCGATCAATGCTGGTCTAGGATTTGGGTGCTGGTATAAGCCGGCCAAACCGGTGGGGTTTCCCGATGCAGCCTTAATCAACACTTCTTCGGCTTGTCTCAACACTCTGGTAAATCTCATGTTGGCTGGGGAGTAGATGGAAGCTGAAGCGATGTCATTGGTTTTTGTTTAAATCTGGTTGGACAGTTGGTGTGATCACGTGAATTTTGAGAAAAGTGGTGGATAATTGAAAAATGGCAGAGTAGAGTGGTGGGAACCCAATTGGCGATTGGATCATGAAGAAAAAAGGATATGGGGAAATGAAAGGGAGAAAAAGGGTTTAAAAGAATGATCTAAAGGTATTGGAGTACAAAATTTGCGAAACACAATCGTGGGTTAAATTTCCATTTATTCGTTATAATGACTTGATATTTCGTACTACGTACATATCACACGGGCACTGTTGCAATAGATTTTAAAGGTCTACCGTAAATTGCATTGACAAATTGCAAGTTGTCTACCAGTGATCGATGGTCGACTATTTTATATTTATATATATACGGTACTTAGAAGTCTCCTCCTCCACCATCGTCGAATCCGCCACCATTATCAAATCCGTTGTCGTAACCTTGGTCGTAGCCTTGGTCGTAACCCTGTTGTTGACCTTGTTCGTATTCATGGTCACCAAACGAATCGAGGGCTCCTCCCAACATCATACCTCCTAGCAAACCACCACCAACTCCCATGGCCATACTGCCGGCTCCGAAGTTACGTCCTGACAGTTGCTGTTGGTATTGTTGTGGGGGAGGATAGTACCCTTGCTGAGGTGGGTAACCTCCATATCCTTGGGGTGGATAGCCACCATATCCTTGTGGAGGCCCTTGTTGGTACCCTCCATACCCTTGGGGTGGGCCTTGTTGGTATCCACCATAGCCTCCACCGCCATAACCCTGAGGTGGACGTCCACCGTAGCCTTGTTGAGGGTGACTGTGACCAAACAAACCACGGTCATCCTTGGCCGGTTTGGCCTTCGAATCTGTTGATGGGGTTGAAGCTGCTGGTTTGGAAGGATTATCTTGTTTATTGTATGCTGGTGGGGGTCCTTCAGGGGCATCTGAATCCTCCTTAGGAATTTCCCATTGTGATTTCTTGGTGGCTAGATTGACGTAGAACCAAGTCTTGTACTTGTCGTCAAACTTGGCCAACCAACCGTCGGGAACCTTTGGTGGGTTGTTGGGATCCGCCATGTTATCAATTGAACGATTTGGAAAGAAACACCTAGACTATGTCAAAAGAAAATGTGTTCAGAGCCAGAGGCAGAAAAAATCTGTCTATTATATAGTCAAGACTTTAGATGAAGCCAAGTCCGGAATTAGTTGACAACATTGGTGACGCTACCTAGATTAGGGAGGAGGGTGCGAACGGAAAATGATCTCCCAGTACTAAACCTACACGACGAAGATTGCGCTTATTATTGCTTTGACTCTCGTACATAGGTATCGAACCTAATTTGGCTGGTCAATCGTCACATGTTTCCATTGCTGAACATTTGTCGTGGCTTGGATCGTCACTAGCGCAGATTGTTAAACCTCACGAACTGCCTATTGCGAACAATTAGGGGAAAGTAGGGGTCATTTGGGGTGGCGATGCTGCGCACCGATGACGAATGAATTAGTAACATCGATAAGTGAGTCCATGCAAGCAATTACAGGAGCTGGGATGTCCATCTCATTCTAGTATCAAGTCACAGAATTCATAGACTAGATAACTTCTATCTAAAAAGTTATGGGGTTCTTTTGAATACGTTTGTACTCTATTTTAATCTCTCAAGGTTTCCTTTTTTGTTGATATACTTGATCTTCTCCCATCACCTCTTGCATTCTGGAAAAACGCTTTCCAATATTTCATCCAACATCTCAAAGAGTAAGTGCTTGTTCAAATAATCATTTTGGAGCATAGCAAAAATACTAGACGTAGCATACGCTGTATTGGACGAACCAAAGATTTTCGAGCATGTTTCGTTCATAAACACTGACAACAACGCCTTGGCCTCTTGTTTCGCCGACGCTTGTTGGTAAATGGTACGAAGTATGGGAGGATCCTTGAACTTTCCATTCGGAAAGACAGTATTTTTCAACAAAATCAAGATATCCAAAATAGACTCCTCCGTCTTGAGTTGAAGATTGATCTGCTCATTCACCTTTTTCTCAATAGTAGTCCCAAATATTTGTTGAAGGATAACAACCATTGCTCGGCCCCTTAACCAACTCTTGGAGTTGTTCAAGCGGAATACCGCAATTAATAAGTCACAGATCGGTTTCACAAATACTTTACTAGTGGTATCCATGTTACTGTTCCCTGCCTCGTCGTACTGGCGTAATTCTTTTTGCATATCATTTAAATTTTCCATCATCTCTTCATTGGTCGTTCTTTCTGGCGCCATCTTGGTATTCTGAACGAGCCGACTTGATATACCATTATAAAGCTTATTTGCAACAGTTTCAATATTACTTTTTGGTCTCATGTCATAATTGACATTGCTCGAAAACCCGTCCTCAAACGCCTCATTCTTACGAAGATTGAAGTTCTCCGAAGATAAAAATGACCGGAATGCCTTATTGCCGCAAACTTGAGGAATCTGGATAATTTCTTGAAGATACTCTTCCAATGCGGCTTTACGAATATCTACCAACATTCTTTGTTGAAACTTCAATACCAGCATGGTTCTCTTTGGAAACTTGATGTTTGCAACCTGGGGATATTTAAGTCTGAGATATTCATGCAATTTAAAGAATTGACTGAATCTACGAGCGACAATCCAACCGGCAGTAACCACGTTTGGATCATCACTCGCTAGTTTTTGTACTTCAACAATATATAAGATAAACTCCTTACCGTTTTCACTGCCACTGATATATGATTGAATACTCACTTTAGACTTTCCGTATAAGGAATTGTCGTTTTCTTGCACAATATATTGTTGTTTCTGAAGTTCTTTGGAGTTAATTTCTCTATCCAAACTGATTTTTGACTTCCTCAAAATTCGAAGTTCGGTGGTATTATTAGTGAGCTCTGCCTTTTTGAGTAACGGATCAAGAATCGAAACTTGTTCCGCCAAATTATCAATTTCCTCAGACAATTTGGAAATTTCTTCTGCCAAACTCAAGTTCCCTGGTGCTGCCAAAAACACTTGGGAGTCACTCAAATCGTTGACTTGTTCTAAAAGCGTGTCTGATTGGGGCACTGGTGACTCCCTTCCACCATCTAAATTTACGGAATCACTGTCAGTCATAGAATCATCGCTTATGTCATCGAATAATTTGGAATGACGATTACTTTGCCCTATATCGGTCATGTTATCTCCGCCAAATAAACTCGAGGTTTCTCCGAATAAGTTCTTTTTCATGTTGATTGTCAGAATTGGTTTCTCATCCAAATAATCCACTAAGGAAGTGGAGGAATATGACAGCTCCTTATTTTTGTTGATTCCGTACTCTTCTTGATTTGGTTCTGGATTCTGCATGATTTGAGTGAACGCATTTTCAATTGCTTCGAGTACTTCTGGACTGACCTCGTTGTCATCATAGTCATTTGTCTGAGAGTAGGTTTCTGATGAAGAGTATCGCGAACTTCCTGTTGACATTCCAGGCTTCTTAGGAGACTCTAAATTTACCAATTTAGAAAACAAAGTCGACCTCTTGAATGATTGGAAAACACCCTCGTTTAACTCTTGATAAATGTCTTTTTGAAGCCTGAACAATATCTTTCTACATTTTTTGTAGAGGTCAACGGTGTTGGCTAAATCCTGCTCATCGTGGTCATCAACAACATTTTGTTTTTTACCTTGACCATTGTAGATTAACCTCTCGAACAATTCTCTGTAATCATAGTCGACCTTAAAGTCGGCATGTTCAAGATATTGGTGATATATTCTAGTGATGTCTTCTATTGTTCCGAACTCTAATGACAATGAAAGATTTGTTTCGCCTTCATCATCAATAGTTGCATCCTCCAAAGGAGCCTTCAATAAATCTATGGCTTGCCAGAATTCCAACAAATTTAGTTTGTTCCTATAGCTCAAATATTCCGCAAACAATTTCAGAGCTGACGGTTGATTCAAAATATCTGTCAACTGTAAACTTTCGATTTTCTTTTCCGATGGAGAAGCCACCATCTTCTGAGAGTTTGAAACTAAGGTATCATACCTCTCTTGAACAGCTGTACGTAAGTTTTGTAACTTTTTGATTACTGCCAACTTATTATTTTCAGCGAAAGAAACATTTGACATGTTCTTGAGCTGAGACATCACAACTTTTTCAATCTCCGTGAGTTCCTGAGTTGATGTGACGGAGTTGATGGATCGTATCAATCCTTTGAAAGTTTTCGAATCTGTTGATTCTGTTATAGTATATGCAATATTGATGCCTGGACTCACTGACAGACTTCTAGTCAGTTTAGAGCCAGAATCTGGAGATGAAGAGAACTCAAACTCTCCGTCTGGTAATTTTAGTTCTCGTGTTGATGCTTTGTGATTGAGTTGTTGGGTATGCTCTTCTAATGCTGCTCTCAATTGTTTTACTTGACCCCTGTGTTTGAGATTGTCGCCAATAAATTTGACCACTAGGAGATTATAGAAATCTCCTTCACCCACCATTTGAAAAATATTGGTGAGAATGGTACATGCTAATATTTCCGTAACTAGGGCGATAGATATATCGTTGTTTCTCTCAGATTCCGAAAGAACATACGGCAAAATTGCAGAGACCTTGCGTCTCAAATATGCCTTCTCATTAATATTGGTCAGATCTCCGATGGTGACTCCTGGATGAATTTTTCCTCGGTAGTATGCTTGGGCCACTGCAATGTGGAAATCTGGCGAATCAATCTTTGGTAAGGAGCTTTTGGATTGAACTGCACTCTCTGCCTGCTTGAAATGTTGAAAATGTTCGTGGATAATAGGAACTAATTTGGATACTAACAACTTGGCGATATCTACCTTTATTATGCGTAAACGTAGGTTCTCTATCACTGTCTTGAGCTCTATACGAACATCGTCTTGAAAGAGGGTCAAGGATGAAATATGATGGAACCAGCCATCGATAAACGATCCTATTATAAGGTCGATAAGCTCGTCAAGGGTTTCTGAGATCAAAAACGAATCGGTGGTTGGGGTTGCAAGCTTCTGCTTATCTGTAGTCAATGCTAGCATCTGGAGTTTCCACTCCTCATTCTGGACAAATTTGAATTTGCGATGTTTGCGCACCTTGTTAGTCGGTCTTGGTACTCCAATACACAGGATGCAGTAGCCAATGCCCAAGGTGGAAGCCAAAAACCCGAAAGTTAAAAGGGTCCAATACATTAACGTGTATCGTAAAACATACACGAACACCACAAAGTAGAGGAATATTCGTCCCATCTTCACAAAAAGCATGTTTTTGGGGTTTTGCCGGTGGCCTAATTCAGCCATGGTGATTGGTAGGCGTACCAAGGTCTAATTGGTGCTTTGCTATGGTATGGAAGTGTGTGTTATGGAGCAAAATGTAGTGTTTATAGGGAGTATCATAGGAGTGCATATAAGCGTAATTGATACGAAAGTAACGATACGTTAAGAACGAATGGGACTAGTTAGGAAGCAAAAGATGATTGAAAAGATGAATAGGGTAGTCTTTATTATTCTGACCAAGTTAAGACCTTCAAGCAAGTATTGGCCTTTTTTTGTTGAATTGTAAGTGACTATTTCTAGTGGTAGAGAAGTGCCAAACTAAGTTAAGAAGCTACTTTAAAGTAAAATACCTTTATACAAATGGGATCAATCGCTTAAACAGCTCTTTCCATTAATTTGTATTTATGGTTTCCCATTTTTTTCGAAAAACTTAAATTTATAGAATTATTGTTAATTTTTCAAAAAAAGGTAGTTCTATAATACCGTCTAGAGTAAAAGTCTATAAATAAATATGAATAAATATGTCCGATCGCTCAGCCCATATATTCAGAACACTATTTTTCTGTACTGTTGGATGTTGTCATTATTTTCATTATTTGGAACTATTTTTCTTCAGCTTTGGCTTGGAAACTTTATTAGGTTTGATGAGTTTCTCTTTCTTCTCTTTTCTCTCTTTCTTCTCTTTCTTTTCTTTCTTCTCTTCTTTTACCTTCTTCTCTTTCTTCTCTTTCTTCTCCGTTACCTTTTTTTCTTTCTTATCACTCTTAACCTTCTTCTCTTTCTTTTCCTTCTTCACTTTAAAAGCTCCCTGTATTTCATTTATTATCTTAGTTGCATCTATCTTCACAGCCTTGACATTCACATGGTCAATCTTCTTTAGTGTTCCCTGTAACCCTTCTCCTCTTATAAACATTCTGTATAATGGGGAGGTGGTTCTTCTAATATCGTCAAGGACTTGCTGTTGGTTACTCTCAAAAGAAAGCCCTTCTCCTCCTGAGTTCACCTCCAAGTTCTTCAATTGTCCGTCAAACATCTTTTCCCACCACATATCTGAATCATTTGCGTCATGGCCCAAACCTTTCGTATCTTTTTTATGTTTAACCAAAATCGGCTTTTTGAGCCCATGCTTTTGTAGAGCTTCTCCTTCTTTCCAACCATATGATCTGAGGTATCCTGAAGCGTCCATATTGAATGAAATTATTGAGTTTTGAGGTGCTTGATTTTGTTTTATAGCTTTCGAGAATCAGCTCGTTTAAGTGAAAGAGTCGTGAAATCTGTCACAAGAATCAATATATTCTTCCTACTGTTGTGTGTGGATCAACAGTTTTTATATATCGAAGATGAGCTTGGATTGGAAATTCAATGATAAATGGTGGTAATGTATAAGAGAAGTCAAATTTTTTTTCTCTATAATCCCATAGACTATTAATCAAAAATTTTCACAACAATCTGTATTCCTTGCCAATATATCCTAACAGATGTACCTATATCAGGACTAAATTCTTTACATAACTAGGCCATCTCAAGGCTATATCAATAAATGGTAGGAACACTACTCAATATGAGACAGTGCGAATTTTTGTATGGCTAATGTTTATATAGTGCAGTTCAATTGTTGAAGCCTGACTACTCAGAACACTCAATTGAATAGTAATGACTACAATGAACGCACAGATCGATAGAATGATCGCAGAGCTGGCTCTGGCGCTCGAAAAAGACGTGTTCAACGCCTCTTTGTACAAAAAGTACCTTGATTTACTACGAATCCAGTCCAAAAATGATAATATCGAAACCATTCTTAGCGTAAGAAAGAGGAGAATGAACTACTTCGCGATCACTGGAGTTGAGGTTACCGAATGGCTCGAGGATTTGGAATTTGTGAAACCAGAATCAGCGAAAATCGGAGAATTCATCGAGTTTTACGGACTACTCCTCGAGGAATACCCAGTCTCAGTTTATTGGAAGAACTACCTTGAATATATAGTTCTGGTAGACGATCCCAGTATCACTCCCGAAATGTTACGTCAGTTGTTCACGCAGGCATTGAATGAAATTGCACATGACTATAATGGAAGTGACGAAGTTTGGGCCATTATACTCAAGTATTTCAATGACGAACTAGACAAGAATAAGGTCAATGAAAATGATACAGATTCCACGACAGCATTCAAGACTCTATTTTCCCTCCACATCAAACGGCTCAGTTACCCAAGCAAAAGGCTAGATAGTGCCTACTCCGAATTCTCGGCGTTTGTAACGAAGTATGCTCCAACCAACTATGAGTCCCATTTGATCTCTGCAAGTAAAGTTTACCATTCCACCCAGAGAAAGCAGAAGTACATTGAACCTTTTGAGTTTGAGATAGCAACGGGAAATGTTCCTCACTATCAGTGGATCAAATATTTTGAAAATATACACCAGTACCAAAAAAATGATACCTCCTTGCTTAGAACAGTGTTCAATAGATTTGTTGTCCAGTCGAATTGGAAAGAGCAGAACCCGACAAATGTTGATACCATCATACAGGTTTGGTTGGCCTATATCTACATCTTATATGATTCTGACGGTCCAGAGGTTGATCAGCTTCTTGAAGATACTTTATTCAAGTTTGTTCGTACATTTCCGGATTCGGCTATCACTTACTCAGAATTTATAAGAAATTGTCTTCTGTTTGAAAAAGGAACTGAAAGTTTCGACTTCATTCTTGCTAGGATGAAAAATTTGGAGATTATGAGTGCTTGTTCTGATGATGAATGGAAAGTAACAGCTTTGGCTATTCTAAATTATCGGTACACCTTAGTCACAAAGAAAGAAATGGTCGATGAAGTGGAACATCTATACGAGGATATTGAAAAGTTCGTTAAAGATGCCTTAAGGCTGCATGATATGTTTCACTCAGTGGAAAAAATTGCTGTGTCCATTTATCTTGAATTGGGTGACAAAGACCAGGCAACCAAAATTATCGAACGTCTACTTCACAAGTTCTCGAGTGAAAGTGATGTTTGGTTGTATGTGCTTCAATACTATAAAAACAATGGTTTCGATGTCGAAGAAATAAGAAAGTTATATCTTCAAGCTATTGAAGATCCTCTCAAAATTGACACGCCAGAGAAAGTAATTGAGGATTGGTTTCAGTTCGAACAAGCACATGGAGATATCATATCCTACAGAAAGGCAGCAAGCCTTTCGAACAAGGCAATACAGACTGTATTGAAAACAAGGAACAACATAGACAATAATGTTGATAGCCGGCCAGAGAACAGCGATGGGCTTTCGAGTGCGGGATCAGGAGGTCGTATCCTGGCACAACCCAACTTGCATGGTGTTGATTCACCTGAAACTAGATATAGATACCAAGCCACACCTCCGAGGTATACTTCCCATCCAGGATATGCAGAATCACCCCATAGCATTCGTGAAAAATCCACTTCTGAAGCTTCAATCGGACAACGGAAGAACCCCATGCCCGTGAGGTTAGATTTTGATAATGTACCCAATACATCAGCCAAAGAAAAGGATACAGCAGAGGACCTGATGCAAACAATAAACCCGAAGAAACAAATCGTTAGAGAACAAAGATCACAAGTATTAGGTGGGCTTATAGTCGAGCCTAATGAATATAGAGAAGCAAAGTCTGACGAGTCCTCTAGATCTAGAGAACAATACACCGTGAAAATACTCGGCCTTCCAACTACAACTGAAAAAGAGATAAAATCCTTTTTTGAAAATTGTGGAATCATTCGTAATGTGACATTGTTTCAAGATGGACAAACGACGCAAGCTTTAATCGAATTTTCCAGTGAACAAGAAGTGTTTACCGCATTAACCAGAAATAACAAAAAGTATAACGAGAGTGTTATATCTGTAATCAGAAATTTGGAATCTACTGTCTTTATCACCAATTATCCACCAAGTATTAGCCAGGATCAGATCAAACGCCTCTTTGAACTGGCTGGAACTATTGCTGGAGTCCGGTTTCCGGCTCAAAAGACGAACAGATCAAGGAGGTTTTGTTACATTGAGTATGTTTCATCAGATGAAGCACAGAAGGCCGTTCTTCTTCACAACGGAACAAAATTGTTAGACGATCTTTCAAGGAAAGAGTATGAGCTCAAGGTAGCGATTTCAAATCCCAAAAAACCCAGGGATTCTGTTATTGATCGTAAAATCAGAATCAATAATATTCCATTCAAATATAATGAAAATGATATCCGGGGGTTATTTGAAAATAGCGGACTACTCGAGAATGTTATTGTACCAGTGAAGAAGCATACTAATCACTCGCATTATCACAATGATGGTTTTGCGTTTTTGACGTTTGAAACAATTGACGGTGCTCAGAAAGCATTGGAATTAGACGGAAAAGAGATAGCTGGAAGAAAGATTGAGGTGTCCAAGCAAAAGTCCAACCACAAGGACAATTTGAACGAGTTCCAAGAGACAAACTCCGTGGGGCTCATTAACTTAGATGAAACATTAACATCAGAGCAGGTTAAGGCATACTTCATTGATCAAGTTGGGCCAGTTTCCAACATCAAGCTATTCCCAAATAATTCTTTGGGAATCATCGAGTTTGAAAAAGCTTCGGATTCGGGAATAGCAGTGCTAAAGTCTGGAAGTATCCATTTGGGATCGAAGCAGGTGGAAGTTAAGTCCAAGGCTGATGTGGTCAGGATCTTGAGCGGAGGTACTGTTGATAATTCTTCCAAAAAGAGAAATTTGATGGTTCCGGCAAGTGTGCAAAGAAAAAGACCCAGAAGGGTATGAAGGGGACTAGAAGAATACATCGAAATTGAAGCTTCGGCTGCAAAAGGGCAGCTGAAAAAATTGAGATTGTATATCGAACGTATATAATTCTAGTCTTGACAATAATCACTACATGAAGTTCTTGAACATAGTTTTAATGTACAATTATACACCCAAGTAGTTTCTATAATAATTTTGCTAGCCCTTACCCTAGCTCGTTTCCTTTCCCATCTTCCAGATTGTTCCTTCTGTTCCTCTATACCACCCCAGATCCTATGACTATTTTCCCGCACACGACCGAATTTTTTTCAACATACAAACTAAATATTTTTCATTCATACTAACTCTGATTCCTCTTCAAGAACACCCTTGCCAACATGAGTGCTACTATTAAGTTAGAAAACACCCAGCGGAGAGATGCATTAATTGACATTGAAAAAAAGTACCAGAAAATCTGGAAGGACGACAAAGTCTTCGAGGTGGATGCTCCTACCTATGAAGAAGATGGTTCTGAAGATGGTGCCGATGTTAGGTCTAGACACCCCAAGTACTTTGCCACCATGGCGTACCCTTATATGAACGGAGTCTTGCACGTGGGACACAGTTTCACAATGTCTAAGGTCGAGTTTGCTACCGGGTTTGAAAGAATGAATGGTAAGAGAGCTTTGTTCCCCTTGGGATTCCACTGTACTGGGATGCCCATCAAGGCATCTGCCGATAAGATCAAGAGAGAGGTCGAACAATTCGGTGAAGATTTTGCGGGTGCACCAGCAGAAGACGAGGAAGAAGAAACTCCAAAAGCTGCTGTGAAAAGAGACGATGTCACCAAGTTCACTGCGAAGAAGTCCAAGGCTGTTGCCAAACAAGGTAGAGGTAGATACCAATTCGAAATTATGTTGCAATTGGGAATTCCTCGTGATGAAGTGTCGAAGTTCGCCAACTCCGACCACTGGTTGGAATTCTTTCCTCCTTTGGTAGAAAAGCATGTGTCTGCCTTTGGTGGTAGAGTTGATTGGAGAAGATCCATGGTCACTACCGATGCCAATCTCTACTACGATGCTTTCGTCAGATGGCAAATCAACAAGTTAAGAGAAGGTGGAAAGATTAAGTTTGGAGAGAGATACACCATTTTCTCCGAAAAGGATGGCCAAGCCTGTTTGGATCACGATAGACAATCGGGAGAAGGTGTCAACCCTCAAGAGTACGTTGGTATCAAGATTTTGGTTAAGGAATTCTCTCCAGAAGCCGAAAAGTTGATACTTGACTCCAAGGTTGATATTTCTGGTAAGAAGGTCTATTTGGTTGCTGCCACTTTAAGACCAGAAACCATGTATGGACAAACTTGTTGTTTCGTCTCTCCAAAGATTGATTATGGTATTTTCCAAGCCAAGGATGACGAAATCTTCATCACCACCAAGCGTGCTTTCAAGAATATGTCTTACCAAAACTTGACACCAAACAGAGGTGACTACGCCCCATTATTAGAGATCAATGGTAAAGCCTTAATCGGTTCGAAGATCCAAGCCCCATTGGCCGTCCACAAAGAATTGAGAGTCTTACCTATGGAGACAGTTCTTGCCTCCAAAGGTACAGGTGTTGTTACCTGTGTCCCATCTGATTCTCCAGACGATTATGTTACCACAAGAGACTTGGAGAACAAGGCTGACTACTATGAAATTCAAAAGGAATGGGTACAAACTGAAATTATTCCAATTGTCAAAACCGAGAAATACGGTGACAAGTGTGCAGAGTTCTTGGTTAACGACTTAAAGATTCAATCTCCTAAGGATGCTACCCAATTGGCCATTGCCAAGGAACTTGCTTACAAGGAAGGTTTCTACAATGGTACCTTGATCATCGGTAAATACGCTGGTGAAAAGGTTGAAGTTGCCAAGGCCAAGGTCAAGGAAGATCTTATCGCTGCTGGCCAAGCTTTTGTTTACAACGAACCTGAAGGTTTAGTTATTTCCAGATCCGGAGATGAGTGTATCGTTTCGCTTGAAGATCAATGGTACATTGATTACGGTGAGGAAACTTGGAAGGCCCAGGCTTTAGAATGTTTAGCTGGAATGGAAACTTACGGTAAAGAGACCAGAAATGGATTCGAAGGTGTCCTTGACTGGTTGAAGAATTGGGCTGTTACTAGAAACTTTGGTTTGGGTACTAGATTACCATGGGATCAAAGATACTTGGTTGAGTCCTTGTCCGACTCCACGATTTACATGGCTTATTACACCATTGCCCATTTCCTTCACTCTGATTATTATGGTAAAAAGCAAGGTAAGTTTGACATTAAACCAGAACAGTTAACTGACGAAGTTTTCGATTACATCTTTTCTTTCACTGATGATGTCAAGTCTGATATTCCATCAAAACAATTGAAGGAAATGAGAAGAGAATTCGAATACTTCTACCCACTTGACATGAGAGTTTCTGGTAAGGATTTGATTCCAAACCATTTAACTTTCCTCATCTACACTCACGTTGCCTTGTTCCCAAAGAAGTTTTGGCCAAAGAGTATCAGAGCCAACGGACATTTGATGTTAAATAACGCCAAGATGGCCAAATCTACCGGTAACTTCTTAACCTTGGAACAAACAGTTATTAAGTACGGTGCCGATGCCTCCAGAATTGCTATGGCTGATGCTGGTGATACCGTTGAAGATGCCAACTTTGACGAAGCTAACGCTAATGCCGCGATTTTGAGATTAACCACTTTCAAAGAATGGGCTGAAGAAATAGTGAAGACTCAAGATTCCCTTAGATCTGGTCCAACTGACTCTTTCTTCGATCAAGCTTTCGAAAATGAATTAAACGAATTGATTGAACAAACTTACACACATTACGCTGCCACTAATTACAAGGCTGCTTTGAAGACTGGTTTGTTTGATTACCAAACTTCAAGAGATTATTACCGTGACTCTGTATCCAACACTATCGGTTTACACAAAGACTTAATTCTCAGATACATTGAAACACAAGCTTTATTATTAGCACCTATTGCTCCACATTTTGCTGAATACTTATATCGTGATGTCTTAGGTAAAAAGGGATCCATTCAAACTGCCAAATTCCCTAGAGCTAGTAAGCCAATCTCGAAGTCGACTTCTGATGCTTTAAGTTACGTTCGTGACTTGGCCAGATCCATTCGTGAAGCTGAAGCCAACGTGTTGAAGAAGAAGAAGGGTGGAAAGCCATCAGATGTAGATGTTACCAAGCCAGCTAAGTTGACCATGTTCGTATCCAAATCTTTCCCAGAGTGGCAAGACAACTATATTGAGGTCGTAAGACAGTTATACGAATCTCAATCGTTGGATGACAACAAGGTTATCAAGGAAAAGGTCGGTAAGGACATGAAGAGAGCCATGCCATTTATTTCTCTTTTGAAACAAAGATTGGCCACTGAAGATGCTTCTACTGTGTTCAACAGAAAGCTCACTTTCAGCGAAACTGAAATCATCAGATCGGTCACCAACAACATTCAAAAGGCCACTTACTCCATCAAGGTCGAAGACGTGGAAATCATTGAATTTGAAAATGGTGCCAGTGAAGGTGTGAATGTTTTGAGTGGAGAGAAGGTCAAGATTACTGTGACCGGAAAGATTGTTGATTCTGCGGTTCCAGGAGTTCCAGGAATCATGATCACCAACATCTAGAGATGATGATGGATGAGTGCAATAAGTTTTGTTAGAGTTAATGGAATAGGATACCAACGAGGTCCCAAAACCAGATCATTAAAACGCTTGTTAAAAATTGTATTAGTAAAGGTGTAGAGCAATGTTTGTAGAAGTTTCAGTGAGAAGATTGTGAATTTAAATTACAAAGTTCACGTATCACATAATGTTTAAAGTTATGTTCAACATTTTGCAGCCTAATTGGCGCAGTTGGGACATATTGACAGGGAAGGAAGCGAGTAAAAGAAATTCGACAACGGGTGGAGTTTTTCACATATATAATCCCTATATGGAACAGTATCCAAGAGTCAACAATATACCACCCAAACCTTTCCCCTCTACTCCCATTTCTAACCCCTTCATTCCATTCCTACTACAGCACCCTTTCTCACATGGATCCATCCGGCATACAAACCCACATTTCCATTTCCGAGGGGAAGCTCACCCGCACCTTCCTGTCCTGCACGGCCGTGCCTTTCTTTACCTGCCCTCGTATTATCCAACATTTATCCACAAATAAGCTCTACCCAATAGTTCCCCAAACCCACCCAATCCCCTTGTTCTACTAAAATAGTAGTGAGAGCTCCTACCAAGCGTCACGTGTTTCCCGACAGGTTTTTCTCCGCTCCACGAAGTGTATATTTTGCAAGAAACAGCTTGTATTTGTGCACCATCAACAATACCCTAAGGAATATAATAGGTCAGATAGGAACATCCTGGGCGTCCCAGAACGACAAATACCACATACAGCCAAACAAGAGCTCGATACCATATTCGGACTTGTCAGTGGCTCTACCCTTTTTTTTGGAACCAAACCGCCTTATATAAGGGAATTTATTCGTGAGTATAAACTACCATTATAGCACGAACAGAAGTTTTGAGCAGCAGTACTTGATCCATCAAAGTGCTAATTCGCGTGATTTCCCCGTCTTAAAGTATCACAGGACGCTTTACGCTTTCAACAGACCTCCTTCCAAGTTCATAGCCCCTCAAACAGTCTATCACTACGTGGTCTGGTCTCGCACATAGTTAACAACCACTACTGTGAAAATACGAAGCACACTCGTTTTTTCCCACCCACCACGCCTAAGATAACAAGAGTTACAGTAAACTTTTCAACACCAGCAAGAGGCATCACATCATGTCCAAGCCAAACTTACCCCTGCTCTTCCCCCTTCAAGGGACGAACCCACAGTTTGAGTTTGAGCCTGAAAACCAATCAGGAAAGCTCTCCGATGTATGGCTCCAAAGAGAGTACCAGAAGCTCTCCATACGAAGTGAAACCAGAGAAAATAGAAAGAGATACCGTAGTGGTGGCGATATCGCCGGCGAAGTAGCAGCTTATGAAAAGGAAGCAACTGAATCTAGCGACGATATGATCATTTCCGATACGGAGACCACCAGTCAGGCTTCAGTGGTCGTCAAAGAAAGAGAAAACGGTTTGGTACACCCACCTAAAAGAAGACTTACTGCCAACGAAGGCGGCGTGGGCACTATCGGGTCGACAGGGCCCAGTGGCTTTAGCAGCTGTAATAATGGCACCCTCATCAATCCCATCTTTACCCCCACGAGTCTTCCCATGAGTAACAATGTCGTGAGTACCAACACCCCCAATCTTTCGAATGCAGGCCATATTGTAACTCAGAATCCTCGGACCCCTAATTCCCCATCACCTTCTCCACCCGATTTTGAACAGCAGCAAATTCCACTTCCTTCTCCTAGCGCGTCCCCTGTGTCAGGGGAACACTCCAAACCACCATATAATCCTATCGAGTCACAACTATTACCCCCATCTACACAAGGCGAGTTAGTGGACATGATGCTCAATCTTTCCAACTACTTAACTGATAAAAATCAAAATAACCTTATCTTCAAACTTCTTCAAAACGTCAATAGATCGTCTTTGAGTACTCTTAACGGGATCATTGACCACAGCTTGAGAAGAGACTTGATTAGCAACTTACCGCTAGAACTCACGTATAAAATTTTGTCTTTCTTGGATTATAAGACATTGTTATCCATAGCTAGAGTTTGCAAAAATTGGTTCAAAATTATAGATAACACCAATATCTGGATCTCGTTGCTCAAAAGAGACAAGCTTATAATGGATGATGAGACGATACAACAGGACCTCCTTGATCCGACGCTACTCCAAGAATGGAGTTCGAACCCAAAACAGTTTAACGTGGGGCAAATTCTTTACAAAAAGAGATGCATAATTTATAACAGGTGGATGGACCCAACGTATAAACCGAACAGAATTAGTGTGCAGTGTCATAACCCAAAGGTTGTTACATGCTTGCAGCATGATGATGAGAAAATTGTCACGGGTGTTGACGATAAACCGATTAATATTTACAGCACAAAAACAGGAAAGCTATTAAAGGTTTTGGAAGGACATGAAGGAGGTGTATGGGCCCTCAAATATACCGGAAATACGTTGGTTACTGGATCTACCGATAGAACAATCAGATTGTGGAATATTAATAAAGGTGTATGTACTCATATTTTCCGAGGACACACTTCCACGATTAGATGCTTAGATATCATGCACCCTACTGTGATTGGTAAAGACGACAATGGAGCGGATATCATATTTCCCGAATTCCCTTTGCTCATCACTGGATCCAGAGACTACAACATCCACGTATGGAAATTACCATTAAGTGAGGATGATTCATATGACGATAGTCAAGATCCAAAGTCAGTCGATGGGCCATTCGACTGCGTGTCTGATAATCCATTTTTAATAACTATTTTGACTGGCCACACCCAAGCAGTAAGAACAATTACTGGACACGGTAACATTATCATTTCAGGCTCATATGATTCTACTGTAAGAGTATGGGATTTGCTAGATAATGGAAATTGCAAACATGTCTTGACAGGACACACAGATAAAGTTTACTCAATTGCTATGGACTTCAACTCCAAGTTGTGCTTCTCAGCATCCATGGACCACACCATCAATGTTTGGAATTTCGAATTAGGAAAATTGATCAACACATTGGAAGGACACACCTCATTGGTTGGATTAGTTGAATTAGTTGATGGTGTGTTGGTCTCAGCAGCAGCAGATTCGTCGCTCAGAATATGGGATCCCAATAGTGGAGAACATCACTTCAAGCTTGAGGGCCACTCAAATTCAATTACATGTTTCAAACACGATGGTCTTCGGATTGTTAGTGGTAGTGAAAGGATGTTGAAGCTTTGGGATGTCAAAAAAGGAAAATTTACCAGGGATTTGTTGAATGATGTAACTGGAAATATCTGGCAAGTTAGCATTGATTATAAAAGATGTATCGCTGCCGTCCAAAGATTTCGCAGCGAGACTGAGGATCAAGCATATATTGAGATTTTGGATTTCAGTGAGCCAGGCTCGAATTCCACTAGAACTCTTGAAGATATGAGTGAATTAGAGTAAAACGATGTGGAACGGATACAACAGCTATGATAAAACAATGAACCACAAGTTTTAAAAAAATTGATACACAGTAGATGTCGAAAAGTATACTAATTATATTAATAAAAGTTAGCGATAAAGCATGAGAACTGCTGTTAAACTATTGTTTGTATTCGTACAAGGTATAAATATATGTGACACACCCAAAGTGTATTAATGGTGGGTGAGAGTGAGTGACTAGAGGCATTGCTACGGTCATGTGCAACTGTTTGGGCTCATTCATCAGCAAGATATAATTTTCTCAACTTATTCAACCTTTCCAAGCCATCATTGATATCAAACGATTTGCGTCTTTTCACCTTCTCTATTCCATCCATCGCTAAATCTTCATCCGCCTGGATATACTCTCCATTAAGACCAATGTTGGCTTTCGAATCAATGAGCATCTTCTGGAAATATTGGGGAATTTTAATCCCCAGTCCATTGTCTGTAGTAGTCATATCCCGTATGTTACAGCACCAGCTCTTGTGTTCGGTATATGGGTCAAATTTCACCGTATCTTCACTTGATTCGTCATCCCCGAAATCGGGTTGAGTTCCTGCCGTTATTGGATATTTGCAAGGTGTTAACACCTTGGAGCTAGATATATTAATGTGTGTCAGGTCCAAAGCGTTGAGTGAAGGATTTGGAGTCTTGGAGTCTGAGGGATGAGCAATATCGCTTGGAGAATGTTTATCAGAGTTTAGAAATACTCTTTGGTTGCATTTGTTGCAGACTAGCAATAAAATGATTTGGTTAGAGAATGCCTGGACGTTCAACGACCAGCCAAGAACGGAGAGCTTATATATCCAGCTGGGAGTATACTCGAGGAGAACCGATAAATTCTCCTTGTTTTCTTTGAAATATCGCTGTAATAGCCATTGGTTGGATATCAAGATGAACCGTGGGTCTAATGGAGAGTTGATAAACGAAGTATCAAAGTAGTCGGTGAATTCTGACAACACCATGGAATTGTCGATCAAGTTCTTCAAGTTCTTGAGATAGTCTGAAATGAGGAGTTCGTTGGTGATACTGATGTATGGTCTTAAGTAATAAATACCCTGGAGCGGGGTCTCGAAGTTTCTCCACGAACACGAGGTGCTATGACCGTCATAAACAATTTGCTGAAGATATTTCTTGGTGAGCGTTGCATTAAGAGCGACTATTTGGTCATGTTGATACTCCTCGGATTCCTCTTCAAAGGGAAAGATAGTGGAGACATAATTGGAGGATTTGGATGGAATGGACTCTTCAAACTTGAGGATAAGTTGTTGATTACAGTTGGCACAGAGAAGGTGGTTTTTGGAGTGGTTGGTAAGGGAAAATGATACACATTTCCATCCATTTCTCGCACACTTGAGTTCATTCAACTCCTCCTCCTCATTGTTGGACTTTTCAGTCTCGAAGGGTATGGACCAGTTCATGGGTGTAAAACTCCTCAACCGCACCAACAATTGTTCGTGGTTGTATGGATCGAAAACCGTCATTGTGGACTCGACGGGGGGCACTATTTTCGCATTAACTTTGGACTTATGATACGCAAAGTGGTTCTTTTGTTTGACTCTTTTGAAGTACTGGATATCTGGATGATTGTTATGAGAACGGTTGGGGGTACTGGAAGATGAAGACGGAGGGGCGATGATGGGGGGTTTTCGAGGGGTGTTGACGATGGTGATACAGTCCTGAAGGAGCTGTGATGAAGACGGGGAATTAGCCATGAGTTGATGTTTGTGTGGATGGTATAAGTGTGGAGTCTTTGATGATATCACGGGCTTGAGGTGCGGAGCTTTAGAAGCGGTCTTAGTATAAAATAATGAAAATCGCTATCAGCTGCAGCAAATACGATGATTAGTAACAATAAAGGAGAAGCTTATCAATACAGCAGAATCGTGAACTTGCATGTACCAGCGCTAATTGAAAAGCGACGAGTTCTAACCTGATGATTATGAGAAAAAGCCTAGTGATGACTGAACTTTCTTTAGTAACCAGCGAAGAAATATTACTATGTGTTTTCTTAACTATGGGTGCGAAGATTAATATGGGTTATTTCTCTGGGGCCAGTATCAGGTAGATTATTCACTATTACCACCATACACTGTGACTTGCAGAACACGGCAGAATCCTATTGAATAAGAGGGATAAGATTCGAAGATTCAAGAAGTCTACATTTTGGGCTAAACTATGTGACTTGGGGTATAATACGAAGTTATGCTGAAGTTTAGTCACGTGTTTTAGCGAGTTCCGGACTCCTAATTTAGGACATGAAGGACTCGATAAAATAACTATAAATGGGACAAATGGAAACGTAAAGAGACATGAAGATGAACAAAATAGCCTAAACTGACAGAAAACCATTTGCTTCTTGTCTCTCTCTATTAGTAATAAGTCTCTTATACACTTGAACAATCCTGCTATTTTTATCACGTGCTGTATTTGATTTCCGGTTTTCCACCACCTCCACCAATTTTCGTCCAATTCTTCATATATGTTCAGACCAAAGACCTTATCCTCTTAATTATCTATAGCCACCCAAGATGTCGAAAAGACCCACGTTGGAGGAGGTTGATGATGACATCGACAACATGGACATGGACATCGCGGAGTTCGACCCTTCTTTGCGGACTCCCATTGCTCCATTAAGAGCAGAGCCTGTCATCCAAAGATCACAAGATGCTGGGTTTCCAAACATCCCTATCCCAGCCACAGCACCTCAAAACAATAGGGCCCCTGGCAACAAAAACATCGTGGATCCTAAAGATTTCTCTCAAGAAGAGCGTGACCAATTACAACGTTTCCAGGTGATCTACCCATGTTACTTTGATGCCCAAAGATCACATAAACAAGGTAGAAGAGTCAGTGAAAAGAACTCTGTGTTCAACCCTTTAGCCAAGACCATATCCGATGCTTGTCGTGCCTTGAGGTTACCCGTGCTTTTGGAATTGGACAAAACCCACCCTCAAGATATTGGGAATCCAGGAAGAGTAAGAGTATTGATAAAAGATGGAAGTCAAGGAGGAAAGATAGTGGACCCCAGATTCCAAAACAAGAGAGTATTGTTGAACACTATCGCTACATACTTGAACGACCATCCCACCACATTGGCCAGCATTGGTCCAAAGAGCGGAATAGCACTTCCTCCTGAGTTAGAGCATGGATTCACTCCAGAAGAAATCCCCGTTGTCAAGGGATTCAAGATGAATACCATCGTCCCTGTGCATTCCAACTTCACCTTGAAACATCCCATGACCAAGTCGATATATGAGCCTGAGCCCGAAGAGCCCCAGATCAAGGCACCTGTAGCGCCAAAACAACCGAAGAAGAAAGTGATGAAGATTCGTGGATAGTATCAGACTAAATATAAGGCACTTACAAACCCAAGGCTATAGGTCCAACGATACACCATGGTAGTAATTTAAGTCTATTCAAATAAAACTTGAACAGCCCAGCTGTAAATACTACTGACATCCATACTGTGTGGCTACACAATCTTTTATAGTTATGTATAATAATATTACCCAGCTCATGCAATACTCCAAAACTGCAGAAATCACGTATTATAATAACAAAGACCAAATAGGACTGACGATGATATCCACATCTATATTTACAATATCAACTCCAGTATTTGCTTAGCTTTTTGGTGCATATTGATCTCTGTAAGTCTTGATTTGGGCAAGTTCTTCGGGAGAGAGCCTGTCCTTCAAGTGGTTAATGATATCAGTCAAAGAGACAATGGAAATCACAGGAATGTTGTATCTGGCAGAAACAGCTTGAGTAGCTGATTGGTTGCTGTCCTTGGTAGTTTCTTGCCTATCTAAAGCGATGATGGTACCAACAACCGTACCTTTTTCTTGGGCGATGATTTCAAACGCTTCGTTGATGGCAGTACCAGCAGTCATAACATCATCGATGATCAAGATTTTCTTACCTTCCAAAGCACTTCCCACGATGGAGCCACCTTCACCGTGGTCCTTCTTTTCCTTTCTATTGAAGGCATAACCAACATTGGCGTAGTTTTCAGGATCCAACTCTGCCAACTTAGTCACAGTAATGGCCGCCAAAGGAATTCCCTTGTAGGCTGGACCGAAGAGCACATCGAACTTGAGTCCAGACTTGATGATGGCAGTGGCATACGAGGTGGCCAAAGTGGACAACAACTTACCAGAGTTGAAGAATCCCAAGTTGAAGAAGTATGGAGAAACACGATGAGATTTCAAGGTGAAAGAACCAAACTTCAAGGCCTGGGACTCCAAGGCAAGGTCTAAGAAGTCTGTTTGGTAGGATTGCAGCATGATGGGAATATATTACGAGGGTTCTGGCTCTTCTTAAAAGTGAAACAACGACCTTTTAAGAAGAGAAAGAGAGAGAGAGAGAGGAAGAGAAGATAAAATAAATCAGAATGAAGGCTGGGAAAATATGGGGGATTCCGGTCCTTTTATACTGGAAAACTTTTTTTCGCATTAGTGTTGGCATCGCGCGAAAGGGCAAAAGTATGGAGAAGAAAGGGTAGAGAAATATGGGTTCGATACATTTAGGGTGGTAAAGTATAATTTGATGAGATGTATGTAACTGGGAAAGAAAGGTTCTATTATATAGGTCGGGCGGCGTTAGCTAATTATGCTGGCGGTAGTAATATGTACTCTCCGTCGTAATTTACCCATGTTTTGAATTATTATTTTTCCCAATGTGCTCATAATTTTTTTCACTATTCCGTGTCAAACGATCTGAGAATTTCAGATCCAAATCCCTCAATTTATTTCATCAACCTGCCATCCCCCACCCCCCAAGGCGCTAACTTTTTTATGGGTCGTATGGAAGCACGGCCAAGCGCCCTTGTTAGCTATAGGAAACTTAGCAAACCTTATCTTCGTAGCAAAAATTTCAACTTTGTTTCTTGTCAAAATTCCGTACATTCTAGATTTTTATTCACATTTACACGTAAATTTTGCGGCATTAATCGAGAGTAGATATCAACCTACAAGCACCGTATTTATTCAATTTAAGCAGTGAATTCGGTTCAAATAACCCCAACAATGCCTGCAACCCATGTACATCGTCTTCACAGTGTTAAGAATACTTCTAGCGATTTTTAGCCGACTTTCTCAATCGAAAACGCCCCATTCTTGTATATCACCAAACAATTCCCGCTTTTCCGCTACTATTGGCGTTATTGTGGGCCAAGACAGGTCAATCACTGGCCAAGCCCCCGATGCCCATTAGCTAGTCAGCACTAAGCGTATTGTAACGGTATAGATTAAAAAAAGCGGATTTCATCAGACTCCCCATCATTTGGTTCCACCTCCAAATTATCATGTTACGAAAAAAATTTTGCGTTTGAGAAACACAAGCCTTTCACAGCACACTTCACACGCGCTACAGCCCCTCTTCTCTCGTAGATAGGTGCAAAAAGGAAGTACGTCATTGTCACCTTACTTCTTTAGGTATCCCGATACCGCCCCAGTGCCTGAATGTACCCTTAGTGAAAGCTATTTACTATGGGCGCATTTTTGTGCCACTTGAGGGATTTTGCAATTTTTTCTTCATTCGCCAGAACGCAAAATAGCGCAGCCAAATTTTGCAATCTTTGTATTGGATGTCAAGTATTGTGTAGTTGACTAAAATGAGGTACTGTGTTGCGAAGATCGTTTTAGGGCTAAGTTAATCTACTGGCGGTGCCAATGGAATAATTCCCGCAAACATTATGTGCGCTTCGCAATGGGTTTTGCGACCCTAATTTGGTATTGCAGCCGTACTCTAATTATGGTCGAGTACCGTAATCATAATTAACTGGTGGTGCACAGGCTACTTTGGAACATAATAGAGCCAGGCAATAGAGACCACTTGTGCCTAGGCGTGGTTCTGGCCCTATTCGTCTGCCGGAATAATAAATCTTCACATTATGCACCGTGCCGTACGGTCCTTTTCGTAACCTAATTTAATCGATTATCGCTAACATAAGCCAAGGATGGCTAATAGGGCTAATAATACGGTGTTGTTGAGATATGCCTATTGTGATTCATGGTAACAGTAATCAAACCCCCTCAAAGTATAAATACCGGAGCCATCCTGGTATGTAGCTTATATTTTTATTCCTTATTGAAAATCTGTTCTTCTGAAAGTCCTTCAACCATCTCACACTATGGAACCAACTCCAACTTACTCGGACGCTTCGTCCCACAAGGTAGATGATTTCACTGAAGTCGCTGAAGAAAAAATTAGATTTGATGATGCTGACTTAGAAAAGGGTAGAGCTTCCACTTCCAAAAGAAACAGAAGATTCTCTGCCCATAGCAGAGACAGCAAATCTGGTGTTTATACCATCAATGAAAAAGTGAAACCTGAAGATGTTTTACCAGGTATCTTCAAAACCATTTCTCACAAGGTCGATAATGACCTTGACAAACAGGTGGAATTAGAAATCAACGCCACTCCCAATATCTTTGCTACTGTTGATTTCCACTCTAATTCAATCGATAACATCGCCAAAAAGTTGAACACTAACGTTACTTCTGGTTTAGCTGGTGGTCAAAGGGATATTTCCTTCCGTCAAAACGGTCCTAACGTCCAATCGAAGCCTCCATCTGGTTTGCCTAAGAAGATTTTCATGAACTTCTTTGGTGGTTTCGGTTTTTTGCTTTTGGGTGGTGGTATCTTATGTTGTATTGCTTGGAAACCTTTGGGTGAACCTCCTGCCCTTGCCAACTTGATTCTTGGTTGTATCTTGTTTGGTGTTTTCCTTGCCCAGGCTATGTTCAATTTCTTCCAAGATTTCTCCAGTTCCAGAGTCATGGATTCTATCCACAATATGATTCCAAGTGAATGTACAGTTATTAGAGATGGTTCTGCTTCCAAGATCGATTCCAAGGACTTAGTTCCTGGTGACCTTGTTACTTTCGCCGCAGGTGACAAAGTTCCTGCTGATATCAGAATCACTGAATGCTCTCCAGACTTGTCTTTCGATAGATCTATCTTGACTGGTGAATCTAACCCAATCCCTGCCAGTCACGTTAGTGATCCGGAAAAATCCAACTACTTGGAAAGTACTTGTATTGCCATGCAAGGTACTTTCAGTGTTAATGGTTCTGGTCGTGGTATCGTTGTTTCAACTGGTGACAATACTATCTTCGGTAACATTGCTAAGTTAACCTCCAAGCCAAAGAAAGGTTTGACTCCTTTGCAATGGGAAATCCTTAGATTCGTTCTCTTGACTTCATCTATCATTGTTGCCTTGGTTGTTTTGGTGTGTATTCTTTGGGGTGCTTGGTTGAAAAAGAGCTACCCACATTGGATTGACGTTCCTACTTTGATTGTCGATATTGTGTCCGTTGCAGTTGCTTTTATCCCAGAAGGTTTACCAATTGCTTTGACCACCTGTTTGATCATTACTGCTGGTCAAATGAGAAAACACAAGATCTTGTGTAAGTCCTTGTCTGTTGTTGAAACTTTGGGTTCTATCAGTGTCTTATGTTTCGACAAGACCGGTACTTTAACCAAGAATGCTATGGTTGTCACCAATGCCTTTGATGGTACTCAAGAAATTGAAATTGATGATGTCGACTCTACTAGACCTATCGAGAACCACTTGATCACCATTGCCTCGTTATGTAATGAGTCTGCTATGGCCGATGCTAGGGCTATTAATGGTAACGCTACTGATCGTGCTATTCTTCAATTTGCTCAAGATGCTAGCGGAAGCGTTGAAACATACAGAAACAGATGGACCAAGAAATTCGATGTTGCTTTCAATTCTAAGGACAAATACATGGCCACCTTGTTGGAGCCAAATAGTGTTGAAGCTGGAATTTGGTCTGATATCGGTTTTAATGCTTCATGTATTGAGTTTGAAAATGAATACTTGTTGACTGTCAAGGGTGCTCCTGATATCTTGTTGGAGAACTGTGGATTTGTTATGGAAAAGAACAACACTTTGAATGTCTTGACTCCTGAAACTAAAGAACGTATTCAACAAATTCAGTTCGATTGGTCTAGAAAGGGTAAGAGAGTTGTTATGATGGCTTCTAAATTGGTTCCTAAAGATGCTGTGGATTTGAATGATAGATTAGATACTGTCAGAGTCATTAGGGATTTTGTTGAGAGTGAATTGATTTTGGTTGGTTTGCTTGGAATTGAAGATCCTCCAAGAAAGGATATTGATCAAGTTATCGACACTTTGAGGGGTGCCGGTATCAAGATCATCATGATCACTGGTGACTTCGAATTAACTGGTTTGTCTATTGCTAAACAATGTGGAATTATTACTACTGAAAAGGTCGACTCCGTCCAAGATTTGAGTTATACTCCAATTGTTTTTGATGCTGAAGAATCTAGATCTATTAGTGTTACTGGACCACAATTGAAACACGTTACTGAGGAACAATGGCAAAACTTGATCCAATACAACGAACTTTGCTTCACCAGAACTACTCCTGAACAAAAACTTTTGATTATCAAACAATTTCAGAAGTACGGACAGGTTATTGGTATGACTGGTGATGGTATTAATGATGCTCCTTCCTTGAAACAAGCCGACGTTGGTATTTCTATTATTACTGCTTCTGATATTGCCAAGGAAGCTGCTGATTTAATCTTGATGGATGGTGAAAATGAAGACCACTTGTTCTTCAGTATCATCGAAGCTTTGAAATATGGTAGATTAGTGTTCGAAAATCTTAGAAAGACCATTGGTTACTTGTTGCCAGCTGGTACTTACGCTGAACTTTGGCCTGTGTTGTTGAACGTTATCTTTGGTATGCCTCAAATGTTGTCGTCATTCTGTATGATCATTATTTGTTGTGTTACCGATTGTATGGGTGCTATGGTCTTGGCCTACGAAGAGGGTGAACACAACTTGTTGAAGAAGAAGCCAAGAAGTGTGACCAAGGAAAGATTGGTTGACTTGAAATTATTCGGACACTCTTATTTCACCATTGGTACCTACTATGCATTCACCTCGATGTTGTTGGCCTTCTTGAACTTGGAAAGAAATGGAGTTTCTTTCAGCAAGTTGTCGTTGTCTTATGGTTCATACAATGATATTCCAAACATCACTGATCACATCAACGTTTCGTCTTCGATTTACTTCAACAACTTGGTTATCATGCAATTCTTTAACTTGATGGCCATGAGAACCAGATACTTGAGTGTTTTCCAACACTCTCCTTTGAAGAACTACCGTTTGTTCGTGGTGATGCCAATTGCTTTCGGAGTGACTTTCATCATCAACTATATTCCTGGTATTCAAACCACTCTTGGGTCCGGAATTGTTCCTGTTGAGTATTACTTCATTTCCATTGGTTTCGGTTTGATTGTGTTTTTCTATGATGAAATGAGAAAGTTCTTCATCAGAAAGTATCCAAAGAGTCTTCTTGCTAAAATCGCATGGTAGTGATGGTATTAAATGGTTGTTTATAGAAGCTGATAATGTGTGGCCTCCAATGTTAGAGTAGGCTGCAAGAAAATGCACATAATATTTATAATTGAAAAGTGTAGATATAGAATACCAAGGGGTAGAGTAGTTTGATTGGTGCATAGACATTTTATTACTAATAAAAATGGATATATGTTCAGAACCTATATGGAAAATAATCACACTAGTCAGATTGTTTCTGCCCCCACACTTTGACTTGATCGTATATTGTTTGCTACAAGATTCTACTTGTAGGGCCTGGCAGCTTGACCATCTAATGGGATTGTTCATTACTTGGTTAGTTGTGGCCCAGCATAGCATCGCATCGCTCTAGAAGTCACTACAATAAGCTGTTCCGGGTTGAAGGCACAGAATACTATGGAACATTCCTAGAACGTGTAGTATTATTTGGCACTTAGTTCGCAGGGATGTTGGTCACACCCACCGACTGACTCCCTATTCTCACCTTCCTATTGGTTCTCACTCAACTTTTCAATAAATCTCACCACAAATTGACAAGGGGAATGACTCGAGAAATTTGACGGTGTTGAGGGGAAGAATGAAGTTGTTGCAACGGATCAATTAGTAGAAACGTCCCGTAGTCAAATAATCGACCTGGTGTAAATTGCTTCACTATTTTGATATTCACTCATCCCTTGCTCCCCCTCTTCTCCCTGTCACCTTGCCTAGTGTCAAACTTTATTTCTCCCTATTTTTATTCTTGCTGCAAATTTTCTGTGGCTACCTATCATACCACTTCCCGGAGATTCCATACTGCTCATTGATATCTCGCCATTGCTCACCAACATCACTCGATCAGTCTGCCTACTCTCCGCTATGTTCAATATCCCTCCCTACTCTGTGACTCCTCCTCTTCAATCCCTCCCCGATCTTCCCCATGTCCCCGATCTCTCCCCACACCCCTCGCTAAACCCTCCAACCTTCCCTCCCGAATCTCCCCCGCACGACCCCCCGACGTGTGGTGATGGTCTCCCTAGCCGTCCCTGCCTGTTGCTACCTTCCACTCCATTCCGCAATCACTGTACTCCGATCCAACAGTACTTAAACTGAAGAATCTGCTGTTCTCACATTGGCCACTTCCTTTTTTTCAGCCATTGACTATAAATAGTGAACGTTCCCACCAATTGACTCCAATTCAATTGACTCCTTTGATCATTTCTCTTCAGCTGACCATCAACTTCGTTTGATCAATTGACTCCACTCAAGTACTTTTGAAGCTCGTTCATTGATTGAAATATGTCTGTTCAAACCATCAAAACCACTCCTTTTAAGGACCAAAAACCTGGTACCTCGGGCTTGAGAAAGAAGGTCACCGTCTTCCAACAAGAAAACTACACGGAAAACTTCATCCAGGCCATTTTGGACGCCATCCCTGAAGGTGCCAAAGGTGCTACTCTTGTGGTTGGAGGAGACGGTAGATACTACAACGACAAGGTCATTCAATTGATTGCCCAAATTGCCGCCGGAAACGAGGTCAAAAAGCTCATTATTGGCCAAAAGGGGTTCCTTTCTACCCCTGCAACCTCTCATATCATTCGTATCAAGAAGGCTACAGGTGGTATCATTTTAACCGCCTCCCACAATCCTGGTGGACCCAAGAACGATTTGGGTATCAAGTACAACTTGGCCAATGGTGGACCAGCTCCAGAATCCGTCACTAACAAGATTTACGATGTTTCTACCAACTTGACCGAATACAAGTTGGTTGCATTACCAACAATTGATCTTGAAAAAATTGGTTCCTCAAAAGTTGGCCCAATTGAAATCGATATAATTGACCCAGTTCATGATCACGTCGAGTTATTAAAGGAGATCTTCGATTTCCCATTAATCAAATCGTTCATTTCCAAGGTCAAGGATCAAAACTTTAAGGTTTTGTTTGATGCTTTGAATGGTATCACCGGTCCTTACGGTTACAAGACCTTAATTGAAGAATTGGGCTTGCCAGAAGATTCCATCCAAAACTATCACCCATTGCCTGACTTTGGGGGCTTGCACCCAGATCCAAACTTGACCTATGCCCATACTTTGGTCGAAAAAGTGGACAAGGAAAACATTGCTTTCGGTGCTGCATCGGATGGTGATGGTGACAGAAATATGATCTATGGTGCTGGTACGTTTGTTTCTCCAGGTGACTCTGTAGCCATTATTGCCGAGTATGCCGACTCCATTCCTTACTTTAAGAAGCAAGGTGTCTACGGTTTAGCCAGATCCATGCCAACTTCTGGAGCCATCGACTTGGTGGCCAAGTCCAAGGGACTTGAAGTTTACGAAGTCCCAACTGGTTGGAAGTTCTTCTGCTCTTTATTCGATGCTAAGAAATTGAGTATTTGTGGTGAAGAATCGTTCGGTACTGGTTCAAATCATATTAGAGAAAAGGATGGTTTATGGGCTATTGTTGCTTGGTTAAACGTATTGGCTGATTACCACCAAAAGAACCCTGATACTCCTACCTCAATTGCGGTTGTTCAAAATGCATTCTGGGACAAGTATGGTAGAACTTTCTTCACAAGATATGATTTCGAAAATGTTGAAGGTTCCGAGAAAGTCATAGAAGTCTTGACTGATATTGTTGACAACAAAAAGCCGGGAACAGAATTGGCTCCAGGCTATGTCATCAAGGAAGCGGACAACTTCTCCTACACCGACTTGGATGGAAGTGTTTCCTCAAACCAGGGTCTTTTTGTAAAATTCGAAAATGGATTACGTTTTATTGTCAGATTATCAGGTACTGGGTCATCTGGAGCCACCGTTAGATTGTACTTGGAGAAGTACTCGGATGACAAGTCCACATACAGTCAAAAAGTAGACGACTACTTGGCTGATGATGTCAAATTCGTATTAGAATTATTGCACTTCAAGGAATTTTTAGGTAGAGACGAACCTGATGTTCGTACCTAATTGTTATTGCTTGTCGAGCGAGTTCACACTTCGCTAACTCCCATTACTAAGTCGATGCTACTGCTACTTTCAAGAATCTTACTTCAACTATAAGGATCAATCAATTATAATGTACAGAAAATAATCAAAATAAATATATGGACCTTAATCCAATTACTAATGAAACATACATAAAAATATTAAGCCATGTATAAAACCTCTACATGTGGGAGAATGTCATTCTAAATTTAGCCACTGTTTTCTAATAAATCATGTCACCAACCGTGACAAATACCAAATACCATGCGTCATAACGTTAACAAACTTGTTCATATCTTCATTATCAATAAGCCTGTAGTTCCTTGTTTGTTGCCAATGAACAATTTTCAATCGTATTTAACCAAGTTTGGGTTTCTTCGCCTCTTCCTCGCCGTATTGTGCGGTAGCTTCATCATGTTCCCTCTTTAAAGAAGGTAAAGTGATACCAGTGCCAGAAGATGGCGGAATAGATGACGAAGATACTTGCCTAATTGATGGAAGCATTGTGGAATGGTGGTGGTGTGGAAGTTGGGGTTGTTGTTGAGCAGGATGTTGGTGTTGTTGGAGATGAATTTGATGTTGGAATGTAGGAAGTCCTGATGAAGGAGCAGGTAAGGTGGTTGAAGATCCGCTAGTGGGAGGAATGGCTGAAGATGTGTGACCAGTTGGAACCGAGCTAGGCACAGCTGCGGTTGGTGGTATTGATACGGGGGCGACAGATGGCGAGCCTAGTTGTTGGGCAGGAGCATTATTCAAATTTAAGACCTCATCCAATCTTTTTCTCATGGAATTTTCACGTAACCTGGCAGCTTGTTCCATAGCTTCTAATTCCATGATTCTCGTACGATACAAATCATTGACAAGCTCAAGTTCAGATATTCTGGTTTTCAATAGGGTGATTTCGTGGTTGCTTCCACTGGGAGGAGCGCCTGATCCAGAACCTGGACCACCGGAACCTGAGCCGGAACCTCCTTCTCCAGATCCGTTATTGTTGTTATTTCCACTGTTCCCATTATCTCCACCATTGAATCCACCGTTGTAACCGTTTGGTTGTTGGTTAGGGGGTGGTTGTGAATACTGGTTAAAGTTGTTGTTAAAATTACTCTGGAAATGGGGCAAGGAATTCTTGTTTTCTCCAGCCACTTGGTGGATTGGAGGAAGTGATGGGACACCAGTCGCTGATGATGCAGCGGTACTGACATGAGAGTTTTCTGGGGAATGGATCTGGGAAATTGCAGGTGTAGATGATTGCGAAGCTTGTTGGGATTGCATATGGTACTGAGGCCCAAAAGATGGCGACGAAACTCCAAGTGCTGGCAACTTTGGTGGAGCGTTGCCGCTTGTGTAATGTGGAGCACTGAGGGCAGATGAAGGGGTTGAGAAAATTGAAGAGGAATTGGATTCCTTCTTGATTTCCGTAGGCTTTGACTTATTCATTAAGGAAACGCCATTTATAGGGGCAATTCCGCTCTTAAAAGTGGCACTAGGGCCTAATTCATTGGACATATTCTCCAAGGCGCCAGCTGCAGCGTGGACAGGGTTGAACTTTTCAGAATCTCTGGCATTGGAGATGGAAGAAGTAGTCGAAAGAAGTAACGGAGATGTAATTCTCTGTAATCCTGGGGCAAACTGAGTAGGTGTCGAAGATGGGTAGTGCAATGGTTGAACTACGTGGTGAGGATGATGAGGGCCACCTAATCCATGTACTTGCGGAGGATTATGAGGAGTGAGGTGAGGCGGTAAATGGTGATGGTGGTGATGGTGGTGGAAAGTGTTGCTGATATGATGAGGGAAGGTACCAGAAGCAGTTGCGGAAGCCGAAGGGGTGGTGGCATTACGCAAACTAGTAGGCGTCGACAAAGTACTGTTTGCGGTGGAAGTACCGGTGGTTGCAGGCAATAATGGGGTCAAGTCAGAGTTGACGGTCTTAACCTTTTTGGATTTCGGAGACTTTTTACCAGGAGTCTTAGAGTCTTTTGACTTTAACTCAGGGGTGTTAGGGCCGGAAGAGTTTTTCGAAGAATTGGCGGAACCATTTGCATTTATAGAGCCTGGTGGTGTCGACTTGATTCTGTTTCTTGACTTGATGGTGTCTGTCTTCAAGGAAATAGGTCTAGGGCGTCCGTGGAGCTTGAGGAAAAGACCACAGGCATTGCACAACACTTGACCAGTTTCGTCTCTTCTCCACAATGGGGTGGTTTGAGTCTTACAGTTGCGACACACAGGACTGGTGATATTCGTCTTGGTCGTGGTGGTGCCGTTATTGACATGGGTGGTTGTCTTGGCGTTAGGGTGTACCGGGTTCTGGGACATGTTGGAGTTCTGGGACTGTGATCTTGGAGGACTGGGGTATTGGGCTTGTTGCACTTTGTCTGGTGGCAGTGAGACCGACTTGGGGGCAGAAGGTGCAGACGTGGCAGGAACGTGGTGGGCAGCAGTTGGTTGAGGATGAACAGGAGGAAGACGATGTTGGATTTCACTCATCATAAAGGAATAACAAAATGTATGATAAACGTAAAATTCAAAGGCCGGTAGCGAAAGCAATGGACGATACGATAACACTAGTAGAAGTTGATATTGGTCACTAGCAGTTGTCGTTGGCAGTGATAGGCTTTCAGTAGTATAGTGATCGGTATTCTATTTTTTTTAAACGATAGTACTTCTCTCACTTACAAATCCACAGTTAAAATGACACCTGATGGATAACAAACAGATCTGATAACAATCAATAGGGATCAGTAGGAGCAGGAACAAGAAGGTCGACAGTTGGATGCGGGAGTGGAAGGAAGTCAGTCAGAGTTTCTCGAATACCGTGCCAACTATATAGACAGTGAAAAGTAGCAGAATTCGATAAAGAGATAAAGAAAGTTTTGGAGGAAAAATCGTCTTGATAAAGATTAGAAAATTTTTTTTCACCCCAACGGTTTTGTGCTAGGTGTTATCTTTGAGCGACTGATGATTCTACACTTTTATTTTTTAGTTTTGCTTAGACAAATCTGCGTATGCTTAGTAACGGCATATAACCTGCAAAGCTAAGCATTTGGTCATGTGATCGACTATGGAAGTAAGTAAGCTCATACAGCCAACAATTCAAGCGATAGGGCTTTGATTCTTGAGGAATCTGTCCATAGTTGTTAATAATGTTCACATAGAGGTATCTTATTTGTCAAAAATTTTAAAACTCAAGAAGAATCTATCCAAAAATTTTATTCTATTCAATTACCTTCAACTAGGTATTATTTTGGTTTTTAATGTAATTAGGGTAGGGCTAAGCGAAGGAGCTCAAGTGACATTATTTGACCATTTATTGCTCACAATTTTTTTAAAAACACAGGTGTTTCCGATACAAGTTGTCTGTATTTTGAGAACTCTTATGATTTTATAAATAAACTTAAAGTTTTGACTATAGTATACACTAGATTGCACATTTTAGACTTTTTTCTCAATATATTGCTCTCTCAAACACCACCTTGTTCCAGATTAAAACCAATAACAGAATTAGGGCTATAATAATCGTACATAACCAATTCCAAGTATCGTATTTGTCAGTGGTATCAACTTGATTACAACAGTTGATAACCAAATCTTGCAATTGAGGTTATAGAATGCATATGTGTGCACGTGATACATTTACAGTCTGTATGCATCAACCAACTAAGCTGTACTTTGTTGAAGTTTTGTGTACCAAAGCTAGAAAATAAGGGGGGTAGAACATCACTCAACATCCTGGGTTATGTAAGCCTGTCACCGTCCGCTAAGTAATCATGCGTGGCAAAACGGTTGGAGTTAGGAGTGCGCGGGGATAATAGGGTCTAAAATTAAAGTATGAGTATATGCATTGGCTGCTAGTAAAAGGAGCAAAAGAATAGGGAAGAATTGTCAAACCGGGGGCGGCTTGAAAATCATGTATACAGAGTAAACGTAGGGATTGACAACTTTTTTCACCGAGATTGAACAAAATTTGATCAATTTCGTGATTAATTTCTTCATACTTTGTGATTACGTAAGTCCACTCTTATCACTTATCAGATCGACTTATGTAGAAATTGTATGGGACGATATTTGAGCATCATTTGGGCCCAGAGCAAGAACACGTTGAGGTGTGGTCACGAGGCGGTGGGCTGAGGGAATAAAATCGCCTTACAGTTTGTACGGCTGATCCATGCCGCAAGTGGTGCCATGGAGAAGCCAAGTGGTGCCATGGAATTGAATGTCGGAAACTTTGGCCAGAAACGGAAGTGGAAATCCAACGCCGCATCTTGGCTGGCGGCGCCGATGGAGCCGTTAGCCGTGATCGGATATACACGTGATAGAAGCATGTGACTACAATCACGTGCTATGGAGGTCGGTTATATGAAGGAGTATGATGAATACAGATTAATTGCAAACAGTAGAGCAAAAAGAGTCAATGAATTATCTGTAATATAATCGTGACAGGGGGGCATTTTAATTGAAAAGTAATCCTAAAAATCTTTGCAATGAAATTCTTCAGATGAATTACCAAATTGGTCTGCCCGATACCACAATATGTGTCTTCGGTGTATCTTATTATTGTAGGAGGCTATTGTATCCCACCCTTTAGATTTGGTCAAGATGTTCTACACTTTCTGAGTAGACAAAAAAGCTCTCATATCAAAGAAAACAAACATCTCTCAACGAGAAAAGTAAATTCAAGTCAATGGGAGCAAATATTTGGAAAAGTCAAAGTTGATATGCTATGATAATTGACAACTAGCGGCAATACGACCACTTAAAGAAATCAACTTTCCTAGCACATCTTTTTACTCACATCCACTTCAGTTGTCCCGAACAGACTCGAAATTTCAGGTGACTACTCCAGCACGTACTGATGGACCAATAGGTTTGCATTCCCTAAAAACATCTAACATCACTGTCAAATGACGTAATCGTGGTATTCACCATGCCATGCCAGTATAGTGCTATTCTCTATCCTTCTTCTTCAACCTGGCATTGACTTAACTTGTCACGTACCAATGCTGCAATAGCGGGTGCAAAATCTGGCCCCAATATGGGACGTGTGCATGCCCAGACAACCTGAGTGGTGAATATTTCAAGTCTTCGTACTACAAGTTTTAACCCTCCACCCAACCGTATACGACACAATAATCCCACGATGATGTCCGTACCTACTCTCTTTCATTTCAGAGACTATAGAGGTGCTACTATCGAAGATTTGGACATCAAACCCGCCATTTCCATCAATCCATCGACTCACATCCAACTGGCCTTAGAAACGTCATTCGAACACGAATTCACATACTTACCGGTAATTCACGAGGCCAACAGAAAGCTTTTGGGAGTTTTAAATGTGGAGGATATCAAGAAGAACCCGGAAAAGATAGCGAGAAGTTCTTTGCAGCCTACGACTAAGAATTATATGATCTGGTTCCATCATAGCGCAAAAACCAAATATGAGGCCGAGATTTCGGGACAACCTAACGCCACTCCATTGAATTCTACTATAATTAGACCAAAAAGTGGCTCCGGTAAGAAGTACCTGGTGTTGACTCCCCTTAGTCCATTGGAAGAATTGGCCAAATTCTTCAATAGCGGACAATACTTCGCTATTATAACCAATGATGAGGGGAACTTTGTCTATGGAGTTGCTACACCAGAAGATTTAATAAGATATGAAAATTCGAGACCTAGATTATAGGTCTACAATATATTGAGTAATCGCCTCGAAGAATCAAGTACAAGGGTCTAGAATCAATCTAGAAAGCACAAAATCATAAAAAGATACATAACTATCCCAATCAGCGTGATACTTATTGAGGAATTTCCAAAACCAACTTTCCCGTGGTCTTACGAGACTCCAAGTCTTTGGCTGCTTGAGGGTAGTCTTTCAAATCATAAGTCTTGGAAATATCGAATTTCAATTTGCCAGCTTTGACTTGTTCGTAAAAAATGGAAGTGTAATGATTCCATTCTTCTGGAGTTGCAACGTAAGCGTTTAACATAGGTCTGGTCAACTTGATATTCTTTGGAGACAATCTCTTGATGGTGAATGGTGGAACCAAACCAGAAGCATTACCATAACTGACAAAGGATCCCTTTCTAGCCAACGCTTCCATGGAGATATCAACGGAATCCTTTCCAACGGAGTCGAAACTTGCAGCAACACCTTTTCCTCCGGTAATTTCCTTTACTTTAGCAACTATATCGTCAGTAGTAGAATTAATCAAAAATTCGGCCCCTAAGGCTTTAGCTTGCTCCAATTTTTCCTCAGTAGAAGAAATAGCGATAACATGAGCACCCTTTTGAGAAGCTAATTGGACAAGAATTTTTCCAACTCCTCCAGATGCTGCCCAGGCCAAGATGTACTCGCCCTTTTTGACCTCGTGTGCTTCATTGATCAAAACCAATGCGGTCAAACCTCCAATTATCGAGGCTCCGTAAAGCTTCAACTCCTCTTTGGTAGTATCATCGGCAAGTTTCAAAACCTGGACCAAATCGTCCGAGATCTTGGTGAACTGGGCGAAGGTAGCTGGGGACATATATGCCACCTTATCACCCACCTTGTAGTTGGTAACCTCGTCACCAATGGCAGCAACAACACCACTGGCTTCACGTCCCAAGAGGTATGGCACTTCAGCAGGATAGTATCCCTTTCTGAAGTAACTTTCAATGAAATTGACTCCTGCGAATTGATTCTTGACCAAGACATCATGGGGACCCACTTGTGGAAGCGGCTGGTCGACGTACTTGAGGTTTTCGTAGCCTGGTCCGACCTTGTCGAAGAGGAATACTTTATGAGTTGCAGGCAAGGACATTTTGAAGGAGACCGACAGGGAAAACAAACGAACTGAAGCGAGAAAGCGAGATATTTTGGAATGTGGTTTCAAGTGGCGATTCGTGTCTCTTATATACTCGAGAATTGATCAATTGTGTTCTTTGGCACAGTTTGATGCTGCCAACATTGAGTTTATATACGCCATATTTTGCGACAATCGGTGAATTGTTTTAGTAATCAAGATCGACCTCCCTCACCCCCACCTTAAATTATAGGTAAGGGCTCGTCTCCCCTAACATGCTATTCAGCCACAATTGACGTGATGAATCGGGGACTCTGGTCGAGCAACATAGTGGTGACTTTCACGGCTAATGGTAGCGTTCTATAGGATGCACTAGAGTGATTCCAGGCCCAGAATCGTGTCTATTGGTGCTTGCAAATGCAAAGACTCGATTGACCAGAAATCGCATCTTTTTGCACTTGTGCCATCTTTCCCCGCGGTATCAATTATAAGGTAGAATCGATAAATCAACGGATATGGTGAATATTAGTAATATTATTGGGAGGGTCTATATACAGTAAACCTCTAACAAGTATGATTTCAACGCAATACACTATATACAACATAAAGGAAATCATTTGTAGTGAGTCGATCAGACTACTGCTTCTGTTTTTATACTTATTATCTTCTTTTCCCCTTATCTTTCTCTTATCTCATTTCCTTTACCTAGATCTATTCTTCATCTCCTTAACACTTGATTCACAGCCCTGCTACCTTCTTCCGCCCTTCACTTTCTTTTTCACCACCACGTTATTACTCTTTGCATTCTCTGCCAATAATCTCTCGACCTTATCACCATGTCGTATCTTCTGTTGGTGTCCCGAAGCATCTTGCTTAAAAGCATAAGCAACGTTCACTCTTGAATTCATAAGAATCGACCCGTTCATTTTTTCAATCACTTTGTCTGTGGTACTGAAGTCATCAAATGTTAAGAAGGCATGCCCCTTTGATACCCCATCTGCATCTCTTTGTATTGATGGATGCTTGATTAACGTCCCAAGTTTTGAAAATGTTTCCATAAGAAATTGCTCGTCTATCAATGGGTTGAGATTATTGATGAAAATCTTAGCTCCCACATCGATGTAGTTGGGGTTTATCAAATCTTGCACTGGACCTGCTTTGCTAGGTCCCCCGGACTTGGTAGATTCGGTTTTTTTGATCTTTAAAGTCTTTCCAAAGAGCCGTATTCCTCGCAAAATATTCATGGTGTATTCTGCATCTTCAGGGCTTCGAAATTCAACGAACCCAAACCCTTGGTGTGTTTTCAATACCCTATCTTTGGGCATGTTCAATGATCTCACTGGTGCAAATTGAATGAAAAGTTCGTACATCAACAATTCAGTGACTTGTGCGTCCAAATTTCCAAAGTAAAGGGTGGCATTCTGATTCCTCTCCGTATCCGCAGCTCGACGTATCGTACTGGCCATGATTTAGTCGGTCTCTGGTGGCAATCGTTATAAAGGGATACCTTGTATTCATTTTAAATTATTACTATTATGATGCTCTTCTCTATCTGGTCGTGCGCAGGCTATATACTAATCTAAAGACTCTAAACATGTTAGATCTTGGCTACTTTTGTTATTATTATGCTGGGAATCAGTTGGAGACACACCCACTTCTTCCGAATTGCTTGTAGTTTCCATATCTTCGATCATGGGGGTTGTTTCTGTACCCTCTGTCAAGATAATTGACTTGGTATCGTTTTCAATATTTTCACGTGATGGTTCGTTAACTATGGCAGGTTTGACTTCTTCGATAATAATCGACTCAGAGGTATGCTGTTCTTGGTGTACTATCTTTCCGAGGATCTCATTCTCTTTCGGGTTTCCATCTTCAATTGCATCATCAGGTTTTGTCGAAACTTTCTCGTTCAGAGTAATTTCTGTCTTTGATGCAGCTTCATCTACATTTTCAAGACTCGAATCCTGTTTTTGAACCCGTTCAAGTAGTTGGGTGATTGATTCTATCTTCTCTTCTGTTTTTTCTGCTGGTGGTTTAGCTGATTCTTCTTCTGGGCCGCTATCGCTGTCATCGTCACTTTCACTTTCGCTTTCACTTCTATTACTACTATTGCTTTCACTTGATTCGTCAGAACTAGAATCTGATGCCAGCTCGGAGTCCACTGACTTATATGCAAAGTTCTCAGACACAACCCTGTCCTTGAGGGTCTCGTTCGTGCTTGAGATGATTATTGTAGGATACTCTAGCACGATTTTGTCCCTTAGTACTGTCGATATTGGTTCTGAACTATCGATATCAATGACAGAACCTTTGACCCCACTCTTTAGCACATTATCCAAGTAGAAATGTAATGAATTCTTCTCGAACAGCCCCAGGTTATTCAAAATATTCATTGGAACCGCATCTTTCAATATCAAATGCTCTTTCAATCTGTAACTCAAAAACCGGGACAATTCAGTGCCTTCTTTTGATAAAAACACCCATTCCACTGTCCATGTGAATGCTTTGGATTTCTTGTCATATCCAGTCTTGTTCGATGTGGATCTGGACATTCCCAGAGGCAACTGGATCACTAAGGTGTTCTCTCTCTTGACAACGGTTGGAGGTTTATGAGGGAATTTGCGATAAACTTCCTCGAGCCTTTTGTCCACTTCTGCTTCCTGAGTGGGTTTAAACCTCTTGTTGCCTCTATTATTGTTGTGATTAAGTCCATGTTTAAAGACATTCTTGGCATTGGTCTTGATATCGCTCTTGCCTAATTGGATCAGTCTGTCCACATTCAAAAGGAAGTTGTAGTCTCTGTTTAGATGAGTCGAGTCATTAGCAAATTCTGTTCTTGCCACGAACTTTGTTTGGTCCACTAGTCCGGTGCACTCTGTTTGTTTCTTATGTCTTCTTACACAATCGATGCTGCAAGTTTTGGCTCCACAAGCGGGACAGGTATATTTGAAGTTGTTGACTTGGCAAATGCCACATAAACCGGTTTCGGTGTCCATTAGTATGCTAGGTATCGTTAGGACGAGATCCAATGACTAATTTCTCGGAACCAGAATTGTTATGGGGATCACTTGTTGCATTGATCTCATGCCTGCTAAATGGCTGCGATGGATTCTGTAGATAGTTAGGCCCGAGTCTTACGCGCGCAAGCGTATATTTCAGCCCTAACTATCCAGGAATTTTTCACTTTCAATCCATATATGCTCAACATCAAAAGTTGGCACTGCATTACGATACTTATCCCTACCGATATATGATGTTTGTGGGCTTGAGTAGGAGAGAATTCGTTTTTAGAACTGGCCCATTATTGGTCAGAACGAAAAAAAATAAGGCCAGACTTCCAGAAAAGATTCCGGTTCAACTCTTGAAGAACATTCCAACAGTTGGCAATGCCGGGGAAATCATCAGAGTCAGACCAGCATATATGAGAAACTTCTTGCATTTCAAGAACAAGGCTGCCTATATTCTCCGAGGCGAGGGACCACGTATCCCGGTTGTTGAGAAGCAAACCGTCGAGATCACCGAAATTCCAGTGATTGAAGTGAAACCAGTGGAAGTCAAGTCCTCAGTACCAGAGTCCAAGGCTGGTGCCATGTCTCTAGATGAGTTGTCGAATCTTTTCAATACCATGAAGAACAAGAAAAAGAGGGATACTATCGATCCTGAACAGACATTCACTGCCGGTGTCGAGGAAATCACATACACATTATCTGAATTGAAAGAGTCTATTCCTTCTCCATATACCATAAATGGTGCCACATTCCCGATCACCAAGGAAATATTGGCTTCCGCTATATTTAATTTGTCTGGAAACCAAGTCTCCGCCTCTACTATCAAGATCGGACAAGACAAATCATTTATTAGTGAAATCACCCAAGCTGGTAAATATAAATGGATAATATCTTCAACGGCGGAGAAAGCTTCCATCACTATCCCATTAATCATCAATTGAAAGAATTATTGAAAGCTAGTCAATGGTTATTTGTCTAATCTTGGCACCTTCCCATTGCCTGTTAAACTCTTAGAGCCTTGGGTTACATCCTGGAGATTGCATTACAACTCTGTAAATACTGTAAATAAATACCTAAATAAGAAGAAAGTTGTCCTCTTCTATGATGTTGATCCCGATATCCAGTACGAGATGGAATATCAAGTTTGTCTAGTGGTCTAATCAAACAAAATAGGCTTCGTTTCCGAATTAAATTTCCTACCTGCTTGATTTCAAAACCTAGACAACGAGAGATTCAAATTTGATTCCAAAAGAACAAAACCTTGTAGCTGCTTGACAGTAGAGTATCTTAATATAGGCGTTTATAATGGTTCCAGCTCGAAAGAGAACCCATGAAAACTTTTTACCTATTATCGAGATTCTTATTCTCCTTCTATACTTCATATAGTGACTGAAAAAAAAGATCTGACTATTACACTTCTTCCCATCCATAATGCCTTCGAACTTCACATATACGGCAGCCAAATCGTCACGAATATCCAAAAGACCAGCTCTAGGGTCTCCTATCAAAAAGCTTCAGAAGGGATTGAAAAACATATTTGCAGACCAGCCAAAACGGCTCCAAACGACTAAAACCTCATTGAATAATGGACTTATCAATGGTGGCAAAAAGTCGAGTCCTCCGAGCTTAACAAAGTCCAAAAGCTCCCTTGATGACGGCAGTACGGATCCGTTGGTAGTGCTGGACTATGATGTGCAGTTAGACTACCAATTATCGAAGAAGGATGATATTTTGAGCGGTATTGATCTTATTTTAAACAACCAATGGAGTGAATCATCTAGCCTAAATCGAAGATATTACACAGAGCAAGCAAAGAAAGATAATGATCATAATATGGAAGCACTTGTTTTTCAACTAAAAGGACTTGCCTCTACTATTAAGGCAGAAATAATGAAATATAGAATGAATCAATTTCCATCTGGATTGGTTACAACTACCCAATTATATTCCATGTATGATCACCAAGGACACACATATGTGGATAAAAATATCGAAATTCAGATAAGAAAGGGCAAACTCCGAAAGTTTGTGATAACCAATGCTTCTCCAGTGATCCTGAACTCTCCTCAGAAGTTTCAAAATGGTAAGATAACCTACGGGTTTGAAAATGTGGAAGTTCTCTGCAAATCAGAAACTTATCTTGATATTATTGACAAACAGATTAAAATAATCGATAGTGAGCTGGGTGATGAGACCTTAGCAGAAGTCACGAAAGCCAAAAAGATGCTACAACTTGGAAGTCTAAATAAATTCCGTGCTTTCATTATGAAGAACCCCACCGCTCTATTTTTCAGAAACGATAATACGTTGGATAACGAAGAATTGTTTGCCTTGGTATCATTTGGATTGGTAACTCTAACATCCAATCATTTGAATGAAATCGAGTCACATCAGTATTCTATTTCATTTCCAGCCTGTGGGACATACTTGAAACTCATCAATTCTGGCAGGACTTGGTTGGTAAAATTGCTAAGCAAAAACAAGTATAAAGAGAGCTTGGAAGAACAGATATTAAATAAATGGGAGGGCACAAATTTCAATGGTACAAGTAAAATGAATAACTTTCGAAAACCATTCTATGGATTCGAATTGAATTGGATTTTGGCTGATTCATTGGGCGCTGGGCTTATTGAAGTATTTAATACTCCGGTGGGAAGAGGTTGGAAATTAACGGGAAAGGTTTAAAGGTAAGGGTAACTTAATGTTTTCCTGAGAAATGTAGTATACTTTTGGGATATGAGATCAATCAAGTAGAATTAGATTTTTGAGTCTATGTATTATAATAAACTTACGGATAAGTTTCATCAATTGTGTAGTATAATTCAAAAATGAATTCTACAAACCGTCAGAAACAAACGAAGGAGTTTGGGAGCTTTTTGATACAGTAAGAATGGAGTCAAGAACACTTACATCTTCACTCTTTGCTTCTTTTGTTGCTTCTTCTGCTTCTTTTCTAAAGCTTTCTTTTCCAACTTCGCTTGCTCCTCAGAAGACAAACTTCTCAATCTATCTCTTTCTTCCTTTCTTTGTTTGGCCTTTTCAGCTGCTAATTCTTCCTTCTTGAGTTCTTCCTTGAATCTGTTAATCTTGGCAACTTCGACTTCTCTAGTCTTGACAACCTTTCTCAAAGCCTCTGGTTTGAAGGTGATGTCCTTAGATGCCAACTTGTCAATCAAGTTGAACAAGGCTTCCAAAATAGCGTTCAATTGTGCTAATTGAGTCTTGTTAGTGATAGACTTGGTTGAGACAACGATTCTTTTTCTTGGGATCAAATCGTTCAAGGTTTCTGGTCTTTCATTAGGTTGATCGGTGAAGGCAATGTAGTTCAAGAACGAAGCGGTATCGTTGCTTAAAGCAGCCTTCAATTCGGGAGTGGTGATCTTGTCTTGGAACTCGCTGGATTCTCCCATGTAGACAAAAGATTGAGGTAAGTTTTCGGAATCAGAGGTCTTGGTCAAGGACAAGTAATAGTTGAATTTTCTGTGATCATTCATTCCGAGCTTGGCAACAATGGCAGCGATGAAGTTATCGAATTGGGCATCTTTGGATGGATGGATGGTGATTTCAACCTTATCAGCGGGGAATCTAATGTTGTCTGAGAAGAAAGACATACCGGATTCTAACATCCACACAAACAAGTTGTGTCTTGGGATCAACTTGAAGTTGATGTTGACCTTGGCAATGTTGAGTCTACCGGTAGCATAAGAGGAGTAATTTTCGGCAGAGTCCTTAATGTAGAGTTTCTCATTGTCGACTCCGTATTGGAAGAAGTTCTTGGTGAAAGCACCGTGAACCCCTTTGAGATACGTATTCACAAGAGAGTTGTTGTACAAATCTCCAAGCTTAAAGAGGGCAACGAACCCAAGGGTGAAAGCGAGCGAGAACAATTCAATCTTCCAGTCTTGAAGAGCAATACGTTGCAAGATGGTGAGTTTGGTCAAGTCTTCAATGGTGTAATCGGATAATTTCTTGGGACTATTGGTTAGTATTTGCTTTGCTTATGTATGCAATTGAAAGCTGGTGATAAAAGTGAAAAACAACATTTGAGTATGGTATGGAAATAATGCTTCGAAAGATTTGATTGCTTTCCTTCACTTTCTGTTGATATCAGCACGAATTGTAGTGGATGTTGCCTCTGTTCTTTTCCATTAGACATGGTCCCTTTATTATTCATGGTTCCTCATTCTTCATTTCTTTGTTTTCAATCACGCCTCTTTGACTTCCCCAAGGTACTTACACCTCCTCGGCCAATGCCTGAGCAAGAACCATCAACGTAACTACTGATATGGCCAACATGTTTGTATTGTCAAGTGTACTGACGCTAGTGGAAAGGTCTGGTGGTGAAAAATTTCGACGTCCATTAATTTAGTGAGCGCCACAAAGTTGGTGGGGAAATGGCGGCGAACTATCGCAAAATTACGACGATTCAAGATCAAGAATGAGTCGCGGGGGACTGCGGAGTGTGTGGTGAACTTGACTTAGGGAAAGAAAGGAAAGAATAAAGATGTCATTTGGATAGCGTAAAAGGGCAAGAATTGGTTTGAAACAGATTGATAAACTTCCGTTTTGACTGAAGTTTTCGAAATTGTTTGACCTATACATTCCTTGTATCTAACAGTACTATAACTAGCACTATCTAGTACAATATTGAAAACTTAATTCTTTATTTATGGTAATATGGTACACTTATAGTAGATGAACATGACTCTAAAACATTAAAAACGTCTACATTAAAAAGATTCTCTATTCCTTTCTTTTCTTGACAGATGGCTCATCTTCATTCAATTCGTTCTGTTCGTTCTGGAAATTCATCATTCCCTCATGAACTGCATTTCTCACAAGGTCTCTTAATCCTTCTTCTGGGTTTTCACTGTTTAAAATTGCCTCAATCTTCTTACGTCTCTCCTCTAGTTCTTCAGGTGAAAGGTCGTCATCGGCTTTACTTGGATCGTTTTCCAATGTGTACCTGATTTCATGACCATCAATGGTTCCTGGAACAGGTAAGGATGCCACGAAATCGTTGGCTTCTGTAACAGCAGAGTCATCCACTCCACCGTGTGCCAAAGTCTTGAGATATTCTACCACCTCGGGGAATTCATCGTCCTCCTCGATATACTGACTGGCAGTTAAACCATCGTTGTTCTTGATCTTATGGTCCGCTCCCAAGGTTTCCACCAAGTACTTTGCGGTTTTCACATCTTCAACATGGTGAAGCGGCGTGTCTCCTTCGTTGTCCTGGACATTTATGTCGCCCTTCTTTTCCACTAAGTACTTCAACAAATCAGTATGGCCATAAGAAGCAGCTGCATGTATAGGTGTATATCCATTTGGATCCTTGGCGTCCGCGGCAAATTCGCCCGATTCAACGTATTTCTTTACAATATCAGTCTGGTTATCGGCTGCGGCCACCCATATGTTTGAAACGGCCATTGTTTGTGCTTTTAATGAACGCTGGTTACATCTTTAAAACCTCATCTCTAATATTTTACTGCCATACTGAAAAAGTATCCTGCAGATAAACTTCTTGTGTTTCCGGTATATGATCACAATCAATACAGATTTCTTCATTTTCCAGGTTTATCAACGTCTATTCTACTGATAAGTCTCGATTCAAGATGACTCAGGAGGTTACAGTAAGCAAGGATCTAAATCCAAAGGAAGCAGCCATGGTATCAACGCCGGAAAAATTGTCGGGCTTCGAATGGTGGAGAAGATCTCTCCAATACAGAACAGGCCTTGGTTTGGACGAACAAGAAAAACGTCAATTCGAAGTTGATTTCCAGGCCAAACAGGCTCCAGCAAGATGTGTGCTGTGTGAAGAGAATAGAGACTGGATGTTACAATACTCACCATCGGTGAATTTCATGATGGACCACATACGAAAGCTCAGCAAAGACCCACAAGCTATCAGTAAAGCCAATATTATCTGTGATGTGTGTGACGATACGAAAGGAGGAGGGTTCCATCCGGACGTGGGGATCTTGTTGTGCTCCAACTGGATCCGGAACAAATGGCAGTTGGAAGATATTTTGACCCATGAATTAGTGCACGCGTACGATTACCTTAAATTTGACATCAACCTCAAAGACTTGAAGCACCATGCCTGTACTGAGATCAGAGCTTCCATGTTGAGTGGAGAGTGTCGGATGTTTAACGAAATCCAAAAAACAGGGCTTGGGAACTTTGGAAAGAAGTTCCAGCTGTGTATTCGCCGTCGTGCTGTTTTATCGGTAAGTGCAAATCCCAACTGTAAGGATAAAGAGGAGGCCGAAAAGGTGGTGAATACAGTATGGAACTCTTGTTTCAATGATACCAGACCATTTGAAAGGATCTACCGCTAGAGAAACTAATATGGTGAAAGCGATTGTCCTAACGGAAAAATTCAAAGTTCGGTTACATGAGATTCGATGCTAGTTTTCAAATGGACTCAATTGGTCATAGTCTGATTATAATTGACATATGGAGTCTTGCAGCTCATCACAGCAACCTTGACTCTTTGTGGTTCTATTCAGAACATTGTTGTTTTTATACCGAGCCAATAGCCTCCGTTGCATTCACAGAATAAACTGAGTGAAACGCAGGTTCAATCTAGGCTCGAGGTCGATAATATACTCCACATGATGCAAAACAACCAAATTTATACAATGTACATAGTATGCGAGTGGATGCTACAGTCCATAGCAATAAATATAATTAAATTTGAGAATCAATTGCGAAGCTTCCTTATTCCAATTCTAAGTGGTGGGGTTTGCTTCGGAAAGGTCGGTAGCAAGACAAAAAGAGCCCAAATCTCAACTGTTATGGTCGTTTTATTGTTTCATCCAGCATATTTAGTGACCTCGTAATTTTCGGAAAAAACGGCAAGAACTTTAAAGCTTAAATACTATGGTGATGTCTCGGTATGAGACAATGTTTTGAGAAGTCGCTGAACCTTAATTGAAGAGGCTGGTGTTAATTGAATAATTGAGGGTAGCCGTGGAGACCGACCTAAAACTGTAGCCGTGTACCTCAACTACTGCAATTGTCTGTCGTATCGGATCCGTCATTACCGAATTGGATTACGTTCCAGTCAGCCATTATGTACCCTGTGTTAAACAATACTAGTAAGAACCCACCAGGTAAATCTTCCAGACCTGAGGCATCGAGCTTTATCTCTTGGCCTATATAAGGATAGAATAAGAACGTTTATGGGTGGAAAAATTACTGCTTTTCCTTTGAAAACACTGGATTAGTGACTTCAATTATATCAATTCAACTACTTCAAATTATCACGATTGCTGTGAAGTCTCGCACCAATCTTCCACTACCTACCAGTTCCACCCCCCTTAACTTCCTCATCGCCCTCAATCACCTGACATACAGGCTATAAACGACACACTCTTCCACTTATCTCCAATCTCTAACTAGACGACTTCTTTCAAAAATGCCCAAACGTTCCAATACTGGCGATCAATTGTCTGCTCTTACCAACAGGAACGATGGCAGAAGGCGCTCTCTTTTGATAGACAACGAATATGGAGATTCGTCCTCAGAGCAGGCATCGCGGAGCTCTTCCCGAAATTCAGCCCAAGACGCCCAACTTGATGCTGAAAGCGCCAAATTGGCAGACGAAGCCATTGCAACCTTGGATCGTGAGTTGAAGAAACATGGCAATAATGAAGAAATTGCAATCACAGAAATTGGGTTGACCGATGCTCAAGTTGGCGGCTTGCTCCACGAATTGACCAAAACCACGGGTGCAAGAAGAAGAAGGTCAAAGAAAAAGGACCACAAGCACAAGGATGAGAAACAAGACGACCCAAAAGACCCAAAGACAGAGGAAGTAAGAGAATCTCTCACTGGTGACGATTCGGGCAAAAAAATTACAGCACTGGACAAACATGACTATGTGTCCAGATTTGGTGATGTTAAGTTTCATACCGTCTCATCTACCATCTTTGATGCCCAATACTTCAAGGAATCTGAAGTGTATGGTGTCTACGTGTTATTCTGGCTGGGAATTGGGTTTTTCATGTTCAGCGGCCTCGTGCATCATTATGCTGAAACAAAGAGCTCAAAGCCTATCTGGGAGTGGCCAATTGTGTTGATTTTACGTCGTGACATCTTGAAAGTGGCCCTCACAGATTTGGCCATGTACCTTTCCACCTATTTTGTCTACTTCCTTCAAAGTGCTATCGTCAAAGGCTGGATTACGTGGCATCGTACAGGCTGGTGGATCCAGTCTGTGTATATATTCCTTTCTTTCGTTTTTTGGGGCTATTTCGCTTCCAAAGCCGTGATGGATTTTACGTGGATCGCTAAAGTGTTTTTGGTATTACACAGCTTGGTATTTGTCATGAAACAACACTCCTATGGCTTTTACAATGGGTACCTCTGGAAAATTTACCACGAATTGAACTACAGTAGCGACTACTATAAAAGATTAGTCAAAGGTGAAGCCAAATTGCCAGATGGCTTCGACGAGGAAACGATAACTGGTGTATTGAAGGACAGCATTGCTTTCTGTGAGTTTGAATTGGACTCTCAAGCATATGCATCTAGTGTCAACGAACACGGCGAGGTTATTAGAGCAGAGAACGTACAGGAATTTCCAAAGAACATTACCCTACACAACTTCTTTGAATATTCAATGTTCCCCACTGTGGTTTATACTCTAAACTTCCCTCGTACTCAAAAAATTAGATGGTTTTACGTATTCGAGAAAGTTTGTGGTATTTTTGGAATTTTGTTCTTGATGGTTACCACGGCCCAAAAATGGATGTATCCATTGGTTATTGAGGCTGGAAAGGCCAATAGTATACAAGGAAAAGAGAAGTTTCTTCGTTATATTCTTATATCACTTGATATAATGCCTGCCTTCCTCCTTCAATATCTCCTTACCTTTTTCATGATTTGGGATGTCATTTTGAACTCAATAGCAGAACTAACAAGATATTCTGATCGGGACTTTTATGGTCCGTGGTGGTCATGTACCGACTGGTCTGAATTCAGCAGGATCTGGAACATACCAGTTCACAAGTTTTTGTTGCGTCATGTATACCATTCATCGATCAGTGCTCTTCGTTTGAATAAGATTCAAGCCGCATTCGTCACTTTCATGATCTCTTCGATTGTTCACGAACTTGTGATGTACGTTATCTTCAATAATTTTAGGGGATATCTCTTGTTCTTACAAATGAGTCAATTACCAGCTATCATGCTTTCCAGAACGCCTCTCATGAGAGATAGAAAAATCTTGGGAAATATAATTTGTTGGGTTGGCTTTATTACTGCTCCCAGTGTGATCACCACCTCTTACTTGATGTATTAAACACTTGTCAGAAAATAGTGTATCCGCTGACCCAAGAAATAATATCGATAAATCGATAAATATGGAGAGGAGAAGTCCTGGATATATGCAAACCAAAAAATTATAGCTCTCGAATCTTTCAATATAATGATAACTATAAAAAAATACAAGTGTAACTAAATTTTCAAAAAACACGAGTTCACCTCTTTACATCAATTGACCTTTCTTGTATAATACACGGATAAGGTTACAACACATTACTTATGTACCCAATGGGAATCTATAGGAATGACTACTATTCTACCAATACCTTTATCTACAGATTGTCCCAGATAGCTTTAGAAGCAACCCAATAAGGCAACACCCTCCCCTCGAATAAGACTTTCAGGTGGCTAAAGTTTCATGAAGTACACAATAGTATACTTTTGAAAAAAGAGCTTGGAAATTTTGGGTTCACCACAATTCCTTTGTCTCATTAGAATATCAGACATTAGAGGGAAGTAGTTTCCCCAACAAGACCTTTCAGAGGGTATATTTGATGTCAGCCATTCAAATCTCACGTGTCGTCGCCCAAAATTCTGAATTACCCATTTTGGGCCCTTGAATATCCCTATCAGGCATAAATAATTTTGTTCGCACGCATAGAGGGGCATAAGCGAAATTGCTGCAAGATTCAATGATACCTCCATGTCATTTGTTGATTACAATTCAGCTTAGACTCGTTGAAACCCTACCATCTTCAAGACTTTATCTTGTTGACCAGATCCGTCAGGCATACTCGTGATGATTTGTCGTCCTGATCTGGAACTTTGACGGTTTTCGTCGAACATGTAGCGATGGCATCAGCGACATCTGTTGAACAACCCTATATAAGAAAGATACTTAAAGCTTTCTAGTACGAGTAATATTCTGTCTCTCCCTCAGCTCGGGCCCAGTACCGATTCCAGGGATATCAGCCTAATTGTGGTACATGCCGTGAAGTGTTACTCTATAAGTATCAAGGTTGGAGATTGCGGATGTCTCACAATGCCTAAGCTTTAACGACGATGATACCCAATAACTCCTCCTTTCTTCCTTCCAGATCAAATATAAACTCAGAGTTTTGCTCGTTTTGGATTCTTGAACTCGTGGCCATATAATATGTTTAAATACAGTGTTTCAGCATATAATGGACAACGAGAGCATTCAACAATTACCAAAGGTTTATCGTTTCTTTTCTTAGTGGTGGTGGTGTCTCGTAAGTGGTATTCTAAGCTCTTAATCCTTGCAAGAATTTTGTTGGTGCCATTCCTGACGATTTTGTTATTGCAACCAGTATTTTTAGCGACTATCCCGATCAAACGATATAGATCCAAGTGTAGTTTTCTGCGTCCTATTCTTGGTATAGCATTATCCACATTTTCAACCTTGCTATCAATTATTCTCGCGGTTACAGCTTTCAATTGTAGCTACTTTGGGTTGTATAACGCTTATTTAGAATTGTTGGATTCTTTTGAGCAAGATGAGGAGACGATTTCACCAAATTTCCAACAGTATTAACCAGTAAACTTTTCTTAACTGACCCCTCTATTTTATTTATGTCTGCCAAGAATTTGGCCACAGGTCATCACCATCCAGTTAGTGGCTCCAAGCTTTTCCAGGAAGTTATGATTAAATCCCTAGTTGTGGTTGTATTCGGAAGCATTATTGTTGCCTTTTGTTCCGAATCTTGATTATTTGAGCACTGACGCTTATCTTGTGTACTCTAATTATTTTATACTCCCTCACATCGATCAATCAGATTGTATTACGTACAGGGCAATAAATAAAGAAGAATGAAAAGCTGTACTTATCAGCCATGGTGTATTGACGGTTTTTTCGAATATATTCACTGCATCGTACTCTATTCATTCTTGTGGGTGCAATGTGTAAATGTGTTGCAGAGTTTTAGGGACTTTGACAAAGACGTCATCCGCGGGGTTGTAATCATATTGCAATATATATTTGTTGAGGATTACTTGGGGCGATTATCACGTCTTGTACATTCTAGGCAGAGTCGGATTACATTTTATAGACCCAATGTTTTTCCCCTCAATGTCCGGATTATTATTTGTGCAGAACAAGTATATCATCCTTCGGAAGAAAATACTGTGGATGGACCTTATGGACTTACAAAATCTAAGATGAAATGCATGGATAGACATTCAGTCAGGCAATGAAGGAACACATTCAGGGTCCCACCATACCAATTGTGGAAAAGACACGATAACCTTTCGCAGCTCAACTACTGGCTCCAATTTACAAAAACTCTGAATAAACCAAGTAATAATTCCAAAACAGCTCAAATCTTCAAATCTATTGTAGATGATGCTGTAAGTTAGACAATAGGAATAGAGCTTTTATGCCTTTTGCCAATGAATATATCTAGAATTCCAGACTCAAAAAGTGCTAGTACTTGGTCTTTTACCTAAAACAGAATATTTGCAAGTAAGCCGAAGTGATTTAACGCCTCTTTCAACGTTGGGGTCCGCACTGACCTTATACTTTTGTACAAAAGCGGCAACAAAATTTTATGGCCGATCCTGCATGTATCCTATTCATATACATTGGCGAATTGTGGGGAAAGCATGAAACAATCTTGCCCCTTTACAACACTTGCAGGAGGAGATGTAGGTGCCGCAACTGTCCCTAGGCGATCAATTCATAACCTTATTATCAGTCTCAACTGATTTTACTCTTCGAATGATAATTACAAGGATGTAAGCTTTGGCCCAAAAGTTAATTATTTCGATAGCGGGGAGAGACAATTTGCAGCATCTGATACTTGATCGAGAGGTCCATAATTACGACAACAATTTCAAGGGATTGTTATTTAAGGTTTGATTGCAGGCATATGGGTGAGATTGAGCTTGCTTATATTCAGACAATTTCCGAGTATTTCTTCCCAACTTCTGCTTCAAATTCATTCATATAATTTCGCAAAAATGACCGCCCGCGAGAGACTTAATCCTGAATCTTGGGATGGGAACTCAAATATTTTGGTATCATTGGTTCCACTTTTCATGGCTCTCCACAATGGAGCATCAGAGAAAACGGGTCTTCGGGTTCTTCTCAGTATCTGTCACAACTTTTTAGGACCGGATGTACCTAGCGCAGTGACATTATATGCAAAAAGTATACAAATAGCTACTGTTGGAGGGTTTCCAACAGAAAGAGACATTGGTCCATGCATTGCACTCACGATAGTTTTCTTCTTCATAATGCTTGCCCATATCGGGATTTATGCTATGAACGAAAGCAGGGGCCACCACTTTTATCTCACCATAGTCTGGATATTTGCCAGTCTTCTCCGAATGATATCTTGGGCTTTGAGAGCGTGGTGGGCTCACTTGTTTGTTGCATTCAATTGCGCAATGGCTCATCAGTTCTTGGCTGCCCTTCCAACGCTTTTGATCGTATGTGGAGACTTAACCTTAGCGCAAAGGCTTTTCAGCTGGAGACATCCAGTAGGTGGTTCAAGAAAACTCTTCTTTTGGAATATGATGGGAATATATGTCACAGTTATTCTCTTTTTGGCAGTGGTAGCTTCGTGCTCCTTCATTCCATACTTATATTTCCAGAGTGAGCACATTCGGAGAAGATTCTACATGGTTCTAAAGATATTGTCCATTCTTACTGTCGCTTTCCCTCTTACTTCCATTATATTGGTTGGATTGTCATATTGGAGTCCAACCAAAAAAGATGAAATGTTATACACGTACCAACCATGGTGGGTTGAAAGTTTTCATCCATTTTACTTCGTCAAGAAAAATGCCGCTCAAGACGCAGAAGAGACGTTTATGAAAAGAAACCATTATCATAGGAATGCTGTTAGAGTTATCGCAGCTACTCACCATAACTTTAGCATGGTGGAAGGCTTGACCACCCAAAGAGGAGACTTAAAACACAACGTGTCGATATGGATTGTCGGTTGGAGTTCCCTTCTCATTTTTATTCCTTCAATTATGAAGTGTATTTTGACATGGCAGAATGTGACCGATCATGAGAATCCTGTATTAGGAAGGCCGTGGATGATGTACTTGACTCTTGGGGGTTTTGAATTCATGATCCATGCAAGTTACATCATTGGACGGGTTGATTTGAGATTCTACCGCCCAGATGTGCTTCCTCAGAAGGTCAGAGAACTTATTACTGGTGTCCAAACTTGTCCCTACACCTCTGACAGCGAAGAGGCGGAGAATGACGAGCTGGTCGAATTCGTAGAATTCGATGATACCTCGGAGAAGGATTCTGTTGCAAAAGAGGGAGACTTGCCGTATCCCCTCGAAAAAAATACGAGTTTAACGAAATTTTATCCCCATCTCAGATCTCAATACGAGTTTGACTTCGACAAGACATCGAAAATTCAACCAGACAACTACTCGGACTTTTCTTTCTAATGGGGATGATTAGATATCATCATGTTTGTCTTTCCCCTTCAAGCGAAAACAGTCGTGGCTGACTTTTTTGAACTCTCCACATTTGTGTGCATCGAACGTGCAAGATCTTGAACATATTGCTTAATTTGGTTGCGAAAACAAACCTTGGGAGGAAGTATGTGCAGGACATGTGCTTAATTACCCAAATAGGTAAATAATTGTAGAGATAATCAGAGGAGATGGGACACATGAAATAAGGCCTATGCTACAGTAGCATCTGGGTGGCAGACCTATTGTTTTAAACATGGGGTACGCAGACTTCCCACGAAGGGGTTTTGGGCTAATCATGTTGGATACTCTTGTGGTTCTCCAAAGTTTTTTGCTACAGCAGATTTGAGAGCTTTGACTAGCATTAGAAGTTTCTTCTTAATCAACGAATCGATCTACAATAAGGGATTGGGAGTAAAGGCTATAAAACTTTCACGTAGCCGAACGCTTTGTTCCTCTTGGAACGCTTTGTTTCTCTTATTAATTACTCTTCACCGAATGGATGCGTAATTATGTATTCTTACTCTACTCCCAAATCAGCTGGTGACACAAAGCTGTGTTTCTCAATATGGAAATTATTGGAACAAAGCGGGGTTCGTTTCTACCCCGACAGGGTGGAGTATATGAATAAAGAAGTTCGTCCGCAGGATAACATTTTAAGGGTTCATTACGGTCCGACAAACTTCAATCGAAATACAAATGCCAGATTCTCCATATTCTTTGGCCAAGGGCATGACAAACCTATTCTTAGCCCTCAATAATGGGGCTAATGAAGGAACTGGTATCATGGAATTAGTGGCATTAACTCACGAATATACTGGGCCAATTCCACAAGCTTTTGTTGACTATGTTCTTTCACTTCAAAACAACGTTTTTGGAGACTATCCTAGAAAAAGCGATGTAGCTCCCAGCATAGTGTTCTGTGTGGTTTTCTTCGTGATAGCAATCTTTCATCTTGCCATTTTCATCATAAACACCTCCAGAGGTCATTATTTCTATATCTCGTTGGCGTGGGTGATCTATTGTGTCTTCCGTATCATCGGATTTGCATTGAGAGCTGTTTGGGCCCAAGATGTGACCAAGGTGGCCATTGGTTTGACGAGTGAGATCTTCTTGATTGTTCCCTCCATTATTATTGTATCTTTCAATTTGATTCTTGCTCAAAGATTATTCACATGGAGACATCCAGTAGGTGGTTCGAGAAAGCTTTTCTGGGGCTTTATGATGTCCACCTACGCGATGGTACTTGTTCTCCTTGGAATCACCATCGCTGGTTCCTTTGTTCCATATCTCAATTATTTGAGCACTGGCGCTTATCTTTCCTGGCAAAGGGTGGTCATGGCCACCTCCATTTTGATTATTTTATACTCCCTCACAGCGATCAATTTGATTGCATTATCTTATTGGGCACCAACAAAGAAGGATGAAAGATTGTACACTTACCAACCTTGGTGGATTGAAAGCTTTAGTCCGTTCTATTTCGTGAAAAAGAATGCAGCCCAGGAGGCTGAAGAGACTTTCATGAAGAGAAACCACAATCATAGACATGCTATCAGAGTCATTGCCGCTACGCAACACCACCATCAAATGGTGGAAGGTTTAAGTAACCAAAGAGGTGACTTGAGACACAATAACTCAATTTTAGTCCTTTGTTTCAGTACACTTTGTATTTTCCTCGGGTCACTCGGTAGATCGATTTCTGTTTTCCAGGGAAGACAAAGAAGGTATGAATCCCAAGTTTGTAACCCCATCTTCATGTACATAGCTTGGGGTCTATTGGAAGCGCTTGTCAACGTTGCATACATCATCTTCAGAGTTGACTTGAGATTTTACAGACCAGATGTGCTTCCCCAAAGAGTCCGTGCCATTATCACAGCTGAACAAACATACTACCCATCTGAAAACGAAGAAGAGGGAGAGGAATACCTTTCACATGAGTACGATGATGAATATGATTTTGACGAACACAAAGATTCACCAGATAGTTCCCACTTTGGACCCAACGCACCCTTCGATCGAAACTACCGTAATGAAGACGAAGGTGATGATTGGAACTTCAATGGAGGAGGTGACGTCAAATCTGAAGTCAGTTCTGGCAAACCGGGACACCCACCATACCCTGTACACAACAAAAAAGAAAAGGATGACAATGCTTCCGAATTCAACTTTTAGTCGAACATACCCAATAGCATATAGTACCTTTGCATGTTTCTTATTTATATAATATTTAGTTCTATGGATCTCAGGGACCATTTGTGTTTGTACACAAGGATCCAATTGATCACCCCAAGTATAATTCTCACTCAATAACGTATGGAAATAGTTGAAACTTTTCACTCATAGTGTAGCCTACAGTAACTTTTGAATTATACAAACATTGGACTGAAGTAGCTGGTGTTTGTCAAACCCCTTCAACCTGTAGCCGTTGCTCATGCTCATACTGCAATGTACAGTACCCCGCATACGCACCAAGTTTTGCAATCAAGATTTTTCCCTTAATCGCATCAATTTACTTGATTTGGGGCGCATGCTTGTTGATTGCAAGAAACGAAAAAATTTTCAGAATTCTTGAACACATATAAAGATAACGTATTTGGACCCTTGATTTTTCTTCTTGTTTGAGACAAATTAAACGCATTGAAATGTCTGAATTGAGTCACCCTTCGATCAAAGACGGCTGGTTTGCCGAGGTTTCTGATACCATGTGGCCTGGTCAAGCCATGTCCTTGAAAGTCGACAAGGTTTTGTACGCCGAAAGATCCAAGTATCAAGACGTATTGGTTTTCAAGTCCACCGATTACGGTAATGTTTTGGTTTTGGACAATTGTATCCAAGTGACTGAGCGTGATGAGTTCTCCTATCAGGAAATGATTGCCCATTTGGCATTGAACTCTCACCCCAACCCAAAGAAGGCTTTGGTTATTGGTGGAGGTGATGGTGGTGTTTTGCGTGAAATCTTGAAGCACGAGTCCATTGAAGAAGCTTGGTTGTGTGACATCGATGAGGCTGTCATTGAAGTCTCCAAGAAGTACTTGCCAGAAATGTCCAAGTCTTACAACGACCCAAGAACCAAAGTTCACATTGGTGACGGGTTCAAGTTCTTGGCTGAGTACGTCAACCAATTTGATGTCATCATCACTGATTCGTCTGATCCCGAAGGTCCGGCTGAAACGCTTTTCCAGAAACCTTACTTCGAGTTGTTGAAGGGTGCCTTGACCGAAAAGGGTGTAATCTCTACTCAAGCTGAAAACATCTGGTTGCACATGCCCATCATCTCCAAGTTGAAGCAGGACTGTAAGGAAATCTTCCCAGTTGCGGAGTACGGATACACCATGATCCCAACATATCCATCTGGATCAATTGGTTTCATGGTTTGCTCCAAGGACCCCAATGCAGTTGTCACCAAGGCATCCAGATTCGACTGGTCTGACGAATTTGTAGCCAAGAATTTGAAGTATTACAACAGAAGAATCCATGAAGCTGCTTTCGTGTTGCCCACCTGGGCCGACCAAATTTTGAACAAGAACTGACATCAGTAATTATATAGATTGTTGATGAGTTATGATTATATGTTAGTTACGTTTAAGGAAATGTAGAGCGGGAGAGATCAATCGGAGGGTGGAAATAGAAAAATGGGAAAGATAAGATTTGAGAAAAGCCCGGTAAGTTGACAGGAACATAATATTATCAGAGATATTTGGATTCAGAACGAAAGTCAAGCCTCAAGAATTGAGAGTCACTGAAAACTGAAAATTGAAAATTGAAGGTAAAGATCCACTATTTTGATGGAACTCGGTCATTCTTGGGATTGGGTCAAACCTTATGTCTAATCTCGAACCTAGATCGGTCCGAACTCATTCCCAAGTTGTCTAAGCCTTGGCTGGTAAGACACAATACGAAATAAATGATGCCACTTACCCTCAACCGCCAGTCCTGCACAATGCAATCTGGGGCCAATCTATGAAGCTCTAGTACGTGCCTCGAGAAAGAATAAGTACACAGTAGTTAGGGACACGAACTGGTACACAGACTTCCACCACGAGGTCCCAAGGGTCTTTCAATTTAGGTAAGTCCACATGTTGAAACAGACACATTTCCTTGAGTCATTTTGCTAATTTTCTTGGCATAGTTACCCTTCCTCTAACTCGCGCTATACCAGATAGGACAAGCTACGCAATGTCATTTGCGTCAATAATGGAGATAACAGGACCAGATAATCAGACCCCGGGTCGATGATTAATACAAACGGGTCAACTATTATTTCGTGACTTCGTAGATAGGGAGTGGCTCCAAACCGGGGATAACCATTGGTTTGGAGCCGTTTTGCCATGGCTACTATCATGTTTAGGAATAATTATGTAGAGGGTCACCACCCAAGACTCGCTTGATTTTCAGTGCGATAACAATAATTATCGAATAAGAAATGCCTAATAATTCCCATATTGGCGCCTCATATTGCCATATTGATTGTCTGAGGTATCTAAACACAATCCGAGAAATGGTCTAAAGGTGACTTTTTCGTACAATTACGAGCCGTTCTTGGTTCCTATTGGCTAAAAACGGTGTTTGGCACAATCAACACTTTTTTTTCTGGGACTTTCGCATAACCCCAAATCTGACGAATGACCGCCAGCCACCCCACCTTTTGTCAAATGACCTTGACTAAGTGGTTATCAGTCTAAGCCGCTCAGCAGTTATTAAGCCTATATCGGAAGTCTAGAGCGACTGCTTGTGGTGCTATTTTGTGGCCTTATACTCAGCCGCGACCTGCTGCAATTTGTTTGCAATAAACTGAGATCAGATGCAAACAATTGCACGCTCAAAACACATGTAGAGTTCGGTACAATAGCTGTTTCTGGGCTTGAACTCTTGGAGGATCTTTCTTTCAAGTTTTCCTATAAATACTTCTCCATCCCCAGAAATATGTCTCTGGATTTTTGTCCTCATCAATATTTTTGATACCAATCAATTCAACCAATTGATCTTCAATTCCAGTATCCTTAAACTCAAGTAATCTACTCAATGATGGAAGAATCAAGTGCCTCCTTTACTAAGGAGCCTCAAATCAAACCAGACATGGTGTTGAAAAACTTCGCTAAAACTTATGACATTCCTGCTCCAAACGGGTACCAGAACTTCATCAGTAGTTTGGGTTCCCTCTTTGGTTCTTGTGGTATATTCTGTTGTCTTTGTTCCAACCCTTACAAGGTCGTTGATCAAGGTGAGGTTGGTTTGGTCCAGACCTTCGGTGCCTTGTCCAGAACTGTTGAACCAGGTTTATCGTATGTCAACACTTGGAGTGAAAAGTTGACCAAGGTGAGTATCAAGATCAACATCAGAGAAATCCCCGCCCAGAAGTGTTTCACTCGTGATAACGTCAGTGTTATAATCACCTCCGTTGTGTACTACAACATCATTGATCCACAGAAGGCCATTTACTCAATTGCCAACATTAATGAGGCTATCATGGAAAGAACTCAAACCACTTTACGTGATGTCATTGGTTGCAGAGTCTTACAAGATGTCGTTGAAAAACGTGAAGAAATTGCCGACAGTATCGAACACATTATCTCCAAAACTGCCTTCGACTGGGGTGTCAACATTGAGTCCATCTTGATCAAGGATTTGACTTTACCAGACAAGGTTCAAAGCTCGCTTTCTATGGCTGCTGAAGCTAAGAGAATTGGTGAAGGTAAGATCATTAACGCCAAGGCCGAAGTTGAAAGTGCCAAATTGATGAGAAAGGCTGCCGATATTTTGGCATCTAAGCCTGCCATGCAAATCCGTTACTTGGACGCTATCCAAAACATGGCAAAGAGTCCAGGCACCAGAGTCATCTTTATGCCATCTGCTCAAGAAGTGGAAAGAATATCCTCCAACATTGATGGTACTACTGATGTAGCAGCTGGTAAGGAAAGATTATCAGACTTGGACGAAGACGCTGATTGGGCCGCCGGTCCAGTTTCAACGCAGTCAACTGGTATCCACAATAATAAGCACATTATTGATACCGTTGCCTTGCAAGAAGCAATGAAATGATCAGATACACGAGAAGAAATCCACTAATATGATTACTTTGAAACAACTTCCAACTTCCAATGCAGTTTTGGTGCTCTGCGATTGGAATATTCACTTATCCACTATTCGGTTCCTTGTGTCACTCGTTATTTCCAAATGAGTACATCTTCAGGGTCTGGAGCGATGAAATTGTTTTCTTCATATGCTCCAACGAATCTCTTAATTATTTAATGTCTAATGAAATGAAAGTTGATCTAGAAAGCTTGTAGCGAATCGTGAATTGAATTTTCAAAAGAATCGAAAATAAATGTTCAAGAAATTAATTTTCAAAATCTCGATAAATTCCGTACCGTACCAATGGTAGATTTATTTGGAACTGGTGATGTATGCGATCGTATCATGAACTTTCTGTTCGTATCTCTTTGACATCAACCTTGCAATGGCATTCTAATCTTTACTTACCTTATCGTATTTCGACAGCATGGATTTCATAAAGTTTGCTAGTCCGCTTGGCCAAGTATCGCACCACAGGTACTTCCCTCTCCATTTCATTGCAATGCCTTCGTATAGCGATGGCTTCGTATATGACATCATCCTTGTGATGGGTTCTCGAGAATCCCCTCGATGTTCAGCGTTGTCGTATTTATTCACCGGTTTGTTTCCCTTGGTATGGAGACTAATTAAATGATCGACTCAGCCCTCTCTCTCTCGTGAGCTACATGATTGAATTCAGATATGTACGGACATAAAAGCAAGATTTGCGTTATTCGATTCGTGGTTTTCGTTTCCGCATCCGTCTTTCAATAATCTATTTAACTCACATTGCATCATTCCCTGTTCTGTACATTGACCATGTAAAACCTTGATTATTAAATCCAAATTTTGAAAGTTGATCTAATCAACTTCTTTTGAAAAGTACGAGACTTGATCTGCTTCGTTTGTACCAGATTATCGATCCTCTCTGTCCATTCCCTCACTTTCATAGTTTCGAAGCCTCTTGAAAATGTTTATATCCAGTTTTTGCAGCCCTATTTGTTCGTAGATTTGCATTCACTTCTAGAGTCACAAACAGCCCAAGAGAGTGCCGATCATGTCCAAAGGCTACACTTCTATTGGCACTCGCTGCAACGGCTCTATATCCATAGCATGGACTTGACGACTACAGTGACCTTCTTAGGGCTTCGCCTGCCCGCTGTTCTAGCAGAAAACGGGGAATTTCAGAATTGCTGGGGACTTAAACTCATGTTGATAAGTAATAACCCAAACGGCAATAACGCCTATTTATTAGTAGAGTTACTAGTAGAGTTAACAACAGCCTCAAGTGTCCGCACTGTTCAATCTTTGGGAACTGAGACGCACTAATAACTAACTCTAAATTTTGCGACACACCTGAATAGTATATATAATTCCTACAAGACTAATGTAATTAATAACGATAAATACAGTTGACTTTGATCTAATTACGATACTACTCGATCACATCTTTTTAGCTTTTTAGAAGTGCTCTTCCTAACAATTGCCACAATTGCACGGCCTTCTACCTAGTCTGCTAACTATAAGGTTCGCACTAACTAGTCGCATTAACACAACTATCAAACCTGATCCGACAAAAAAAGATTGAACTAAGCACACTATACAAAAGAGACGGTAACCAGGCAATCTGGAAAAACGACAACTTCACCAATCAATAGAAGGTGCACAGCCACATCATAGTACCCATAGAGCGCCGCAGTGAGAGAAACATTCAGTGATAGAACCAGCATAGACGGCAACCTCGGCGTATCCATACTCCTACACCCAAATAAACAGCTTGGTTAATCATGAATGGACCAGGCTTCGATTGGTTGAATATACCGAACAAAACTACGGGCAACGGCTCCAATTCGAACGCCGACCATCAATACTTTGCACCTGACAATAGTGGTACAACCTCGCCCATTCCACCGGTGTCGTTTGGCTTTGGAAATGCACCAGCTCTTCATTCCTCCAACTCCTCCCCCAGCCTCAAGAACGGGTCACACTCCGAGCTTTTCAACAATCATACCCAAGTACCACCATCAACACATTCTCCACAATCAAACCAATCGCTCGGCTATTCTAATCCACAAAACAACGAACCTGCCATGACCGTAGCGCCATCGGCACCTTCGGCCCCCTCGGCAAGACACCTTCATCCACATAACTATTTCTTCAAGAACAATTCAGCAGACGAGCTTCGCGGATCATCGGTATTGCTGGGACTCAATGATCAGATAGGCCAGAGCAATAGTGTAGACAGCTTGTTTAAGGATCATGGAGGCAAGAGTGACGATGATTTGAGTATTCCATTGTCTTTGACGGCACAGGAACTCACTCTTCAAGAATCAAAGACCTACATGAGATGGTACAGTGATATTCTAGCACGCACCAACAGCAGAACCATAACAATGTCTGACGTGTTTAACTTCCTCAATAACTTCAAGATCCCCTATCTAGTTAAAGAAAAGATTCAAAAGATCTTCCATAAACTACTCAATTCCATCAATATCGGAGAATTCTTTGCATTGTTAAGATTGATCAGTCACACTTTCAATGGATATGATCCTAAAAGAAAGCTTATCAAAGTCAAGGCTCCAGTCCCAACTCCTCCATCAATTTTGTCTAAGAAAAGGCAAAACGACGATGATAATGACAATGATTTTGTCAATACCAATGGAGATTCTCCTTCAAACGCTTCTCTTTTACTGCAGACTCAAGCAGATGAACCAGGAAAACCTTTGGATCTAGATAGTTTCACCCAATTCATGTTGACTGGCGAAAGACCAGGTGATAATCCCAAGAAAAAACGGTCAAAGAAACTCAAGTCTGTTAAGTTTTCTGATCAAATTGTCACTGACATACACGATGAATCATTCGTCAATAGTCCCATTGGTTCTCCTGCCCCAGAGTTGGATTATTCCTTGCCTATGGATCAACTTTTGAGTAGAATGAAACTGCAACCACAATCACAACAACTGCAATACAAAGCCATACCAGATGAGGAAGAGAAGCAGGTACTAGAAGAAATGGAACCACAAATGAGACATTTTCAACATCTAAATGCGGTAGATACAGCTTCAATCAATGGGGTACCCGCAAATATTGACGAGCACTATCAACAATTGTTACGTCCTAATATGACAGGACCGGCCCAAATGTCACATATGTTCAGTCCATCTCCTGAGCCTGTGCTACTTAAACCTAATATGACTGGACCAGCACAAATGCAAGAATATTATAACTCGGACCCGTCACTTCGAGATGAAGATACTCCAATGAAACCAAACGTTACAGGGCCTGCTGATATGGCAAGAATATTTACTCCTTCAAAATCTGGTGAAACTCAACAACAGCATCATCAGCCACAACAACTGCAATCTCAATTGCAACAACTGCAACAACAGCCAAGACCAGATGATGCACCTATTATATCGTTACAATCATTTACTAGTCAAATGACTGGAAACACTATGGCCAACACTCTTCAAAATTCACGCGTTGCTAGTGATGGGTCACCTTCTAGGGGCCATTCCTTTTCTATGTCCGGAAACAGACCATTACCTCCACCTCCTGTTCCAAGCACCCGACGTGCGAGATCGTTGTCATCACCAACGCCTCGATTACCATCCCCTCTTTCCAACCAGTACCAACCTCCTCAACCATCATACCCATCTGACAACAACTTATCGGTACCATATACGAATGGGAATGCTCCGATTGTACCACCGCGTTCCCCATTGTCACAAGGGTATCAAAGTCCTACTCAAAGCTTCTCTGGAAGTCCAGTTATTCCAGGTAAGATTCCACCACCTCCACCTCCTTCAAGAAGAAGAAATACTTCCTTTTCAACTGCACCCCCAGCATTACCTCCTAAGGTGGGATCTCAACAATATCCACAAAGTTCTACCAATAATCCATACAGTAGATCAGAGGGTAGCTATTCATCAAATAATCCTTATGGTGAGCCTGAATATGGAAACACTGCATCTCAATCAAATGCTGTATATGGGGCAGGGAACCAGTCCAATGGTAGTACAGCAAACATTTTAGACGACTTGAAAGCATTGCAGGAAGAGGTGGATAAGATTCGGGATATGACAGGGGGCTTTTAGATTGGAACAACCCCGCCATTAGCATATGCCTAGTCACACCAATAATATGCTTCAAAGATAAAAGGCTATTCAATTCTCCAAGTCATTTACGGGCAAGATGTTGTCCATTAGTAAAATGGAAAGCACTTCGCTTGTTTTGCACGATTGCGAACAATAATGCAATTTAGCAATTTTTTACCACTCATTCAATGCAATTATATGCTTGATATTTGAATGTAGCACGATTATAATCTCGTTGTAGGCTTTTCAATTAATCATTATTAAATCTCAGAAAATCCCGGGACCCAGGAAAAAATACGTGAGACTTTTCGAATATGCATAGTGGAAGCGTGCTTTCAGAAGGACCCTCAGAAAGTACCCTAAATTGGATAAGCTGACAATTTTGGTGAAGTGTAAAGTTTTCAAATATTCGACTTTTGTGTAAAAAAAATTGATCCAATAAGTTGAAGAAACATTACTAATTGAAACAACTACCCAAGCGGCAGCTTGAAAAGGATTCGAGCTATAGATCCATTTAAGAAATTGGCAAGTTGCAAAGTATATGTGTTCTTCAAATATTGATATATGTTATACTTCTTAGTCATCGATTAGTAATAAATTGTTTTGGCTGCGGAGTAGTTCTCGCATCACCCAATTCGATTTTGAAGAATATAAATAAAAAAGTGAACTAGAGCTATTAGTGATGAAAAGCTACCTTTGCTAGTATGAAAGCAGAATATGATAATAGGGTAGAGGCTAAGCCAAAAATAAGCTAGTCCAAGAGCAAGTTAGAAAAGTAGCAAGCTGAGCAACGTCAATAAGAGCCAGAAATTCATATAAGATTGTTAGACAGTTAAATTGAGGGGCCAAGGAATGAAATTGTTAGAACCTAACCAAACAACAAGAGTCCTATATATATAGAGATAGAGCGTGAAAACCGTTGCTAATTAGCAGAAGACATAGCTATTCATCGAAGTGAATAGCGGTTTTTTATAGCGGTAGTAAATGCATTACGTAATATTACTACCCAATAAAACCTAAATAAGAGGAATCACGCAATGGTCATGAAGAAGCTTCACTAGCTCAGTTGGCAGAGCGTCAGTCTCATAGCTTTTACAGTTGTGCTATCTGAAGGTCGACAGTTCGAACCTGCCGTGGAGCATTTTTTTTTTGGACCCTTTTTATAGAGACTCGTGGGTCAATCGAAGATACGGAAACGTCCGAGAAAATACTTGGTAGTAGCCAGGTGACAGAAAAGAAATAGGTCTTGAAGATTTGCACTTAATATGTCTTAGCAGCAGTAGCCTGCCATCATGAGATGTTGCAAGGACTAAAATAATGATTAGGTAACGCGATAAGTGTGCATAATAAGGATGTGAAAAAAACCCTTAAGCGCATACGATCAAATTAAATTAAACGCCTTTAACAGCTTTTGCGAAGTGCCGTATATAAAGCAAACATAAATCTCATTGAAGCATGTACTCTTCCTGATCTTTAAAGCCATACTAACAATACAACTTTCATAGGATGCTCTCGTCACAAGGGAGTAATGCCATCATATACTTGACGTATGCCTTCTTGTTGGCTACGGGGTTGTTCTTAGCTTGGAAGTATGCTAGCAAGGGTTCTTTCTTATCTTCCAACGGGACCCAAAGGGGAATACCATTAGCATTGAACTTCATTGCTTCAGGTACGTATCTGGAGAGTTAACAAAAATCACAACAGCAATGACTGCACCAAAAGTTATGACCGTGAACATAACAGATCTGACAATCATACTAAGGACTATCTTTAAGACCAACATTTGTAGATGTTAACTACCGGGTGCCTCCTACTTTCTTCTAAGAATCTGGGGGGCTGAGATCATACCGTTTGAACTCGATCAAGTTTGTGCTTGCGTGAGGATTGTTAACAAATTGGGAACCTCTAATGAGGAGCCTTTGTCATTCCATACTAACCATAAAGCCATGGGTGTTGGTATTTTAACCACATATTCCCAAATTGCCAATATCTCCGGATTGCATGGGTTATTGGTATACACTATCTCGGGATCCATTCCAATTTTGGGCTTTGCTTTGATAGGACCTATTATTCGTAGGAAGTGTCCAGAAGGGTTCATTTTTACCGAATGGGTTAGACAAAGATATGGTCCTGTAACCAGTCTTTACTTGTCGTTCTTCACCTGTTTGACCATGTTCTTGTTCATGATCGGTGAGTTATCTGCTGTCAGATCTGCTATCGAAACGATGACTGGCTTGAACGCTTTGGGGGCGGTCATTGTTGAGTGTGTGGTGACTACTATCTACACCTCTTTTGGAGGATTCAAAATTAGTTTTATTACCGATAATTTCCAGGGAGCCGCCGTCTTGATTTTGGTCATCATTTGTGCTGCCGGTATGGGTTCTTATATTCACATCGACACATCAAAGATCGGACCAAGTGGTCTCTTGAAAGCCAACAAGTTGGGTTGGCAATTAGTTTACATTTTATTCGTGGCCATTTTGACTAACGATTGTTTTATGGCCGGTTTCTGGTTAAGAACTTTTGCTAGTAAAACCAACAAGGACTTGCTCATTGGAACTTCCATTGCAACATTTGTTACATTTGCTATCTGTACTCTTGTTGGAACAACCGGGTTCTTGGCTGTCTGGTCAGGAGACTTGGAAGTCAATGACGAAAACGGATCCAATGCTTTCTTTATCTTATTGGGTAAGATGCCAAATTGGCTTATTGCATTTGTGTTGATTTTCATTGTTGCTTTGTCTACATGTACTTTTGACTCGTTACAGTCTGCCATGGTTTCAACTATTTCCAACGATCTATTCAGAAACAAGTTAAATATCATATACACCAGAGTTTTGGTCTTCTTGATCTGTGTACCTATTGTTGTATTAGCCGTCAAGGTTGCTGACAATATTTTGCAGATTTACTTGATTGCTGACTTGGTCTCAGCAGCTATTATTCCAGCAGTTTTCTTGGGATTAAGTGATACCTGGTTCTGGTGGGTGAGAGGATTTGATGTTATGACTGGTGGTTTAGGTGCCTTAATCGGTGTTTTCGTTTTCGGAACTGTGTATTATGGTAATGCCAGAGATGGAGCAAAGTTACTTTTGATTTGGAATGGTCTCTATAATCCTGAGGATTGGGGTCCTTTTGGAGCTTTTGTGATTGCACCATTCGGTGGATTGTTTATTACTTTTGCAGCCGCAGCATTCAGAATCTTAGCGCTTTATGTTTACGCTAAGGTTGCAAATAAGGAATTCGAAGCCTTGAACAAGCCAGAAATGGTAGAAAGAGATGTCACCGAGATCTCGTCTACCTACGGGTCTGTTGAAGACCCAATCAAAAAAAACGATGACGAAGAGACCATATAAATAATTATTCAGGGTCCAAAAAATTTTAAAGACCGAAAAAAATCTTGATTTTATAGAAAGAATAGACCTTCGAACTACTATCACCAAAGAAAACGTTATGAAAAATGCAACATAATAGACTTCATAAATAATACTCTCACTAATGCAAGACAAGATATTACTTCGAGGGACCGAAAATGATCGCCTCAGTAAAATATTCGTGGAAAAGGTTTTAGGCGACTGAAAATTGCGCTCCGAGTTAATTAGAGGTCTTTTCAATCTGAGGCGGGTTTAATGTAAGCTTTACATACTAACCAATCACAAGTCGTTGGGAAAATTTTAGTGACATTTAGCATTTACTATATTGACAAAGAACATTCTTTGGTCTAAAGGAACTAACTTTCAAGGATCTCATAACCATTCGTTTATCCAAAATGATCCAGTAATAGAGAAAGACAATATTCGGAACCTATACACGGCCACAAATATTGCACGAAGACTAATGTCGGCAGTTTTGTAAATCCAACCAATCTGGTCCTACAGATAAGGCAGATCTTGTTAGGGTTCTCACGTGACAGAAAGATAAAGATGCGACACAAACGGAGTGGGCTTATCGAAAAATCAGGGCCATCACGATTATGCATCGAACTCCCAACCATGACAATGCCGAACGATTAATACTTGGTTTACCAAAGAAATGTCTCCACCTATTCCCTAGACCATAAAGTCTTAGTAGTACTGTACCCTCCGTATTGTAATTGTTGTCTTGGACAAGCACAAATTCTAATCAGAATTGAGACATGAAATTCTTTTTCCACGTGGAATTTTTTCACCGTTTTTGAGTTCCATCCTCATCCTCATCCAGTGATATTCCACTCACCGGAAGTACCCTTGTGCTACCTCACTTCCGAACAATTATATATATAGTTGATCTGCACTCTCTTTTGTCTCGAATTTTAGAGTAAAAAGCTTCTTTCCCCTATAGCTGGTCCTAATACACCATGGCCACTGAAGTCCCTCAATCTCGCCGTTTGGCTCAAGTTACCAGTGCCATAGTCTGGTGTCTTCTTTCAGGTGGCCCCATTTTTGGATTCGCTGCATTTAAACCCATTTTGGTCAATGAACATGTTTATGAACACACCTGTGACCTCTCCGTCAACCAGACATCCACCCTCTTCCCGGTGACTATACTTTCCAAAGCGACAGACTTTTTCATTTCCTCAGAATCAACTGCAAAATGTACCAACCAAGATTTGAAATTGAACATGATTTTCACTCTTGCGGCGGTTATGACCAACGGGTGTGCCTTACTCATTGGTAGAATATTGGATATCTACGGTCCAAAAGTATGTGGTTTAATTGGATCTTCCTTCTTGTTCTTGGGGTCTTTTATCTTTATTTACGCTAAATACCTCAACGAAAACACATTTGTTGATCCTTATTTACTTGGCTATGCATGTTTGGCTTTGGGAGGTCCATTTTGCTTTATTTCTTCCTTCCAATTATCAAACTCTTTCCCCAAAAAGAGTGGTATCATCCTCGCCTTACTCACTGGTGCCTTCGATGCCTCTTCCGCCGTTTTCTTGATCTACAAGATCTTCTACAACAAGACCGCCGGTGCATTCACCATCTCCAAATTCTTCAAGTTATACCTTTTGGTACCATTTTTCATTACTTTGGCTCAACTCACGATAATGCCCAACGTTTCCTATAAAGCAGAATCTGAACAATTGAACCATCTTCAAGATGAAAATTCCCCATTGTTAGAAGAAGGAAATATTCCAAGCACAGCTGATGGTATTGTACACCAACCAACCAGACGCAGAGATTCTATCGGTGATGCCCTCAGGCAGCCTTATGAAGAGGATGGCGAGGAATACCTCGTCAAGCACTCAGGTGGTGTTTTCGGTGTTTTGCACGGATACTCTGCTCAGTATCAGTTATCAACTCCTTGGTTCTACTTGATGGCTTTATTTACCACCATCCTGATGTTGAGACTTAATTATTTCGTTGCAACCATAGGATCCCAATACACTTACTTGTTTGACTCCATTGAAAAGGGATTGCAATTGAACAGGTTTTTCGACATTGCATTACCATTGGGTGGTGTTATTTCCGTCCCATTCGTTGGTGTCTTTTTAGACACCTGTTCGTCCGTGTTTGTGTTGGCCGCCACAGTATCCATTTCGCTTGCAATTGGTATTTTGGGTTTCTTTGGAAACTTTTATACTGGCTTACTTAATGTCTGTCTCTTTGTTGTCTTCAGACCATTATTTTACACCGTTGTTAGTGATTTCTGTGCCAAAGTTTTCGGCTTCGATACGTTTGGTACCGTGTATGGAACCATCATTTGTTTCTCCGGTATCTTCAATTTCGGACAGAGTATTTTGGACAGATTGACCCACACTACTTTCAATATGAACCCAACTCCAATCAATGTAGCCTTAGTCTCAACGACTGCTGTGATTGGAATTGGGTTGGTTACTTATGTCAGAATGGAAGCCAAGAAATTCAACGCCTCTAAACTTCATTGAAACATGGCACCTCCTCATCTTTGTTCAAGACAACATACACCTATTTCATAGACAAGACAGAACATATCTAACTCAACTTACTTGGTGAACAGACAACTGTTCATTGCTCCAAGATAGAAAAAATAAATACTTATACTAATTTTTGTGTTGGAGTTGTAAATTTTGACTCCTCAAGACTTTTCAGAAGTAGAGGCTTTTATTGACCCTAGTCTCTTTAGGAAGTAGACCCTTTTGTCTAATTCAGGCATTCCTATTGTCTTGACGTGTTTGCAACCGCATCGTAGCATTCGCACGTGAATTCATTCTGGATTTCAAACACGTCAAAAGACCAAGTTGATTCGGACTAGTATACCTTTCTGTTCATCCCCATCTAATGAGACCACTTCCCCTCCTAGGCATCCTAGTGTATGTTTCAAGTACTGTAAGGGCTTCGGTTGGTGACGCCCTCCCGGAGTTTCAAACGTGTATACTGCAATGTATACTGGTGATGCATTGTCACCACAAAAATATCTTCCAAGAGATAGAAGCAACAAGAGCGGGCGAACAGTATAAGCGAGATGATTCAGATGTGTCTCATATAGGAAATTCACCGGAGGAAGTCCAGAGCTTTAAGTTCGATAAACGAGCCTTCGAAAAAGAAGATTTCTTAGTCAAGAACAATTTATCGCCCATTTTTCAATTGTTTTGGAGCTGCGATGATGATTGCAACTACAAATGTCAACAGTTGATTACAGACCAGCGTCAACAAGAAGGATTGCCTATGGTACAGTTCTTTGGCAAATGGCCGTTCAAAAGGGTGCTTGGAATGCAGGAGTTTGTCTCTACAGTGTTCTCAATGGCAAACTTCTATTCCAACTACCTTAATTTATTTAAAATCATCCAACAGTACAACAAGAACAAGAAGGACCCAAATGATGTGTATCATCGATTACTCAAACAAAACATCAACTTCATTGTGGTGGCCTTGATCGGTTGGTCTGCCAGTACCCTATTCCATATCAGAGACAATGCCTTGACCGAAACCCTTGATTACTTCGGAGCTTTCGCAATCGTTCTCTCTAACTTCAATTGTATTGGAGCTAGATATTTTGAACTATTCAGAAATAAGCATAAATTGAGAGTTTGGCAAGTAACATTGTGTGTCGTCTATGTCCTTCATTGTATCAAGCTCAAGCTCAATTGGGATTATGAGTATAATGCAAAAATCAATCTCATATTTGGGATAGCATCTATAATTCTTTGGATAGCGCATTCCATCAATGTGAACCGAAATTATAACAGGAACTTTATTGTGTACAATAATTCCATCCAGTTGGTACCCTTTGAGACGCGAATACTAGCTAAGTTGAATATGTTGTCATTGTCTGAATCCAAATATATCCCTTTGATACCGATATATTTGAACATTTGGTTGGCTTTTGGAATGTCGTTCGAAGTAATTGATTTCGAACCACTTTACAGATCGATTGATGCACACAGTCTTTGGCATTTATTTACGATATTTCCCACCATTATCTGGTTTGATTGGAATGTTTGGGATATCGAGTTGAGTAAGCTAGGCGATTTGAGCAAGATCAGTTAAAAAAAGATCAATAGTGAGACATAAAGAGAAGTATTCCACAAAACAGTGATGTGAGGCCAGGATTATTATATAGACAAATATCGTGCTAAAATAATTAATTGTATTCGACTATAGGAAGTATAGCTATATACGAAGATGCAAAGGAGAAGCTCAAACTGGAGCTGTAATGAAGAACTAGCGAATTATTAAGACCGTGACGAAATTCCTTGTGAGTCTCTTAAGAGATTCATTTGGGTTGAATATGAAATAACTTGGGTCAGACTGGTGTCTGTAAACTTTTCATTGGATTGAAATATGAGCGAAATGAAATGCAAGAAGATGAAGTGGATATACCACAATGCTAAAAGTAATGAGGGGAAGTAAATGAAAGGTAATCAATTTTGCTTTTGTCATTGAATCAAACGTGGACAAATTGAGAGCAAAGTGCTAGTAGAATGAAATAAATTGAATATCTCACTCTGAATATGAGTGTGTGAAATGAATTTGTTAAGGGTTGATGCAAGAACCGCTTCTGAAGATTTCACCTTTAATGAATTCCAAGGAATGGTTGTAGGGTGGTCGGCAGGCTTTATAGCCAAAGCCTTCAAGGGATAGCAAGCGAATGTTGCAAAAAACTATACCATATTCTCTGGCTGCTGTTCGCGGCGGGAGCTTTTCCACAGCGAGAATACTGAAGACATACAGTAAACTGCCAAGAGACATATGGTGACGATCAAGAATGACGATTTCAATAATCCCAAGAGGGACTCCTCGTGGCCGTGTGAATATCCATGGTTGTATCTTTTAAGGACCAAGTCGTAGTTCTGGAATTTTGCAAAGGGCAAGACGTGCTTCAAGTTACCAGTAGCATAGAAGGCATGTTCGCCTAGCAACGCTCTATCAGAAGTTGGTAAGGGTACCATAGCAAAGCGAATGTTGAGGATTTAGTAGTGGTGGTATAGGAAAATGCTCGCAAGGGGAGCTGGCTGGGTGTCAGATATATATACAATATTCACCGTTATACATGCCCAGGAAAATACACACAAAAAGTAATAATCCTACTTGGTATCAGTGGCTGGCAGCAAGCACAATAGGCTTCAAACAAATCAGACATACATCCACGATATGGACACAGACACTTTGTAAAATGCGAGGTGTTACAGTACAACAAGGAGAATAATATTAGTACTAAGCCACCACACCGGCATGCAAGATGGTGTGGTTGGTGTCTGTAGCCAAGTCAATTGGTGGTGCGAAGGAAGGGAGATGGAGTAAAAGTCTGGGAATCCTAGGGGTGACAATTACGACTGCTTTGGTAAGTTCGAATGACTGCTTGAATACCACACTGCAGTCTTGTTTACATGGCTTTAAATAACCAAATTCTCCCTTTGGTTAGGCCCCCTCAGCCTTTCAGGCACGGTAGGCTCTGGAAACGATGTCTGTAGCGAGGTCATCGAGTAGTATTATTAGAAGCGCACTATTGATTTTTCTCACCAAAGTGGTGAGGCTGCTTTCACACAAAAAAAATACTTACACAAGAAAACTGTAGTGCTGGTTATGATGTCATACCCCTAATCTTGTTTAACAGAGGGGAGTCAGTCTGTTTCTAGATAGCGATGTTGTCTACAGGGTAAACACAGGAGCGCAATTATAGAACTAACTTGCTAAAATATAAATACCATTTACCAAGGGACAAAACTTTATATGGTAGGTTTCATTAAGTGTGTGACCGCTAGTCCCAATTGGGATTCGCTATAACCCCAAAACTGATCCTCCTTCGAGATGTCTGTAAATCCCATTTCGACATATTCACGAAAAAACCGACATATGTTTTCTCGACCTATGCTCTGTTTATCCAATTGATGTAGCCAGATACTCCGTCTTCTCTGCCACAAAAGTCTCTCGTGGACTAACAACCATTGGAAGTCATCGACTACAGCTACGTCTTCATCAACTGCGTAAACGCATTATGTTTTATTAAGGTGTAATTGTCGCTATAATCCTCCGAAAAACAATCAAAAGAAATATAGTAGTGGCTCATAATTAGAAGTGAATATTGATAAATACTAAAAAAATCCGGCGCTAAAAGTTAATTGGCTTATTCCAATGCGGCCGCGCAATTACATTGGTTCACCAATGAGGTGCCCATGATGATTTATGTTTCCGGATATTTTCCGTAAGTTGTAGGTGAACAATAGATTCTCAAAAGTATTATTGACTATTTGTCCGATTTTTTGAATTTGCTGAAAATCAGCTTTTTGGCCTTCTTACCGACCACTGGAGATGATGGACGCGAAGCTTCACTAAGACTGGTATTGCTACTTGTTGCATTGATATCCATATGAATGCTATCATTGTGAGGACTGGGTGGTGGCATTGGACTGGTACTGAAGTGGGAACTTATTGGAGATCCTATACTGGCGTTGCTGTAGAGTGGACTTGGAGGTGGTAAGATGGTAGTTCTCAAATCATCAAAATCATCAATGTTCTTGAACCCGGCCATAATGGTTTGTATATCACTGGAGTTTGTGTGGACCATGTTTGTAGATGACACACTGGACACAAACGAGTCGTATTTCAGCGAGGACATGATAGATTGGTTAGTGCTCTTGGAACTGATACTCTCATTTCTTTTGATTCGATTATTCTTAGGTCTTTGGCTATTACTGTTTTCGTAGTACTTGAATATACTATGAGGATCATCGTCGGTTTCGTCATCTTCGTCTTCATTCTCTGGTACAATCATTTTGCTAGCACGTCTATCCGAAGAATCTGTGGCATTGATGATTAATTCCACCATAATAAACTTTAAAAGGTGTTCCCATAAGCCAAACAAGTCTTCAAAGTTATTCATCCTAGAGTTGGATTGGCTTAGAGAGGTGGCTGTTTTCAAGTTGGCGATAATTGTCTCTATCAATTTGGTAACCAATGTCTTGTGTGAAATCATCTCTCCAATATTTCCCTGTACTGAGGTAATGCTTCCTTTTGTCGATGGCTGCGAATTCAAGTTGCTCGTAGATCTTGATAATCTCGTAAATTTCGCCCCACTAATGGAAGAATCTCCATTGAGGTTTTCATTCATTTGTAACTGATCATCAAACATTTTGAAATGCTCATTCCTCATCAAGTTGACATACTCATAACTGAAGTCCCTATAGTAGAAAAAGTTATAGTTTTGTATGGTTTGAACGTCAATTGCAGATTCAAGATTGGTAGGGTTACCTGACAAAATGAACAAATTGTACAACATGTAGTCTACTATCTCCGAGAAATAGGCCTTAGTTTGGTTGAGTGAAGGTAAGCGCTCAAAGTAATTGAGCTTTGAGTTTGTTTGGATGGATTCGAATTTGAGGTCTTGATAAACATTATTCCAGAACTGCTTTGATTTGAAAAGACATCGTACGTTTATCTGCTTATCCATCTGTTTCGTATGCTGCTTCTGATCTGTCAAGCTGAATTTGTTCAATCTGTATAACATATCAATTTCATCCACTTCATCCTCACCTTCGCCATCAGACTCTTCATCTGTTTTCAAATCTCCTAAGTTTTCAACTGAGTTTGGTGCCAACATCGATGGGAACCCGTTCACTTGATTTGCCCTCATGGTGATTTTGGAGATTTTTCTCATATATTTGAGCTTGTGAACTCCATTTCTTCTGAATTGATTGGCTCTCAATTGAATGAACTGGTAATCATTAATGAACTCCTCAAAGTATGTGTATCTCAAAATGTGAACATTTCTGATAGAGAACAACAATTCTCCTGACTCTTTTCTATACTTATTTAATAATTCATTCAACTTGTGATACTTGCACTCACTTGTCAATCTTTCGAACTTTTGTTCAAACTCACTTATTCTTTGCACCAATGGCAGTAATGGTATAGTTTTGTAAACGTAAGAGTCAGTGTTGAGATCGTATACCTTCTTTTTACGTTCGTGTAGTGGGACATATCCGTCTTTTGCATCAGAAGAGTAACGGCCACTATTGTTGGTGGTGTGAATCGATCTCGCAGTATGGCCAGTGGATCTTACCGAGCTGCCACTCGAAGATCCAGATTTCACCGATCTTGTATCTGATCTCTTGACCTTAACCCGAACCTTGACTTTCTTTTCCCTTTCTATTCTGTGGACTTGTGAAGTAGATTGAAGAAGCAAGAACGCAGACATGATAGTAGTGTATTATGGGCGCAAATAGTTGGTAGAGACCTTCAAAAAAATATCTGGCTTATGGTCTCACGAGTGTAAGAGTATCAATGGATAGTAAATGAATGTAGAATTGAGTTCTACTACCAAAATAGAAATCTCCAATTAACCTAATGGACATCTACATCAAAGCATATACATATCAGAAGACATAACGCCGGTTATATATTGCGAAAATTTTCAGCAATCAGAGATTATGGAGTAATCACGTACGGAAAAGGTTCTGTGGAATTAGTGGATAAAACAATAACCACGCACTCCAAGATACTATTATTGGATGATAAAGGCGAAAGAATTGCAACTGAAGACAGAGTTTTGGTATGCATAAGTTGCGCTGTGCCGCCGGTGGCTATATAGAAGGGGGCTTTTGACCGCGCATCTGTGGGGCATCCCGAGAGATGCATTAATTGCAGTGGCCTTATGAGAAATCTCCGAACGGTGTTAGTGGTGGTTTCTGGTTTATGGTGGCCACTAGTGGTTTAGATCGTCTAATCACAATAGGTAATTGCTGCACTTATACTTTCATCTCAAGGACAGTGGATCCAATTGTGCAGGTGCGTCTTGGGATGCGGCAACAAGCCTATTGTGTAGACGTAAGGTATACACGAGATTGCCATAAAGACAATTGAACTTTTGGATACACAATAAGCCGTTGGGCAAAAGCAATTGCCCGAATCTATGGTGTGAACAACACGAAAAGCAGGAACTCAATAAAATCGGTCCCTTTGTAAAAACCAGATATCTCAAACGATGCGCTTAAAAGTTGAAACATTTCACAATACAATTTTGCAATGAGCTTGAAATGGATCTCGAATTGATTTCAAAGATTCAAGCCGCAGACTTGTGGAACCAATGTAGTTCTAGAATCCAAACCATTTGCTGCTCCCTACACTTGCGACAGAACGCGTCCCAGGCAGGGATACAACTATCACAAGCATGCGTATGCCTCACTGGTCAGGTAATGAGGTGGGCATCGCATTTATTGGTCATAATGCCCTGACTCGAGGTGCCATGCAGATTAACCGGCACAGGGGTTAGAAATAAAATCGGCGATTTCATGCTTTTACTGACAACTGTGCATACTAGCCCACAAATTAAATAGGCGGAGTCCCCAGCCATGGGTAAGACTAAGCGTAGTGGTGCAGAGTGCAAACTATATATGCTCTAAGTATTATCTCTGAGATCAGTCATATTTTCCAGGTTGAAAGATTGATTGAGTCCTGAATCATATATTATACATTTGCTAAAATTTAAAGCAAGATGTATTGATCGAGACTTGTTGTAAACCCCTCCTTTTTATTGTACGTCGGCGACGATCTTAAAAAAATATGTTTTGGACCACCCTAGAATAACCCAAATATTGCAATCAAACCTTAAATTTTTAAGTAGTCCAGAAGGAGACTTAGCCTTGGCACTAAATGGCAAAAAACTAATTATTGACTACCCCAGCAAATATGCCTCGGCATCTATTGTCAATAGGGACCTTTAGGGTTCAGTAGCAGGTAGCATTGTTCAAAGCGGAAAAACGAAACACCTTTTGACATGCCGTGCACGAAAAAAGCCGTAGGAAGAAATGGGCAGCGTTCTACATTCGATGGGACCTTACATCCACGTTTGGTACAGCCTATTGCCTCTTAGAACTTTGATTCGGTAATTCCAATTGTGGCGGAACAATAGTATTTGAATTGTCAAGTCGTTGGCCTACATTGCCTAGCATTATAAGTAATGCTTGTTGAAGCAACTCGCAACCCAACAGTAAAGTTGAGTATCCTCTATCGCTTGGGATATGTTGTAAATTGCTCAATTGTTGTGGTCACTTGATTCGATTTCCTGGTCAGTAATCTCCGTTCATACTGTGTTAACAATTGATATTTATCGAACCTACTTTTTAACTGTTCACGTCTATCATATTGCCGTATAGTTATCACAAAATATTATTTCCCCGTAAAGTACGAATTTGCCCCAATTTAGTCAATATGCGGAGGCAGGTTATTATTAGGTGCAATTTATTATTGCAATGCTGATATTCCGAACCTGTCTTTCTGTAACATCCATATCAGTAGAAACCGCCGTACACATGCATTTTCCCCTGAATCATGATACCCCCCTACTTTATAAATTCTCACATGGAACCTACGTCTATTTTCTTTTGATTTTTAGTACTGTTGTATAGGCGATACACGCTAGTACTAACTCATCTACGATTGGTAAAATGTCCGAAGGGTCAAATACAATACGAGTTGAAACTCGTCTAACTTCTCAACACCAAAATAATATCTAAAACTATTATGTTCTGTACTCGCTACATCATTGCTCCTTTGTAATGCAGAACCCATTCCATGCCTAAAGTCTTCGCTACAGCCCTACATTCCTGAGTGTTACCTACCTCCAATAATTCGAACACCTCCCCAGACCACTTGTTAGTCGCCTCAGCCTGCATTGCATCAAATCAGTTCATGCCTATGTACGCCCTCGTAATAGTTAAGTCTTATCTACTGTCTTTAGTTGGCAAATATAGGAGCCATGGATATCACTGAAACGTACTCTTGTTAACTAGAATTCTTGATTATTCCAAGAAAAAACTCTGATAGTAATAATTCGCATTGATGAGAATACTAATAGAGGTTCGATACAATTGTCATCAACATACAAAAAACAAGCGACTATGAATACATTCGTAATCTTCCACTTAAACGGCAACAATTGACAAAGTATGCAAAAAGATATTTCCGATACCGGGAGTCGAACCCGGGTCTGCTCGGTGAAAGCGAACCGTGCTAGCCGTTACACTATATCGGATTATTTATATGTAGTTTGTGCTATACTTTTAACGGTCATTATTCTATCACGTGACTTTTTTCACGTGACAAGATTGTGGATGCTGCAAAACAATCTTCACTTCAGGTTCGTTGGACCAGTTTTGCTAGAAAGATTTCGAAGTTTTATTGAAATTAAACCAGTTGTCTCCGAAATTTTGCTTTACGTTTCTTTTATAGTAACGATTGGTACTCCTTATTTAATTATATGTCTTTTAAAAATACAACAACCCACTATGTCGAGAAATCAATAACTCTTGATCCTGCAGATACAGACTATTCTGGAATCTACAAAAGAAGATACTGCAAGCATTTTTAGTCGACTCAATTTTAGCCGAATTACAACAATATGGATAAAGTGTTATCATATAGTGAGTATTTTGCCTGAGTTAACTTATGAAAGTTTTTTCCAGACATTGCAAATCTGTCCAATATATTTCTTTGAAATAAAAAGTTTGAATCTACCCATGGCTGCAAAATCAACACCAGAACGAGTAAGCTCTTTTATAAAATGCCGAAGAAGCAATTTGAGCCTTGTCTTCCGCAATTTCTTGTCTGAGAACATCCAAATCCAATTCTCGTCTACCAGTATCAACATCAATATCCTTTGCTCTAATAAAGAGTATCCAATTTTTAGTCCAAAGTTTGTGGCCAACATAGCACACAAGAATAATTGGGAAGCTCAAATATGCAGAGAAAAAGTCTTCCGCATTTGGCTTTCCATGAATTGGGAAAAGAGCAATCCAGAACTGAGCAATTAAGACTAAGACGTTTGAAATCAACCCATAAAAGGCACCATAAATCCCGACTTGGGAGGTGAAACTGATTTCAGAGGTGTCTCTACCTTGTACGTGGAGCGCTCTTCTGAATCTGAGAAGACACAAGTTAATGGATGCCCAGGTAAACATAGAAGAGAGACCAGAAAGAGCTAACAACCAGTTGAAAACTTCACCCTCTTTGCTAGACGCACATAGGAAACAGAGAAGAGCAAAGACGGCTTGAGTAAGAATTCCACCGATTGGACGTCCTTGTTTGTCAATGTATCCGAGAAATTTTGGTGCTTGGCCACATGCAGCAAGGGCTGCCAACGTTCTGGAAGAGGCAAAAACAGAAGAATTTCCAACAGATAGAACTGATATCATGATAACAACATTCATTACCGATGGTAAGCCCTTGATACCAGCGTTAACCATTGAGATAACGAAAGGAGAGGCAGTTGTATTGACACCGTGAGAATGAAGTAATCTTGGGTCGGTGTATGGCACCAACAATCCGATCAATGTCAATGAAATAATGTAGAACAAAGTGATTCTCCAAAAGACTTGTTTCGTAGCTTTAGGTACTGATTTTCTTGGATTTTCTGATTCAGCAGCTGCAAGTCCAACGAGCTCCGTGCCTCCAAATGCAAAGGCAGCTGTGACAAAAACACTGCATACACCTTTGAATCCGTCTGCAAAAGCACCAGGATTTGACCAGTTCTTCCCACCAATAAACCCACCTTTTGGACCACCTCCACATACAAGAATAATGCCCAATATAATAAATCCCAAAATCGCTAGAACCTTAATTATAGAAAATACAAATTCAGTTTCACCATAACCACGAACACCAAACAAATTGATACCAACAATCAACACATAGAATATTACGACAATACCAGCCGGATTAATATCTTTATTCCAATAACCGATTGTGAGTGCGGCAGCAATAAGCTCCAATGGCATGGTCACTAGCCACCCAAGGGCATAGTTCCAAGCCATACTGAAACCCCAGGAGGGGTCAATGAAACGAGAATTATATGTAATAAATGCACCAGCAACAGGGAAAGTAACCGCCAATTCACCGAGAGATTGGACGGTACAGTACATACTCGTACCAACAAGGATATATGCAATTAAAACTCCAGCTGGGCCACCAGTACGCAAAGAACTGCCTGATCCAACAAATAAACCAGTACCAATCGCTCCACCAATCCCAATCATCTGCAAGTGTCTATTTTTAAGGGACCTTGTAAGTGGAGAGTTTGCCGTTTTGATTGCAAGTTTTTCCATATCACTTAAATTGGGGTCTAATCCGAGGGAACCATCGTCTGCTGGGCGAAATGAGTCCTTGAATTTGGCCCATCCTTTCAATGGAGTGTGATTGCCTTGTTGTTCAAATGCTGTTACCTGAACGTTAATGCCACCATTCTTGTCACTTGAGGTTTGGCTCTTGAGATACTCCAATTCTTTTTCGGGCATCTTTTGAAATACCAATACGAATAAATATTAGTACGATTACATATGCTGCTATTTATAATCAGGACCTAAACTCTTATTACTGTTTCAAGTTGTGTAGGTTTTACAATGCTCCAATCTGGTCAATAATCTACGTGTGGCTCTAGCGCTCGTAACATTACCTTATCGCAATAGTCGCTCATTCCCACAAAATACGCTTACTCTATTTGGCGTAAGATCCCTTGATAATAAAGTCCAACTTGGATCACAAAGGCGGGTTTGACAGGGCCCCAACCCCTGGAATTTTTGGGAGAGACAGCTTTGACGTCCAATATTTCGTTCTAAATATATTTCTTGTCAATGGGCTGGAACCTACAACTATGACATGGAATAAACCTTGCTGATTATTGGTGAGGGGCTTCAAATAAAATATGGTCTACATATCAATTAAAGCTGAATTTGTGATAGCGTTTCCCGAGACTGATTAGTACAATGATTTGCGATCGAATATCAGATTCGTTGGCTTTTGGTGGATATGTTATGAGGGATTTACTACCCAGGTTCAGAAAGTATATCATTTGAAGCTTGAGGGCCATATCGATTTTGATAAGGGCTTCGGGTTTAGCCACCCAAAGGAAGCAATGTTTGTATTCTTTCCAAACTTTCAGAGTTGATTGCCAACTATTTATTGCCCTTTGAAGCTAGTTAGTAGTAATGTTGGAGATACTTCAACTCCCAACCTTAGATCATTTGTCGCCTTTGAGCTATCCAATGAAACTTGCAATAAGATACATTCTCAAACGCTTCAACCTGCTGTTTTCACCACATTATGCCTCTTAAATCTAATTCTTAACCAAAGTTGATCAACTTTGGTAAACTATTACCCCAATTTGTGTTTATTTTCTAATAAGTTATAAGCTTGATTATTATTATGTAAGAATTGACTATATTCAATTTGATCTACTATCTGGTTAAGCCCCGATGGCTCGGAAAATCAAGAAAATAATGGAAAAGAGCAAATTCTATTACAAGACTATTTCATTGGTAAGATAAACTCATTGTCACATCTCTAAAACGCAAACTTTCGCAAAACACAGTGAAAAGTGTCACTATAATTCTTATCAGGATTAGTTATTGGAGAGTTTAAATACTTAGAACATTCGACAAGATAAACATGCTATCAGCAATGAGGCCTCACCTGTATCTTCTTGTCTTATTATGTGGATAAAAAGGTTAGCATCCGAAGTTCTTACACTTCAAATCTTTATTTAATCAAGACTGGAGCAAAACTTCAAGCTGGCTACACTCTTATAGATGGTTGCAAATGCGCCAATCTTATAGGTGCGATCACACATACTTTATGAGTTAAAGGACACAAATTTTGAATTTGATTCAAAATTTCACGCAAAGGCTATTCAAACACTGACGGTAACTATTATAATTGCAAATGAGCTAACGCTACCCCTTACACATAGTAGTTCTAGGTCGAAGCTTAGTAGATAGTTTTGGTCATTTGGTCACGCGACCAAAAGTCACGCGCAAAACTTTTCACTTTCGTTCGTGTGCTCAAAGATGAAAACTTTTCTTTAAATATACATAGAAACATTCAATACCACCACAGGGTACAATAGTTGACGGAGCCAACGCAGAATCCTTTTATAATCAAGATGTTGAGGTCATCTATACGCAAATTATCAAACAAAGTGGCTTCGTCCATACCATTTGAGCCCATACCTATCAATCAATATAATCAATCCAGATCTGCATTTAATATTAAACCAAAGAAGACCCAAGGATTGATACATAACCCGCCCGCATCCATTTCCAAGCCATCCATCAAAACCCCCAAAGCATTCTTGCCGGAAAATGATCCGAGAAGAACTCTCATAGCATCCAACCAATTCACCAAGGAACAATTGGAAAACTACCCAATCATCAATAGATACGAAAATCAAGCCAATAGAACCTACGAAGTAACACCGGATATTGTGGAGAAGATTGTTGCCTTAAGAACTCAGAACCCAAGGTTGTGGACCATCAGCAAGTTGAGTAAGGAATTCAATATCGAACAAAAGAAAATTAATGTTCTTACAGGGTTATTAAAGGACGAGAACAAGATCAACGAAGAAAAGGGCTTGAACAAGAGACAACTCTTGAAAAGAACCGAAATGAAGAAGAGAGTCCAGTTATGGTTGAGAAGTGAATACTGATGACTTGTAAATAATATTATTCCTGTACAAATGGTTCGGTAACCCCGAATAACTCAATTGTCAATAAAATCAATAAATGTTGTCAATTATACTGAAAATTGAAATGAAAATTGTCGTGAAAGAATGTGTGAAGTGTTCACTTAGCTCTACTTACTTGTCCGATGTAATTTGGCAAATTTGGGTGTAGACATGTATCTAGTAATTCTTGGGGAACGAGATTTTGCATAAAACAAGAAGTAGCAAGCAAATATAGCAGTTCAAATGATTATATACATGAAGGTAGAGGACCATCTCGTCTTGTACTTTCCATCTAGTTTGTTAATTTACTCTCTCTTACTGCTGCTAGTTACTATTCAATATTTGGTCTGTTCGCACGACCAAAATCGAAATTTACCAACTAAAATTTACTACGAACAGTTCCAATAGTGCATCATATGTAAGCAAAGATTACAGCCAACATGAGTGAAAATGTAAGTAGCAGGAAGAATTCCAGCAGGACCTGGTAGCTAGGAGATCAAAGACATTTACTAACGACAAAATTTAGCAAAGACATCAGCATCACAACAATAATCACAACAATAATAACAATAATCTGTCCAATAACCGTAGAAGGTATAACAATAATAACCATGGCAATAACACCACCAAACAGGAGGGACCAAAGAGGGATGCTATTTTGGATTTGAACAAGTACAAAGATCAAAGAATTAGGGTGAAATTTATCGGAGGAAGACAAATTGTGGGTGTATTGAAAGGCTTTGATCAATTGATGAACTTGGTTTTAAAAGAGGTAAAGGAGAATATTAGAGGTATGTTATAAGATGGAGATTAAATCTTTGAATGAAGAAATACATAATGTGGCTACCAAGCTATGATTCTCCCCGCCACACTGACATAATTGGAATTATTTGTCAAAGGAAATTATTTCTTTATAGTGACATATAGTTGAGAGTGGAAAATCAAGACAGAGACAAAAGTCAAGTAGTGGGAAGACAAAGCCGAGCCAGGTTTTAACAAGCAATTGAAAACACATTACTAACCTATTATAGACCCTGAAGATGACACTGTATTAACGGATGGTACCAGAGACTTGGGATTGGTCGTTGTTAGATCGTCATCATTATTGACCATCTCTCCGGTTGATGGAAGTGAAATCATCGATAATCCATTCGCACCTCAAGAAGAATAAAATTGTCAACTGTATTATAGTAATATATGATTTTGCTCAAAGATTGAACATGGATGTAAAAACGTGAAATCAAGGAAAGTTAGTATGATTAGATTTGAGCTAATCACTCATTGTTGGGCTAAAGGTGGTTTTCTATGTAGCGGACTGCGGCAGACTTCATTCACAGCATTTACAGTCAGGCTTTACCCATTGCCTCATGCCATAATACTATGGATTATAATCGCACCCAAACTAAGCACCACCAACAATAAACTCAAAAAAACCCTAGGTGATCATACTTTATGACATCTCACTAGAAAGAACCACCCGGCAAGAAAAGTACTCTTTCATCTCGACTCCATTGACCCATAAGCTCTGATTGGGCAAGTAATCTTGTAGATAAGAAAATCTGTGAAAAGAGTAAAAACTGCGAAAATTTCCATCTTCGCATGGCTTAACTTTAATTCAAAGTTTGTACATCTCTTCTTGACCCAGACCCAATTTTTTGAAGAATAGACCCTATTTCAAATTTATTCATCATGTCTACTTCCCAGGAGATTGACAAGAACGTCATTTTGTTACCTCAAACCAATCAGTTGATCGGGTTGTACTCCATCATCAGAGACCAACTGACCAAGAGAGGAGATTTCGTGTTTTACTCTGACAGAATCATTCGATTATTGGTCGAAGAGGGATTGAACCAATTACCAGTTGAAACCTCAATCATCAAATGCCACGGTGGCCAGGAATACAAAGGTGCCAAATTCTTGGGAAAGATTTGTGGTGTTTCAATTGTTCGTGCCGGTGAATCGATGGAGATGGGTTTGAGAGACTGTTGCAGATCTGTTAGGATCGGAAAGATCTTGATTCAAAGAGATGAAGAAACTGCCTTACCAAAGCTTTTTTACGAGAAATTGCCTGAAGATATCAGTGAAAGATACGTTTTCTTGTTGGATCCTATGTTGGCGACTGGTGGAAGTGCAATGATGGCTGTTGAAGTATTGTTATCTAGAGGTGTCCAAATGGAAAGAATTTTCTTTTTGAACTTGTTGGCAGCACCAGAAGGTATTAAAGCCTTCCAGGACAAGTATCCTCTTGTGAAGATCATCACTGGTGGTATCGACGAAAAATTGGATGAGGACAAATACATCGTGCCGGGTCTTGGTGACTTCGGTGATAGGTATTATTGCATTTAAGAAACCGTACCCACTCTTAGCCTAGTTAGTTGGCCAAGTCAGAGATTTTATAATAGTCCTATCAGATCAATGACAATTTAATTTAAACTGAAAGAGTTGTAGCTCTATGCATTCATTGGTTATGCTTATTTAATTGATTTGTAGAGAACTCAATCTTCTATTATTACATATATTTTCTGTGAATAATCTCAGGGTCTTCTTGGTACTCTGCAGAAGTTATCCACATTTTTTTGAAGGTACTCAACCCAGCCAAGATACTTCCTCCTATCCAAGTCGAGTATTTTCTTTCCGGTGGTGCAAAAATCTTTATCTTCATCTTGGTATTGTAATTGTCGTTTTTATTTGCCCACACACTAGAATTGTCATTCATCACCTGTTGGTTTTTCAATTCATTCAACATACGGTCACCGAAATTTCTTAAAAGAGTATTCCCTCCAGAAAGAATAATGTTTTGGTACAAAATTGGTCTTAAGTCCAAGTCAGTTTTGGAAATGGCCAAGCTGGTCAATTCATGCAAACCTGGAGACTCGTCTCCGATTAAGAGGGGGTTGAATAGGATCTCAGTAGATCTAAATCTTTCGCTTCCTAGTTTGACTTCGTGTCCATCAGGAAGTTTATATGACAGATACAACCCATCGTCTTCATTATTGTAGTAATTTGAATATAATTTTTCGTCCCTTATTGGATCTTTCGATATGAAACATGTCTTTTCCTTGATGAGCCGTACTATTTCAAGCTCGGAGCTGCTTTGTAAGGTCAATCCACTCATTTTCCTCAAGTTAAATGACAACTGGTGGGTGATATCGCGTCCAGCAATATCCAACCTTTTTATGGAAGTTGGTAATGAAAAACCTTCAAAAATTGGTACTATATGACTGATTCCATCTCCACTATCAATTACCACGCCGGTGGTTCTACCCGACGAGTACAACGATAACACCGCTTGGATGGAGACGTAAATACATGGTACGTTGAACAGCTCGAACAACACTTGACACATTTTATCTCTATTTGTTTTGGGATTCAATGGAGCTTCTGTAATAAGCAACGGGTGATCTTCCGAGTTAATCTTGAGGTCCTGGGTATAGGTATGATACCATAGCTTTTCCATATCACTCCAATTCTGTACTATTCCGTGTTCTATAGGATACGAGATCTTGAGGATTCCTCTATTTACTTGTGCCAATTCACCTACGAAAGTGTCCTCTTGAACCTTCTGGCTCTGTGTGGACGATGCAGCCTGAGAAGATGTGGATGATGACGATAGCAATGATCCTGCCATGACTTTTTGGTACTTCGGTCTTCCTATTATGGATGACGAGTATGTTTTGGGCTTGTCTTCACCAGCAAAGCCTGCTTTGATGTTACCTGAACCATTATCTATTACCACTGGTTGATTGTAAAGATCCATGATTGATAATCAATTGTGAATGAATGAAGAACGGATGGATGTGGAAGGAGAAGTCGAAGGGCTCTTTGTATCACGAGCTGGGCGTATCGAACAGTTTTGAATATACTTTTGATTGGTCTCTATTGAGGTGTATAGGTAGCTGATTAGTGTTGATAAATTTTTGATGGTACGCGCATTAAAAACCGCGATCTGGATAGAGGTGGGAGAATGTCAACACTGTACTAAGGGAACTGCAAAAGTGTAAGTTTTCGACTTATGAGAACACGGATCGAAGAATCGAATAATATGGACAAATCTGAATGAGCTTGTCGAAAAAACGGAGCAATTCGGACATTTCTACCCCAAACTTTAGTAGTATATACTAGATCAAAAGTTTGGACTTTTACGAAATCAAAATAAATAAACGAGCACTAACGAAATCATCGTTGTATTCATAAAAGCACACAATTTATCGAACTATTGAACATTTTTGTCAAGAAATCATTACAAAATAACTAGAAAGAAATGCTGGCTTTAAATACCCTTTCAAATAACCAAAAAGCACAACTTAGAAACGCTTTCACGTTGATAGATGGCGAGTCTAGAGATTCCATCATAACGAAACAAGACTTGGTCAACTTATATACTCAACTCGGATTGGCGGTTCCTGGTGACAGCCAATTGAAGGAAATGTTGACTATCGATGGAGGTAATGGAGAAAGCTTGAATTTCACCCAGTTTCTGAACATCATGGCTAAAGAATTCCTGAAGTTCGAAGACAGAATGACCATATATAACGCCATGAAGGTATTCTCTGAAGAAGGCGACCCAAAGAAATTCAAGGAAGACTTGATTATCGATGTGGAAAACTTAAAGGAAGCGTGTTGTTCTGTCCAGCTCGGAGAGATCGGGTCTGGAGACCATAGACTTCTGAGAGCAGTATTTGATAAAATGGTCGAAGGGTTTGTGAAGGAGCAAACTGATGGGAAGAAGTTGTTTTTGGCATCGAAATGGCTTGATGCATATATCGATTGAATAAGACTGTGCGTTCGAAAAGAAAGTGAATTGAGAAAGAACTTGCTGAAACAAAATGAATTGCTGAGAGTTGGTCCAACTGGTTGAATACGTAGTTACATTTTTCAGTTAAATGCCTTAAATCACTGCTTTGATCCTAACATATACTACAAATTTGTTCGGGAAGTTACACTAGATACGAACAACATTCAATGAAATACGAACAAGACAAGTAACCAGCCAAAAGTGAAGAAGTCTGTCTCAGGTGTTTGCAAGATCATGATACAGTGGAGTAACTACCTTCAAATAAGAGAGCAACGAAGCATTGTCAAATAGTAATCTTTCGGACTAGATACATGATTGAGTGTTCAACAAAAAGGATACACGAAATGTTATAACATCAGTAAATATACCTTTAATGCAACTTCATTTCAAGTCCGTAATTTGACATAAGCAGGTACGAACTAATCGGTTGACAACTATAGTCATCTTGAAGACTTCTCAAACAGATTAAACGTAGTATTATGGCCCGCTCAATTTTATACGAATATCTAATTTTTGCTTTCTTGATAATCACATCACCAGTGGACTTCTGCTAGTTCGCTACGTATGAAGCTCCAATTAGCAGCTGAGTTACTTCCCTTTATTTTACAGTCAAATTTCGGCTTCAGATGTTTATTATTTAGGGCCAATGATTTAATATCTATATTCAGATATTTGTATTCCCTGATCTCGATTGCGGGAAAATAACAGGGAGGGTTAATACAGAAATGGTGAAGGTGAAGAAGAAAGGCGATAATTACCGAAGCAAGACTTCGGATCATATGGTAGGTATAGATGCATCAGGTCATAGCAAGCCCAAATCAATGGGGTTCAAGACGAGTTTTTAAATTGAGCATGAGTACTTATGTGGTGGAGGTGGGAAGGCTTTGAGCTGGAAATATCGACCCTAATTGTGGAATGAAAGGAAATGGGGATCAATTTCTTAGTAGTAGATAATAATGATATATGTCTAGTAAGCGTTATAATTTGAATGATGTCTTTTTAACAAAAGGATTATTGATGGAAATGGTATACCATTGCAAAATCAGTCTGTTTATTCAAACTAATGATCCACAATCAATTCGTCACATCCCCAATCTTCAAAGGACCCATCTGGCAAGTATCTTCTTACTACCAATGGAATCTTTCGTTGTGCCAACTCCTTCATCGCAATTTGTAAAGGATCGGTTTCACCTTCAATATCCACCAATACTGGTGCATTGAGCGAGATTTGCAATGCTCTGGTACCCAAAACACGAGCACGTTCGTACTTGGTCATGTATGGAGTAGTATTCCTTTGCTCTTTGGGTATAGCCAACTCCTTGGTGGTTTTGGCACGTGGTTGAGCGGCAATGGCAGCATCGTTAGGTCCGAATCCACCGTTGACAATGGCCTTTCCGTCGTCTGTTTTGCCTATAACTCCATTGACTTCAGTGGTGTTTTCTGGTTCCTGGAACTCATCATCTGAAAAATGTTCTGGTTGGTCGAAATCGTCGTAGTTTTCAGCTCCCTCGTTGAAAGCACTTTCTTCTAAGTCGGACATGGCGATGTGTGTGAGTTTCTGCGGTTTTGCCTTGAATATGCCTGGTTTTAGATGTATGCTATTAATGATGAGCTCAGGTCCATCTTGTTTGTCTGCACTGAAAAATCATATTGAGTGGTACACGAATTTTCATTTTTGCCGTTTGTACACGACCTGACATGGATATATACTCTAAGGGCTTTTGTTTGTTCCTGGTACAAAACATTTTAGTATTTACAAAGGTTTAACGATACAATGTATTTAGTATATAGGGGGAGTGCCAGACTGAAATCTGGGCTGGTTTTGGTGTATGGTTATAACTCAGGGACATTATTATGTGTACAATTATGAATGAATATCACACTAGAATGTTTGATGCAGTTGCTATATTTCAAGTTGTTTATAATTCACTGGCATATGGTAAGACATCGACGTCACCAATTGCAACATAGTTGAAGTCAGCAACGGAGGCTTCACCGGCAGCAACCTTGAAGGTGTATGGGGTTTCGAAGGTGGATTGTAATGCAACAGATAACTCGGCGGCCTTGGTAGCTTCAGTCAAAGCGGATTTAGAAACAGCAAGAGCCTTCTTGGCTTCCTTGATACCAACGGCAACGTCAGAGGCAGCACCGCTAACGGAGACCACGAACAAACCAGCATCTTGGTATTTGTATAAAAAGGATTTTGCGTTTGGAATCTTGGACAATGGAGTGACGGCACCTGGTAAAGCGGAGCTACCGACGGCAGCAGACAACACTTCGTACTTACCAAAATCAGCTGGCTTGACAGCGACACCGATCAAAGCAACGGATTCACCGGAAGCTCTGAAACGAGCTTCTTTGCCCTTGAAGAATTCAACAGGCACTTTGGAAGCAGAGCCAGCTGGCAAGGCAGAGAAGGCAGATTCACCGACGAACTTGGTCAAGTCTTCAGAGTTCACACCTGAACCAAAAACGGAGATATTGGAGCTGTTGTATGCAGTTGAGGCAAAGTCAACAATTTCATCAAGAGTGACCTTGGTGGTTCCATCATAGTACAATGGTTGACCCAAACCTCTTCTGAAGGAGATTTCGTGTAATGATTCCAAGGCAGTGAAGGCGTTGGACTTGGTGGCTTCGGCGTGTTCTGCAAGAGCAACGGGCAATACATTTTCATTTAATTCGTGAGGACGGAAAGAAGTATTGGCTAAGACGTTACCTAAGGCTTCGACGTAGTATGGCAAGTCTTGTTTCAAGAAGGTGGTCTTCAATACGGTGGAGTCTCTGCCGACGGTGGAAGAGAACACACCTCCCAACAATTCACTTTCACGAGTGAATCTTAAAGCAGACTTGGAGCTGGTGTTCAAGAAGTTGTATTTACTCAATAAGTGAGCCAAACCAGACTTTCCATCCTTGGCACCTGCGCCTTTCACGACGACAGCCAATGTGGACAAGTTACCTGGAGCTTCACGGGCACTGAGCTTGACGCTAGAAGCAGCAGTGCTAAGACAACGCGAGGAACGCAACATTATGGTGGAAATCTATAGGGTGTAGAAGGGTCAAATGGAATTGAAAACTCGGCGGGGTTCTAGAGGCGTACCGTTAAGGAAGACTGGACTAGAAGCTGGGGATTTTCGATTGGACTAGAAGGTTCAACGGGGATTGCACGACGATTCTGGTGATTCGAGTTTAGTCTTCAATTGACTCTAGGGCGAAATTTTTCGTTATAGTTGTTAGGATTGAAAATTCTCTGCGTGTGATTGGTGGGTGCGAAGTCAAGTGCAGGACAAAGGTCAAACAAGGTCACGTGTCAGAAATTGGCAGCCAAATTGTTTTCCCAGTGCACTTAATGCGACTACTGTTAGTGGCTACGATATTGAAGTAGCATATATGTATACTTTTCTGAAGATCGAATTACTTGAACTGCAACTATGTCAGGTAACATCTCTAAATGTAAGCAGCCTATTTACAATAATATTTGTCCACCGACCGAGAATAATTCTTTATTCATTTCTCAGCTTAGAGAGAATAGCAGTGGTCTCAGTATGGATGCAAATATTGTACTCATGTCGTCGATTTTATGATTAAACGACATCATAGCACAATCGATTCGAATCTGCATTGTACAGAGTTGATCAAACTATTGGTTTATCTAAATTTACTTCTTCTTTGAGTTGAATCATCGATACTTAGTGATGTCTATACTTGCGTCAACCTCAACTTTGCCTTCTCATTCTCGGGAACCTTGTTTTCTTCGATATAGTCGAAAGTCAATTTTCCCCAGATCAAGTCCATCAAAATGGATATATGAACGGCTCCCCATGATAAACTGATACTGTAGAAAAAGTTCGAGTTTCCGTTACCCAATACAATCCAACAATAGTAGAAAATTGGGGAAAGTAACAAGGATACCAAGAGGGCGAGGCCAGTGACATACGCGTACTTGCAATAGGGGAGGATGGTTGCTCTGAAAATTGGCAAAAGTGACAATCCAAAGGCTAAATCACCAACTGTTGGGTACGACTTAGTAAAGGATAACCAAACATATGTCAAAACAACAGCCAAAAATGAATCACCATGGATATTAGATGAGGACTCCGATTCATTCTTGGTGATCCCCTCATAAAGCCTGAGGGTTATTGGGATAATGAAGATCACGGAGTATAAATTGAACAATCCAATATAGAATGGGGTGAAAAATTCGAACATCTCTGTGAAAATGTACCACCATAATCCTAAATTGGGGGAGATTTTTTCGAAGAATATCACAGTTCCATAGCATTGACGAAGGAACAGCCACGAAGATACAGATGCAAATGATGCACCCAACAATACCACGAGAGCTATGGAAAAACTAGCCACGTATTTGATGGCCCCACGTTTATCTTGTGTTACTGTTTGCGCAAGGGCAGTCAATGGGACGAGCAATAAAGACAGGCGAACAGAAAGGTAACTCGTGGCTGCTAAAGCAATGGCTGAACGCCTGACATTTCCTTTAACAACAAGCTGGTGAACACTTTCGATGAAACATAATAATGCAAAGGTTAAGGTCGAATGCAGGAGATTGGTCAATACCAAAAGGGGGTTGAACAAGTAGAAACTGGCTATCAAATCATCATTAAGTCCAGTGATCTTTCTTCCAAGACGCGCACCACTACGTTCGTTGTACCACTTGTTAATGCCAATGATTCTTGTAACGATTATCAAGTCCATCACCGTCCAGAGGGCATGAAAAATTATTTGGGCGGTTGAGTGACCCAAGGAGTGTATCAGGTGTAGTATGACGACGAGTAATGGAGGATGGTGGACGACTCCTCCGTCGTATAGTCCCATGCCATGATCCAAATAATAGAATCCTTCTTGGAGACTTTGGAAAGAGTCCATTGGCGTTGAAACGATCACGCTGCCGGCCAAAGTGGAGGTGATTTCTGGAACCAAAATAGGGATTACAAATCTGAAGATGGCTCCAACGATGAATACCTGGATAATTTTACTCATAATGATGTGTGTGGCTTGATATGACGTTAAAATGACGGTTCGGGTATGTGTAACAGCTAAGACTTATAATTAGTGACGCTTGTGATAGGATTATGATGCGTTTTGCGATGACTGTTTTAGCCTATGTGGTATGGTTTCAGTAAACTTTTGATAAGCATGCAAAGGTGGTGTCTTAGATATTTTTGAGACCTGGTAAATGAATCAGTACTACTTCGAGTAAAGTAGGATTATTTATCAGCCCTTGTCTATGGTTTGACGACAAACGAATGTAACGCGTAGGGGATGGAAAGGAATCAAACAAGTGGGATTCCGATCAGTATTTATATTTGTTTAGTAATAATATGATATTCCCAATTGTGACCAGCTTTCTTAAACTATGTGTCGTGTTATTGATTCGTGAGGTGTACTTAAGCCGCAAGCCTCGCGTTGTTCGATGGAAATGGGCGTGCACGTAAATCGAGCGGAGTGTATGAAGATGCGACAAGTTTAATTAGAAAGAGTATATGTGATAGCTAGTTGTACTTCCCGTTAAGTTCGTTCAAGATGTCAGTAAGTATCGTGTTTGAATCGTCAAAGTGGTGAAGTTCAATAGCCAAATATGGTAGTGAAATCAGATCCGCAATCTGATGACCCAATCCATTGTTGCATTGATACTAACATCAATTCTAGTTCCAACCTATTAATCCCAAACCATTCCTCAAGACACTCATCAATAAGCCCGTGATCGTAAGGCTAAAGTGGAATCGAACCGAGTACAAAGGAACATTGATCTCGGTGGATAATTACATGAACCTTCAACTCGAAGACACCAAGGAAGTGGATGGTGGAAAGGAAGAGCCAATAGGCGAAATATTCATCAGATGTAACAATGTGTTATTTATAAGAGAAGGACAGGTAGCGGAGCCAAAGTCAGAAGACGTGGAAATACAAGACTAAGGTCTTATGATCTTAGCATCAAAATCAAATACATCAAATCGGTAAAATATCATACACCATAGAAAGGTCGTACTTCTCCCATCTCAAGTTACTACTATCAGAGCATACCAATATTCCGAGCGTCTCAATATCCATAAATACGGACAATGTACATTAACCTTCTCACTACGATATAGTAGTATAATATATTCACGTTTTCTTAATTATTCATGTCTGTGTAGTTATCAATTAGATGAAACTGAGGCTTTATGTTTGGCTAGCCATAGAAAAATGACATCCTTTTTGATTGAAATTAAACTGTTTCACTTCAGTTTCTACTACGCCCAAAAAAGGTAAAGATGTTGACCCATATTTTACCATGCTATATATTGTTCAAACCCTGTCTAAACATCTGCTATAAGTCACGTGCAGTGAATGGTATTGGTAGAATACTTTGGATACCAACTTGAAAGACGTTTTTTTATTCTCAAAATGGTTCAAAAAAGGAAGTTTCATTCATGAAATCTCCCCGGCTGAAGGATTATGAGATACCAACTCTCTCAGCACTCATTAACAGCGTCGTAACGTCTAAAAGCAATAAATCATAGTGAGATATTTTATCATCAAATTAGCTTTCATAAAAAAGGTTGAAAGTCACTCATTGGCCATATAAAAACACCTCTTTAAATTAAATAGTAAGCAATTTGAGGAAAATACTATTGATATATAGTCCAACACCAATACGTAACTTCGAATTCTCTTAGCAAAGACCTGATCCTGCATAATAGATACCCTGTTTTGTACAGTTCCAATATTTGGTGAAATCTCCAGGAAGTTTGAGCTTCAACGATCAAAAATATCAGCAGTACACCGGCACTCCCTGAGCTCCAAAATTGTTTCTTGCTCGATCTACCTTCTGGTACCTATTTTGCCAACAATACGGGCAACATAAAACATACACGACTCCAAAAAATTAAATATAACCATGTCTGAACCAACGGTGGCCCCATATGGAGGTTTGATGATTAAAACACTTGAGGATGAAAGAGAGAACGAAGCTAAAGTGAAAGCAAACTCGATCGAAGTGGATGTGGAAGGAATCACTGAAGTTATTAGGCCCGACACAATTCATATAAGGGGGGTAGACAGTTTATCTACTGAAGATATCAAAGCATTTATTGATTACTACGTGAATTTCGAAGTCAAGGAAGAAACAGTAGCAGAAGAAGATGAAGTCACAACAGGAACGCGAATTGTCTATGAGCCATATCCCATTGATGACCAGGTGAAATTTCGGATTCAATGGATCAATGATACCTCCGTAAACGTCGTATTCACTACCATTGAAGAATGTAAAAGAGGATTAGTGGGAATCGTTTTAGGAGAAGTCAGACCAATTGAAGAGATTTCTATACAAGATCATATCATCCCCATGGAGGCGAAGGCATACACGCCAATTCTTGCGTTCCGTAAACATCAAAATCTTTTGACAAGACTCGGCTTGGAACCACCAAAGGAAGACGATGAAATAGCCAAAATGGATGAAGACGAGTCTTCTGTCGTTCTATATGTAAGACAAGCCTTCGAATCAGATAAAAAGGTGAAAAATGCCAAGTTATACTCGAGGTACTACTTAATTCATGGAGAACCTGAAAGAAGAAGATATGAAAGACCAGAGAGAAATGAACGCAGAGGAACTTATAAAGAAAGAGGAGGAAAAAATTCAAGAAGAGAACGCCAACAATTAGAGCAAGAGCCAGAAGAAGAGGAAGAAGATCTTTTTGCAGACAGGTTGAACGCAAGCGGCAAAGGACGACAGACTGCTATAGACGAGGGGGATCTTTTTGCGGACAGATTAAGGAATAGAGAAAGATCTCCAACCAGAGCCAGATCAAGATCTCCAATGCACATTGATAATTAAAAGACAAAGACGATGATAGTTTTTAAGTGTAAACTTTATGTCGTTCATCGATAAATTGTATATTAATGTATTAATCTATTAATGTGATTACTGTAGGTACATTCTTACCAAATTTTCGTGGAGATCGTGTATTGTCCAATAGTAGATGATTGTACGCAATGATTTAGCTAATGTGCCATGTGTCAATAGCAAAATAATATTCTATATAGTACTCTCAGTGTCTATTGTTTTATTTGTAGCCATGGTTTGTATGCTTTTAATAAGAGATCTTTCTTGATCTGTTTTTTTGAAGTGTAGGCTAATTACCTTCTTGTCCAAAATCATCAGTGAATTTGATGTGATTTTCAATATCACTGCTGTTAACAGTAGGTCTATTGCTCTTGATAGCCTTTATGAAATCTTTGATTGTCAAATCAGGTTCTTTTAATTCGTCAGTTTCAATATCCATCCAATTCATTTCTTTTGCTCCTTCATCGCCAGGAGAGCAAGGAGTTAGTCTTTGTTCGCCGCTATCATTCAATACCGGTTTGAAATGAGTAGCTTGTTGAATTTTTCTGATGGGTTGCATCAATGCATCTCTCACCACAACCGCAATATCATGACCAGAGTATCCATCTGTCATTTCTGCCAACACACGGTAATCTTGCTGAGTGCACTCACATGCGGTGTCACCAATATTTATTTCAAACATTTTGGTTCTTGCTTCCACTTCTGGTAAAGCAATGTAAATTCTCTTTTCGAATCTTCTTCTTATAGCGGCATCCAATTGCCATGGAATATTAGTTGCTCCCAATACCAAAACACCGGCTGAGTCGTTACCTACACCGTTCATTTGTACCAATAACTCTGTCTTAATTCTTCTGGATGCTTCACTTTCTCCCTCTCCTCTTGGACCACACAACGCATCGACTTCATCGATGAAAATAATTGATGGCTTGCTTTCGCGGGCCATGGTGAATAATTGTTTGACCAATCTTTCGGACTCACCCATCCACTTCGAGACTAAGTCCGAGGAAGACACCGAGAAAAAGGTGGAGTTGGCTTCTGTTGCAACAGCTTTGGCCAAGTAAGACTTACCGGTACCTGGTGGTCCGTATAATAAGATTCCCGAAGTGGGTTTTCTATTTCCCGTGAATAATTGGGGAAATTTCACTGGTAAGATGACTGCTTCCTTAAGTGCTTCCTTCGCACCCTCTAATCCTGCGATATCGTCCCAACTGACGTTGGGTTTCTCTGATAAGATGGCACCAGCCAAAGCGCCTCGGAGCTTCTTTGTGTCTGAATCATCCTCGTCGCCCCCGGAACCATCAGACTTCTTTGACTTGGTGGATCCATTTGTTGTTGAATTGTCCCCATTGGACGACGACGACTGCTTTTCGAGGTGCTCCTTGAGCTGTTCCGCTCTGGTCAAGTACTCTGTGAATTTGGACTTGATAAGCTCTTTTGATTTCAGATTCTTCTCGTACTTGATGGCCAACATCAAGTAATCTAGACCATTGTAGTAGAGTTTGTATGCTTCTTCATATCTGGTGGCGGTGTCTGCTTCGATGGCTTTTTGTACCAAGTCAATGCCTTTGGTTAGGAAGTCCGATGAGCCCGACATTAGATGGTAGGGGACTGTTGCTGGATTTGATTTGGGGTTGATTGTGGTCTCTAGTCACTTTGACTTGGTTGGTGATCAAGGGTCAGAGAGGTAGTGTGCAGGCGAAAGGCGATATGATTGTATCTCCAGATACCGTGAGATTTAGTGAGACTTGGTGGGGGAGATAGAGGAGAGAGAGGTAGGGCAAATGGGGCACTTAGAAGTGGAAACCATACGCAGTAACGACGATTTGGGTTCGTATGTAGGATTCAAGGAAATATGAAGAAATGAAGTAAAAAGAGATTTTTGGCACCTCTTGATAGACACTGTTGAGAGTTTTTGCTTTGTTCAAAAAAACGGAAAAACGCAAAAATTAGTAAAAATATACGAAATTATGGAATAGGATGCAAGACTATTAAACAGAAAAATGAATGAGCCCATACTTTGACTACGAGCTGAGCGTACGTATTGCTATACCTATACTTCGTCTTCCTATAAAATTGCAATAGTCTATTGACTAGCGCCTATCTTTTCAACTACTAAAACGAGAGTAGGAGAGAAAAAAGATTGGCTGTAGGTGTGGATGCAAAACTATAAGGATTGAAGATGAAACACCATTCATATTTCTCGCCGAGACTTTGATGATCAGGTACATCTGAAATATCTGTCTAAGTCGAAGTAACATGGACAGAGATGATTTTTAACAAATGTACGCAAAGGGGTTTTTTTTGAGAGCTTAGTAGACGAGATAACAGTACGTTTCTTCTTTAGAGGTCTTGGTTTATCCAGTGTTGACCTAATACAGTACATAGACTATTGCATGGACTTTTGCATCCAAAAGACCATACAAAGACTACAGCGTGCCGTAAGTTTTAACTGGTCGATCCAAAGAATCACCTGTGGTCTACTTTCTAGAATTTCACCAACGCTGTTGGCGATAACCTTGGAAGTCAAGGGTAAAAGGAGACCAAACAGCCTACAACCTTGAGTCTAAATCATCCGTTGATCCGTACATTAGTTCTCCATCACCATCTTGACATAATTCTAGATATTGCTTATTTTTCTCTGTTGCCGTTTTTGTTTCTGCATCGACATATATAAACCTTAGCATCCCCATATGAACCCGAAAATTACTCATCAAGTCTGTGATAAATCTTTCAATGAATTCCTCGCATAAGGAGGATATCAACGAAATAGATGACAACGGGTCGGTGGACTCTCACCAAGGCCTGTGTGTGCATCTAGATCACTCAGATAAACATCCTCGTCCCATCATAGCATTCAATCTGGTTCTGCCTCACTATTCTTTGGAAACCAGTGTCGACCATCCAATTCAAAAGGAGCGCACCAATGTATCCGAGGTATCTCGAATAATAAGTGCCATTCGGGACGATCACCAACAGGACATTCAACTATCGAAGGAGTACCGTGGCTACAATACTCCTGACGACATCCTTCTTCACCAATTAGAGTTGGTGGGATCGAAAACCCCCCACGCTAAGGATGAACACAGTGAAGCCGTACTGAAGCAAAAAGACGAGTCGATAGAGGAACCAGAAGGTTCCGATGGCCCAGTGGATAAAGGGTTTGCGTGGGTAATTGCATTCTGCGGTATGATGGCCATGTTATCTACCTGGGGCTCTAATGCTGGGTATGGAGTGTATTTGAATTACTATCTCGCCAATGATTCTTTTGATGGCTCGCCATATGATTTTGCATTAATTGGGGGCATCGTTATCTGTGTAGCCCAGGTACTTGCACCAGTGAGTGCGTACGGCTACAAGATCTTGGGATTCCGTATGATGGTGGTGGTAGGGATGGTCATCCAGACCGCCGGCTACATGCTTGCATCTTTTGCAACCAAACTTTGGCAGTTATACATGACGCAAGGAGTGTTGGTTGGAATATCATTTGTATTAATTTTCATTCCAGCCACCTTGGTGATACCCACCTGGTTCGACAAAAGAAAGGCAACGGCGGTGGGGATCATGGTATCGGGTGCCGGTGTGGGAGGTTTAGTTGTGGCTCTAAGTGTGGAGCATATCATGCAACTTACAGGTAATCAACGATGGGCATTAAGATCAACCGGATTCATTTGTCTTTTCGCATCTTTAATAGTGCTTGTGTTCATGAGACCCAGAAATGAAAAGAGACTACCTTATTCGATGACTTTAAAGAAAGAGTTTCTCCAAGAAACTGCAAAGGTGATCTTTGACTTGAGGGTGTTCAAGAAATATGAGTTGATCTTCTTAACACTGTGGTTTGCTTTGGTGGTTTTGGGCTACATGATTCTTTTATTCTCCATAGCCGCATATGCCACTTCCGTTGGATTATCCAGTAAACAGGGGTCCGTTTTGACTTCGATAATGAGTGCTGCTCAGATCGTAGGAAGACCTATGATCGGGTATTTCGCTGATACTTTGGGAAGAAATAATGTTAGTATCGCTCTTAGCTTCTTCCTCACGATAATATTGTTTGCATACTGGATCAATGCCACTAATTTTGGGTCGTTAGCCGGGTTGTGTGTGTTATTGGGTTTAACAGCTGGGATCGGAAGCTCTTTGGGCCAGCCTATCGTAATTGACCTTCTTGACGATGAACCTGAAAAGCTGCCGGCAGCTTGGTCGGGAATGAACATATTCTCGGGGTCCTTTTCGTTGGTCAGCGAAGTAATTGCGTTGGCGCTTGTGCAAAAGAAATCTTCCAGACCTTACTTACATACCCAAATATTCGTTGGAACCTGTTTTTTTGTGGCAGGGCTATTGGGGTTTGTGGTCAGAGAGTGGTTGGTAAGAAGGACATTCGAGAGACGACTCAACACTGCTCTACGAGCAATTCAAGTACATGAAAAAAAGACCAACGGATATTTGACATTGAAACATTGTGAAAATGGAAGTACTGAGGTTATAGAGGACATAGAAGTTCTCAGAGATAGAGTAATGAGATATGAACATTTGTTGAGGAACAACTTCACATCTGTCGTTATTAGATTATTTTATCCTATTAGAGTATGAAGTTTTTCGCACCCAGCGAAACATACTATATTTAATTTATAAATGAATACTATAGTTCTTGAAACTCAAATGAAGAACTCAACCCTTTTGATATTTTCTTTTTTCAAGAGGATCCATATCCTTCTCTACACTCATATTATATGATATTATATATTTCTTTTATACATTAAAGTGTGACTTTATAAAAGATGAAAGATAAAAATACACAAATGAACCTCCATGGAATATAGACATCTTAACGGTTAGATTTGGCAACTCTTTCTAATTCATCCTTCTTCTTGATGGCGTAAGAGGTAGAAGAACCCTTGGCAGCGTTGATCAATTCTTCGGCTAAACATTCAGCAATAGTCTTGATGTTTCTGAAAGAAGCTTCTCTGGCACCAATGGTCAACAAGGAGACGGCTTGGTTAACTCTTCTCAATGGGGAGACATCGACGGCTTGTCTTCTGACGGTACCGGAAGAACCGATTCTGGTCGAATCTTCTCTGGCACCGGAGTTGACAATAGCGTCAACAACAACTTGGACAGGGTTTTGTTCGGTCAAGACATTGACAATTTCCAAAGCGTGCTTGACGATTCTAACGGCCTTCAACTTCTTACCGTTGTTTCTACCGTTCATCATCAAAGAGTTGGTTAATCTTTCGATGATAGGACATTGTGCCTTTCTGAATCTCTTGGAGGCGTATCTACCGGCGGTGTGGGAGACAAAGACTGGTTGTCTGATTTGGATGTAGTCAACTAAAGAGACATCTTTGATTTCAACATCTTCGAAAGACCACTTGTTGAATAATTTGACTTCTTGTTGAGCAGCTTGAACATCAGCTGGAATGGCGGTGGCCAATTCAACTAATTGTAATTCTTCTTGGACAACTGGTTGTTCCTCAACGTATTGTTCTTCAACGTCAGACATGTTTGCTTGATATGATAACGACTAGAATTCAGTATTAAAAAGAAGTGATATATATGGGTTGGCTAACAAACTCACTCGTTATGATCCTACAGGATTAAAATTTTCAGCAGTCGCGAGGAAGCCTGTTACCCGGATAATCTGTGCTGAGAGATGTGCATTTTCGCGACTTACTACTGAACAACTGAGCACACCTGCCTATTTGGGACGAGACGAGAGGGCTTGTGCCCTAAAACATATCACGTGTTAGTAGGCTCAAGATGAAGGGATGTTAATGATAAATTGAAAATGAACGAAAATTGACAGAAAAAAAGCCCATATCCAATCTACAGATACACTGTACATTTCCACTGAGTTGTTTCCTGTTTCGGGAAAAAGTGGTCGAGGAAACAGTAATAATAGTAAACTTTTCACTCGAAATGAATAAATTTGCCACTAGTGAGCCAGTTCGAGCTTAAATTGGGCATAATCTTGGGAGTCTTTAGAGATGTTAATTCTCTGTATGACGTACAATGTTCATACATATGGAACATGTTATTTATCCTTCAATAAGACCATCTTTAAAGCATCTTCATACGGATCTATCTTCAAGATGTCTGCACCCTGCATATAACTCGATTTTTTTTATCGACGTTTTAACCTAATGGGCCCGAATAGGCAATGTAAAATCTGTACCGGATTGTGTAAAAATGAGCATGAGATATAGACCATCATAGGATCTGTGCTGCAAAATTCCATATAGTGAGCAAAAGTGTGGAGGTACGTGATGACAAGGTGAGCCATGAAAACTCTAGCAGGCAATATATACAGGCCAGTAATGCCTAGCGAAAGCTTCCAACAAGCCGTACACTTCACATGAATGTAAGTCATCAGTACCTGATAGTTAATGTCAGTGTGTAGTCAAAAGCGTTGACCTCACGACAGCCCAAGGTTAGGCTGCAAGATTGAAAAATCCTTTCCAAGGGTTCGAAGATCATGCTATTTTATGCTGTTTCCTGATCAATACACAGACTTTTGCTGTTCAAACCCTTGCGTTTCTTTGTCAAATTTCATGTCTTTTAAACTTCACTCATCTGATCTGATGTGATGATTGCCAACGCGATTCAAGACGGATATTGGTTTCCTTTTTTCTGGTCTGATCGAACCAATGTAACCTCCACCAACATCTCGTAAATCAAGCCTTGCTCCTGGTGATCTTTCCACCAATAAGATCTGTATATGAGTCACCTAATTCCGCGGATCATTGCTGGTTGGCATCTATTGTATCGATATTGTAGCGCAAGATGACTAGCTGGAGATTTCCGGGCCGATTGGTGTTCCAATAGTTTTTCTTGATCGTCAGGGAGTATGGTTCCCCACATTTTTGGCGGGCCGGAATTAGAGTGATCTTTGTATTATGCAGTCTTAAGGTAAGGGACCCCCCACACAGGATCCCAGGATCCTCAGGGATGCGCATTAATGCTGTAGCTGTACTCTGATTAGTCGAGGTTGAATCGCACAAAAGTCGGGGTTTGGTGATAGGAGATCCCCACACTCTTGATTATAGGACTAACTAAGATACTTTTTGTCTGAAATGCCGGTTTACGAGGCTTCTCCTGGAATCCAGCTCCTTTAACTTACTACCACATGGAATTGTGCCGTGGGGGTCTCAGTGCGGCATTGCCTTTTCGGGGCACACAACATTCACCGGGCCTAAATACGTCAAATCCATGCCTATAACGGAGCGCGAAAGATTACTCACAAGGTCTAGGTATCATTTACTTATAAGGACGATCGTTGGCCTAGTTTTGATGGTTGAAAACTTGAAATATTATCTTTAATTTCAAACGACAGTGCTTTCACTAAAAGTCACTACTTTTCAAGAAATCTGTGCTGGTTCTCGGGTATCTTATTAGAGTCTTATCTACTTGAATATCTAGAAATGTCGAAGGAAGATTATTCCGCTTCCACCATCAGTGCCGATGTGTCCTCCTTGACCCATGATGAACAAATAGACAACTTGGCAGAAGAACTCGGAGTCAACGCCAAAAAGTTGATGTGGAAAATCGATCTTTGTGTTGTTCCTCCGTTCTGTTTGCTTTACTTCCTTTCGTTCTTGGATAGAGTCAATATCTCCAACGCAAAATTGTACGGCTTGACCGAAGACCTTAAATTGACTGGTAACCAGTATAATATCGCGTTGACGGTTTTCTTTGTGCCATACGTCTTCTTCGAAGTCATTTCCAATTACCTTATCAAGTATATCAAACCTCATATCTGGTTATCTGGGTGTATTCTTGCTTTTGGTGCGATTTCCATTGGTATGGGATTCGTTACCAATTTCGGTGGCTTGGTGGCGTGCAGATTCTTAATCGGTTTTACCGAGAGTGGAACCTTCCCCTCCATTTTCTACTTATTGTCCAACTACTATACCAAGTCTGAATCGCAAAGAAGATTCTCAGCATTTTTCTCAGTCACCGCATTAGCAGGTGCCGCATCTGGTGCCATTGCATACAAGATCCACGAAATTGACGGGGTCCATGGTTTGTCGTCATGGCAGTGGATTTTTGTCATCGAAGGTATTGTCACTGCCGGTTGCGCGTTCATCTTGTTCTTCACCATCGCTGACTTTCCAGAAGAATGTCGTTTCTTGAAGGAAAATGAACGTGCATTCTTGAAGAGAAAATTGGAAATTTATAGTGGTACCTCTTCTGCTTTCGAAATCACTACTACGGTTAAGGATGTGGCCCATGTTTTCAAAGACTTGCTCGTGTGGCTCCCAGCGTTGGCTTATTTTGGTTTAATTATTCCTTCTTATGGTTACGCATACTTTGCTGCCACTATCATCAAGGAATTGGGTTACACTGCCGCTTCCGCTAATCAACATTCGGTCTATCCATGGTTGGCAGCGTTTTTTCTTATGAACTCCATGGCATATTTCTCAGACAGGGTAGGAAAAAGATTGCCATTTGCTATCTTCACCTACTTAGTCGCTATTGTTGGGTTAGCATTAATTTTGGGTGCCAAAGACCATCCAAGGATTCGTTATGCTGGTTGTTTCCTTACTGCATCTGGATTATACAGTACTATGCCTTTGATTGTGTGTTGGGCTGCTTTGAATATGGGAAGTCACATCAGAAAGAGTGTGGGAACTGCATGGCAAGTTGGGTTCGGAAACATAGGTGGTATTATTGCCACCTTCTTGTTTTTGGCTAAAGACGCCCCCGTTTACAAGCCTGGTTTGGCTACATGTATCGCAATGACCGTTTTCTCGCTTTTTATTTCGGTCACATACTTCTTGTGGGTGCATAGACTCAACAAGCTCAAACAAACCGAAAAGTATCAACAGGAGTTTGAAGCTTTGGATGAAAGAGCTCAAATAATGGCTGGTGACAAAAATCCTAGGTTTGTTTATTCGTACTGATTCTCTGGAGAACATTGTAAATAACATACATTCATTAATGCAATCTACATATTTATGCCTGCCATGATTGTTTCGCTGAAGCAACTCTAGCTTATTATGTATCCTTTTCTATCTGTATTGATGTTTCTTACTATAGTATTAAATCTCATATTTCTCCTGTTGATAACGATTCGTGCCCGGTGAATCCGAGAGCATTTACGAGCTGGTTCCTAAGTTTTGCACCCATTTATGCACTCCAGCCTATGTACAGGTCTTTTGCACCTGTTTAGTCGAACGTAGTGGATGAAGCGGAAAGGGAAAGAGAGGCGTTGTTAGGAAGCTTTCAGCGCGCTACCAAGGCAAGACATTCAAGAGATATTGTATAGTACTTCAATGACTTATCAACTGAAGTCAGTCACGATATGATGTTAGTTTTTTGCGCTGCCAAGTAGTCATGAAAACACACGTGACCATAGTATCCGCTTCCGCCGGATCACCAAAAACTTCAATTACACACTCAAGCTCAGTACACGTGACACTCATCATTAAAAGATTCTTTCGAGGGGTGGTGGGTTGTATTCCGGGCATTCCACACTGTACAATGTAATAAAGCCATGAGTCTACTTACGACCTTCAATTATAGTCATTTGTACTTGAGAGAGTCTATACCCACCTCAGCCACAAACCCTTGTCTTGGCGGTGTCCGCAAATCACAGCCCCATTTAAACTGTGCTTATACCCCCATATTAATGACCGGTGCAGATCCGGTACCCACACGCATCATGGCCTCATACCCAGCACTGTTTTAAACAAACCCAGTTTCCCTGAACTTGACCTCTACAAGAAGTTGTAGTGTCCAAGCTTATCAATCAATAGCACAAAGAAAGCTCAGATAAAGCTCAATCAGCCAATCAAAAAAGCGCCCATCATGTCAAAACCGGGAGACGACTATTCACCACCAACCGGTGCCCCACCAAGTTGGTCTCAATCACAAGGGGGAGAGAACCACCAGCTGGGATATGTACCACAAGCACAACCAGCGTATAGCAGCCAGGAACAATCGAGAGGATACTCTGGGTATCAACAGGGTTATGGCGGACAGCAGGGGTATGGCGGCCCTCAACAGGGTTATGGAGGACAACAACAGGGTTATGGAGGGGGCTATCAACAGGGTTATGGAGGCCAGCAAGGTGGATATCAACAAGGCTACTATCAACAGCAACAACAACCTATGTATGTGCAGCAAAATAGGCAGGGTAACAATGAGGGTTGCTTGATGGCATGTTTGGCGGCATTATGTGTGTGTTGTACCTTGGATATGTTGTTATAGATAGATGACTACCACAGCGATAGCTGCAAAGAACAGTCAAGGATTTTTATTAGGTCTGGCAGCATTGACCTTGAACTTGAATCTCCACAGTCGATACTTCTCGATTTCCACAAAAACACCTCAGTATCACCTTTTCTACCACTATTCAATCCTTATATCACCATGTTGATTTCCAACAGCCATCATACCAGTTACCCTAATGAACAAAACACTTTTTCAATTCCCAAATCGGGCTCATTTTTCCTGTCTACTTACCCTTGCACTATAGTCTCTCTGTGACTTTTTGCAGATGTATAAATAATAATACATAATACAGACTATGTGTATGGTGAGTTATGCGGACGTATTGTTTGTTGATATAAACCTGCCCTGCTTAATACCTATTGTAGATTTGTGACCGATGCTTTTGTTGAATCATAACTTATTTTCGATCTATGTGTTTTAAATTTTTTACTTTCTTTTCTAACATTATTCTATCAAGTAACCGCTAACCTCGTTATCTACCTTTTCCTTTTTTTTTTTGTCTATTCTCAGATCGAGCTTCCGATTTTCTATTCACTTTGAAATCAAGTCTTATGACCCTCAGCTTAACTTCCTATCACTTACTATGTTGTCATGTCTTATCCTATTATGTGATCCAACTTCTGTTGTCTCATAATTTCGTGGTCCAAGTGCAAAAAATTACTTGCCAACACCAAGTCAGCCAAAAGAACACACCCTCCGTTAATCACAAACCCATAATTCAACTTTCCCCAAGATACCAAGTGGCCAGTAAAAATAGGTCCAATACAACGGGCAAACGTCTTCCCTATATTGACAATTCCCATGACTCTCGTTAAATCAGCCCTGGGCATAATCGAAGCCAATAATACTTGTCTCGGTACAACGTCCATGGTAGTGGTGGTATAGTAAAGTAATAATAACACCACAACCACCGGAAATTTGAGGACAAATGCTACTCCTATGAAAAATATGGCTGAAGGTGCTTGGGTTGCCAAAATCGCTTTAACCGGGCCGATCAACTTTGCCAAATAAGCAGATGGAAGCGAGGAAATGGAATCTATGGCATTGGTAAAGAAGAAGAGTATCCCCAACCCAGAAGCATTCATTTCGAATGTCTTTTTGAGATAGAAAACCACCCATGCAGATGGCATGAATCCGTATCCGAATGAATCAAGCATAAATATGAGTAATAAACGGGGGAGGTAATATTTTGCTGGGGATGAAAGAGAAGATTTTAACAAAGGCGTGTTTTCCGTATTATCAACACCCTCTGAACTGTCCTCAATTGCCTCAACCAGGGTATCATCATTTGCAATACGCTGTGTATGGGTACCTTCATGAACTTCACATTTTTCAGAAAGAAACAACATCAACAGTAACTTAATTAAGGCAATTGCTGCATAAAGTACAAAGATAACTCTGTAACACTTCTGTAAGGAGTAGCCTAAATTCAAGTTCAAATGGTCGACTACAAAACCACAAATCAATGAGCCAATGGCTGCACCAGCAGTGGCAAAGAGTCCATGAAAAGCAAAGATCTCAGGCATATGATTAGCAGGAGTCAAGTGAGCTATCGACGCTTCTTCGACCGATTTGAACGGTCCTGTTTCGTCTCCAGAGGGCGAAATCACTCCTATTATAGCAGCAGCTAATAAAATGAAATAATTGGAACTGAGTGTAAAGATTACCCCAGAACCAAACATCATGAGCGTTCCGAGCACCATCACCACTCTACGGCCGATCCGGTCCGCATACCATGTCAAGAAATACGAGATCAACGCATCTCCCACCAAAGTCAATGTCATGAACCATCCTATTTTAGTAGCAGAGATCGAAAGTGATTCCAAGTAGAGGGTGAGAACTTGGTTGGTTAGCCCATAACTGGCCATTCGGAAGAAAACCGAACTCCACAAAATCCTAATGTCTGCATTGGACTGTTTTAGAGACTTGAGCAAGTGCATTTAAAAAAGATGGAGACAAGATAAGAAATGTTTTTACGTTCTCAATAGAATAATGAAATATTTAGAATCACTAAAAGCAAAAAATCAAACCCACGGCGAGAGTCGAACTCGCAATCTTTTGATTAGAAGTCAAACGCGTTAACCATTACGCTACGCAGGCAAACTTTTTTTAGATCAAAAATTCCGGTTTTTTCGATTCTCAAAATTGCTGTCACGTGATTGACACAAATCACGTGATCGACGTAAAAAAGAAAAGATGCGCTTTTTCAGAAAGATCCGAGGGTGTTGCTTTACCGGAAAAGAAGAACCGGAAGGACCCTTTTTTTCTTGTCTCGTAAAGTGTGCAGCACATTCTTCTGTTTGACTTGCATGCACATGATTCCAGGTGACCGTTTTACCTGGAACGAGCGCAATTCGGAAGTCCTTCAGTAGATTTTATCTAAACTCAAAAAAGGCAACCATATGAGATCAAAATTTTAAACGGTTCTTAGCTATCACAAACGATGGGAGCTCAGAAAAGGAAGAGAGTCACTCGTGTGTGTGAGTTTTGCAAGAAGCGAAAGATCAAATGTGACAGAGGAAGTCCATGTGGTGGGTGCGTCAAGTTTGGGAACAAGATCTGTAAATACATCGACCAAGAGCCAGCATCAACACAGGATGACAAAGCACCCGGTCCCGAAATGGTGGACGAGCTAAAGATGCTTCGTGACAAGTTGAAGATACTTGAATCTTCTCTACAAGGCAAATACCCTGAATTAGAAGGTAACTTTGATGCTATTGCTAGTGTTGGGAATGGTAATTCACAAGTGATACAACCCTTCAATAGTGGACCTCAAGCAGCACACTACGGTACTGATACAAATGCTCTCCAACGTCCAGTGTCTTCAGAAGAAGACACCATCAACTTTTACGATGGTTGGGGTTCGCTCTACAACAGAGAACCTATTCGGAGGCGAAATTTCGGACCGTTATCATGGTTCGCAATCCTTAATGTTGATAGTGGATTTTCGATACTCTGGGACTATATTAATGGCAAAAACTACACATTCAAAGAGAAACAAACTAAACTCCTACAGAACGACAAAACCACTCCTCAAGAATTTTGCGATAAGATCACAAACGAGGAAGGATTAGACGAAGTCAAGTTATACGATCCATCTGCGGATGGGTCCCAAGATTCAGTATCTTCAGCCACTTCTGCGGCTGTTATGTCACCTGGAGGTGGTTATCAACAAAAATCTATATCGCTGAGAGAGGGTGAGAACACCAGAAAGTCGCTAATGGTAGAAATGGATTTAGTTCAAAACATCAAGAGCGTTTTACCTGCAAGGAAAGTTGCGTGGAAGTTATACAAGCGGTTTTTCACCAACGTATACGCTTTCATGCCTGTTGTGGATGAAGTAGTGCTAAGTGAACAATTAAGTTACATTATAGGAGCCGAAGAAGATACTGAGAGGTCAGAAGATGACGTACGAATTGTCAAAAGATTGGACTTTGCCATAGTCGGATGTTTTCTTATAATATTGAGGTTTTCCTATCTTTCGCTATACACAGACACGTTGTCAGTGAATGAAGATTATCTTCGTTCGGAGAATGCTTCTCCAGATGCACAATGCATGAAGTACTTGCTTCAAAATCCTATAAATGTTGATGTGATCGATGTTGCACAATCTTGTTTGAATCAATTTAATTTAATGAGAAGCACCAATTTATCGATCATGCAACTTGCCATCTTGACCAGATATTATCACATGTATGCACCAGAGGATGGCGACGGTTCGGATGGTGGTGATGCCCAGGTGTTCAACGCAACATTAGTTCAAATGGCTTATGCGTTGGGTTTGAACAGAGACCCAGATAATTTTCCTGATCAGTGTACTGATGAAAGACAAAACAACTTGGTGAGAAAGATATGGTTTTCGGTATATATAATCGATCTTAGCAACTGTTTAAGTATTGGAACTCCCTTGAATATCAGCAGGAACAGTTATGACACTAATGTGCCTTTCTATAAACGAGGTAACGAAAACATTCTCGATGTCGAATTAGAAAAATCCATGATGCTTAGATTTGCCATATTGGACTCTACCTTTGAAACAATGTCAAACTTAATGCTGAAAGTCTTGAACATTCGAGGGAGAATGAAGGTGCTGGAAATCGAATCAAATCTCAACTTATTGGAATATCAGTATACAAAGTTGCGTCAAGAATCCATTGATGATGAGGCTTCACGAACGAAGTTCCCAATAATTTCGAAAATAAAGGTATATTTTCATACTAATATTTTTTTGATCACCATGTACTTTCATCTTTTCAATTTTTATGAGAAGAGGAGAAACTCAGAGCTTTCATATTACTTCTTGAAAAAGACTTTAAATATTGTGTTTGCAGACTTGATGCCGTTTTATTATGAATTTTTTGATAAACAAAGGGACATCTTCAAAGACTCTACGGATTTGATTGTTACTCCGGTTGTCGAGCTGGCTTGTCATAAATCTCTCTTGATTTTGAATGGGTTGTTTATTCGAATAAATTTTGCAATCTATGAAAATGAAGGAAATTTTGATCATGACAGTAAACAGCAAGAATCTAACGAATATAAACTCTATCATGAGGCATTGATTAGGATCAGAGATTTGATTTTTACAAGTACAAGAATGTTAAGAGAACAAATTTCAAAGTTGAGTCACAGATACTACTACGCTTGGAGAATTACCAAAGCTCAAATCGTCCTTGCTAGTCAGCTCAATACCAGAAGGTTTTATGATGAAAATCGAAAGAAAATCGAAAGATTACAAGTTCACGGTCCTATTATTCGACTCTGCACAATTGAGAGGACTTATTGATATTTTTGAAACTGCATTTCTCAATATCAAAGAACTCAAGAGGGTCACAAAGGGTAAAACAAATGGTAGCAAGAAACGTCACAAGAAACCCGCTGCCGAAGCTGCTCCATTCAATGTAAATTTCAATTTCGATCAACTGAGTAAACTCGGAGATCCAAGTGGGATTCACGAAGCCGGATCATTTGGATCAGGTACATCAAGTGATACTTTTTCGGAGTGGAACCTCTTCTCAAATGATCAAACTGATCGAAATTGGATGCGGAAGATGCCGCCTAAGAAGATCCATGACGTAGGTCCGGTGATGAATCATTTCACCGACTTTATCAATTCCCAAATCCATCAACTCCCACAAGCAGGCCCTGTGGCTAACTACAATCCTGCAATTGATTCAACTGCATATTTGGATGCTGTTCAGCCTAATTTTGCTAATGTGCCGCCTCCAAACTCAAGAACTGTCGGATACTCTCCTTATAATTTCTATGCAAATACCCCTGGCACCCCAGGATACGAAAATATGTTCGATATATAAGGGGTGGATGCTGGTAATTTCTCTCATGTGGGCTTTAGTAACAATATTGGTAATGTAGGAGTCAACGGAGCTCACTTCAATACTGAGTATCCGCAAGACAACTTGCCAGTCGAAGAATTGTTCAAAGATTTTACCTGAAGCCTGAAGATGGGCATATAAATAGTCGCTTCCATTCTCCCACTGCTTCATATCGCCTGCTGGATATTATACTTTTGCAGATTGAATTGGTGTTTCAAGTGAAGAATTGACATTTGCACTTACTCGCCAAGTTTGGTAACCTATTGTAATGTATAACAAGCGCTGTTTCGATTAATGAAGAAATCCCAAAATTTGATCAATCTATTGGCTCTTTTGAATTATAAATTGGGACTTAGACTACTAGAAATAAATGGAGTATTGACAAGGAAACGTAAAGGTGAGCTTGCCTTTTTAACAGAAATGGAAAAATCCAAGATCAGCTAAAATCAGCCAACTAACCATGAGACGAACGTAACTGTTGAAATTGTCGTCTAGTATATTGTCGCGAGGATTGTGAAGGTTTCAATTTGAAATCAGCTCGTTTGAGAAAAATACGTTTCGAAGATGTAAACTTCTCGATGGCTTTCCCTCTATTGTTTTCGACTGAGTGTTGAGGTTAAGTAGTATTCCTACACGCGTATTGATGTTCCTAATCTGGACTCTTACATACAACAACACTGTTTCTGGACATTCCCGCCTGGTCTATAACTATTGTAGCGTTGATTCTTTGTTCAAATAAGGCTTTGAGTATTGTGCATATTTGTGCTGCAAAATGGAACAATCAGAATTTCACAGCCATTGAATTCCAACCAAGCGCGTACCCCCATCAACTTAAATATGAAGAGATATCGCTGGAATCTCCAGGTTTGATCGAGTTCATCTAGGACAACCCTTGATACTATGGTTTTCAACTTCCTTACAAAATTTGGGCTTGTTTCATTGAGTTATATTCTGGTGGCTACCGCGCTATCTATTCATGAACAATTGGTGCAAAGATCTGTCTCTGCCAGGGATAATGGACAAGGCTTCTTAAAGCTTGATTTCAGAGTGGTTCATGGCGATAATAGTACCAACAGCAGCGTGGGGTCCAAGAGATACCTTGAAGAGCCCTTACAACAACAAAATACTCCATATTACTTGATTGATCTTGAGGTAGGAACAGCTAAAGAGCCAGTAACTGTACTTGCGGATACTGGAAGTTCTGATTTATGGTTGATAGGCAAGGACACCTCGTGTAACGATAACTGCCAGGCTGATGGTACTTATAGTCCGGAGAAGTCGGAGCATTCACACGATACTGGCAGGAACAGTACTCTATACTACGGAAGCTCGGCTGATCCAGCTAGTCAGTCTCAGTTGGAAATAGAATACTACATGGATGATATCACCATTCCCAATGGACCTACTCTCACAAATGTGGCAGTTGGGTTGGCAAAGTCCAGTGTTTTAGGATCGGGTCTCCTTGGGCTTGGTAATCCTAATCTTGAAGCTACTCATAAGGACTGGCCTCATGATAACTTTCCGGTATCACTTAAGAAATCTGGAGCCATTAGCAAGAATGCTTTCTCTCTTTATTTGGATGAACCATCATCGATGTCAGGCTCAATTATCTTTGGTGGAATTGATAATGCCAAATATACGGGCAAACTAATTGCTTTACCAATCACTGATCCAGCCTACTATACAGTTGCAGCTGATAGTATCATTACAGAATCTGGAAGTACCATAACGGTATCATCTACGGATGTTCTTTTAGATTCTGGGACTCCCACATTTTCCCTTCCCACTTCTTTGTCTAATCAAATAATTGCTGCTTTAAAGCCTGGCCCACTTGGGACGGTTGCTTGTGATCAAGGCGACAGTGTTTTCATCTTCAAGTTAGGCGCAGTTTCCATCCCAGTACCGTACCTGGACTTTGTTGAGCCAGGTAACTTTTTCGGATGCCAACCAATTCACTTCTTTACTGCTAGTCAACCTTTAGTCTACGGTGCCACTTTCCTTAGACGTGCCTATACGGTGTTCAACCTTGATGACAATGTCATTTCATTAGCACCAGTGAAGTACACAAATGATACAGACATTCTGATCATCTCCTGAACTTATGCCTTAGCTATTGAATAATTATTTATTTTCTATGAACTACCGTAGTAAGTTGTGGTTAGATGTACTTAAATACTTAGAATCTATTTTCTTGACATACTTAGTATCTATAATGTAAATCAGCTACCGTGTGGTAGGCGATTTTGTTTTGGTCGTTAATATCATTAATATATACCTCTGAAGGCTGTGGATGCAAAAATTATCGAGAGGTCCTCTCTAGCACCAAAAGTCATCGAGCTTAACATACCAAGGAGAGGCGGCTCTTGCGGCCCTTTCTTCAGCAATTTCTTGTCTCATCAAATCGATATCCGAGTGCTTTCTTCCTACATCGACATCGATGTCACAGACATTCACCAAGAATTTGAGATTTCTAGAGTAAATCTTGTGGCCGATGTAGAAGGCTAAAATAACCACAAATCCCAAGTAATTTTGAAAGAACACAACTGCACTGGGCTCTTTTCCAAGTGGGAACAACGAGATCCAGAATTGTAATGCCAACACCAAGATGTTCATGAATAATCCATAGTAAGCCCCCCATACCCCGGTGTTTGCGATGTAAGGAAGTTCATCTATGCTTCTCTTGTGGTATTTCATGGCTCTCCTGAATTGAATGAAGGAAGCGTTGATACTTCCCCAGGTAAATAAGGTCGAGAGACCAGATAATGCAACCAACCAAGCGAACACTTCTGCTTCTTTTGGTGATGCTGCCACGAATGATAATAATCCGATAACAGCAGCTGCAAGGATCCCGGCTAATGGTCTGCCGTTACGATCAACATACCCAAAAAATTTAGGAGCCAACCCTTGTTCGGCAAGTCCCAAAACTGTTCTGGAAAATCCATACACGGCGGAATTACCAATTGCCAAAAGAGCCACCAAGACAACGACGTTGAAGATAGAAGGTAAGGCCTTGATACCACCTGCTCTGATGGCGATGACAAAAGGTGAAGCTGAGGCACCGCTCCCACCACCAATCAATTGTTTATCGTTAGCTGGAACTAAGAAACCCACCAAGGTAAGTGTTAACAAGTAGAAGATGACGATTCTCCAGAAAACTTGTTTGATGGCCTTTGGTAAGATTTTTCTTGGATTTCCCTTCGATTCTGAAGCAGTTAAACCAATTAATTCAGTGCCCGCAAGAGAGTAAGCGGCAGTAACCAATACGGATACCACACCCTTGAATCCGGTGGTGAATGCACCAGGGTTGTGCCAGTATTTTCCACCTATATAGCCTTGGTCACCACCACCACAAATCAAGACCACGGCCAAGATATCGAACCCGACTATACCAAGCAACTTGATGACAGAAGCAACGAATTCGGCCTCTCCAAATCCCCTGTTCCCACATAAGTTCAACAAAATAATTAAAACGTAGAACACGGCGACCCAAACAACCGAGTTGATGCTAGAATGCCAGAAGTTGATGGTCATTGAAGCGGCCACCAATTCCAAAGGTAATACTATTACCCAAAAGAGAGCATAGTTCCATCCCATTGCAAAACCCCAAGATGGGTCCACGAAACGCGTAGCGTAAGTTGCAAAAGATCCCGAGACTGGGAAGATACTCACAAGCTCTGCAAGTGATTGCATGGTACAGTATAAGAAGGTAGAGACTATAGTCCAGGCAACAAGAAGTGCGCCTGGTCCATTGGTCAAGGCAAGTCCAGAGGCCACCAAAAGCCCCGAACCAACACAACCTCCAAGAGCAATCATTTGAAGTTGACGTTGTTTCAAGCCTTTTTTGAGTTCGCCTCCATGTTGTTGTTGTTGGCCTTGTTCCAATGAGTTTGAATCCAAAGCGGTGTCATTGGTATTGGGAAGCTGTCTTCTGAACGAATCCTTGAACAGGTTCCATCTTCCAGATGAAGGTGGAGAAATAGGAGATGAAGACTTCGTCACTGAGGACGAGTCGAGATCCACACAACTAGACAGGGACTCTTTGCTGGAATAAAACTCTGTCATTTTGCAATTGTAATGATAAAAATAATTACCTAGTAGGTAGAAGAAAAAGAAGAAGTAACTTGACTAAACAAAACCAAATCATCATTGGTGTTGAATATGACCAACCAACTATACTTACTCTTGGAACTCTTGCATCGCCGTTACAGGGTTCCAAGACTTGTTCAACCGCCGATGACGGCGTGTCGGCGCCAAACACCCTATGGGACAAGCATTTGCTACCATATTGGAACCTTTTAGCTTACTGCGAAAAGCGGACCTTCCCTATTTGGTTCTGGGCGCATTTCTTGTCCTGGATTTTTATTGGGTGCAACTGAAAATTTGCAACTACCCTGAAGTTTCTTTTCTTTTGTGATCATTAATGTTCAGCCGGAACAGGCACCGGCGTCACTACATAAGTGTAGGGGTCATTTGATGGTGATGAGCTCCTGGTAACGGCGTGGCTTTGGTAGATGAATCTTTTATTAGAGTTACTTTCGTAATTTATATAACCATGTCTTCTGTCTCCTATACTTTCTTTTTGTTTTCTTTTTTAACGCTCTGCCTGTTTTTCCTACATGATGCCCCTGTTGATCTTTCAGATATAACGCATCCCTCCTAGAATTCCAAAGGGTCTATGCCTGATGGAAGACTCATGACCCACTAGCCGCCATCTCGACCACTAGCCGCCGTACCACGTGATAGTGGGCGCGGGTCCTGCCCGAAAACAAAAGAGTTCTTCTTAGAACCAACCCCCCACGACAGGATACCTTTCCAGTATCTTGACCAGCCTGGACCGGTCTGTGTCTGGCCTGAAAAGGTTACAATAGGCGACATTTGACTCTCCTGACCCTCCATCTCCTTATTGGCTACAGCCAGAGTCTCTCAACCCTTTTGTCCCCACCCCACCCCACAGTCACGTGCCCACGCCGCGGATTTTTAGGGTTGCTTGGGGTATAAGAGACTGAACCGACCACTGCCGAAGTAACTACTCTACTTTCAGGCCAATAGCATCAACAATTATGTCATATACGTTCAAAACATCCACCGATCCTGAGATAATTCGTCAGGTCTACGCAGTAAGTGGAACTGAATGGGGGGTCAATCTCTCCCCTGAGGAGTTTGGCGATGCAGAAGCTGAACATCACCAGTTTGATCTAGACCACGGCCTCCAAAAGACTGTTTTCTACCTAGAAGATGACAAGGGCACGATTGTGGCCTCCATTTCTGTCAGGGAAGTACAGGGCTTTTATAAGGACGCGGACAGGTCCAATGCCATCTCGTCGATTCCCGATCCACTGCTGTTTGGAGTGAAAAACGTCAAGTTCTTGCACATTGGTCATGTGTGTCTCTTGAAAGAACACAGGAAGAAAGGCTTGGGTGAGCGAATCGTGGCCGAGGCGATTGAATATACCGAAAATAAGATCATTGAGCAAAAAATCGCCGCTAGTGACGACTCCAAAAACGACAGTTTCAAGAATATGGTGGTGACAGACGGGGTCGTTGATAAGCAATTGGCCAACTATTACTTGAGCAAACAGTATTTCTGGGTCTTATATTCGGGAATTGAGTCCTGGTACGAACGGTTTGGTTTCCGTTCGTTCCCATTGGATTTTTATAAAATGCCTGTTTCCATTCTCTCAGAATCGCAAGAAGGTGTCATCAAAAAATTGCTTGAGCATGATCAATCCAGTCCCGAGGTCGTGGGTAAAAGATTGAAGTTACTCAATTCAAAGAGCAAGGCCGACCAGGATTTGATCACATTCATTTTGCAGGGTAAAGAATTGGAGATCTTGACCGAATTGAACAAGGTCATCTCCCACAGCGAGCTACAAGGAGACCGTCGTTCATCATCATCATTGGCCAATTTGACGGAAATTTTATCATTGAATAAGGCCCCCAGTGGTACAGGTTTATCTTCGATTTCAGAATCTTCCCAAGGTGGTGCTACCAGAAGAAAGTCGTCGATTATAAACGCCACGACCCCCAAGGTTTCTTTGAAACCAAGTTTCGAATCTTTTCATGGACACTCGTTCCTCAACAATGTCAGCGCGGCGAAGAGTTCAGACAAAGAATCAGCTCTCAAGTGGAACGACATCTGTGGTGCCATCTTCACCAATGATTTGCAACAAAAGTCTTACTACATTATCTGGCAGACCTTAGTGCTCTCAACATTTGTTATCGTTGGTATGGGTGAGTTAAAGTTCGAGGCACTTGGAGCACTCAATGATCCTACTGGATTTGGAGGAGGCCGTCCACGTCGTGGATCTTCATTTACTGGATTGAATGAATTAGGTGGCCATAACTTCCAGGATTTAGACATCTTGTTGAGTGTTGCCAGTCATGTTGCAAAAAATAACCATTTTAACTATGACGTCATGTACCTCTCTGTTAACGACACTCCATCACACATCCCAGGCCCCATCTTACACGACTACTTTCTCAATTATCTTCCCAGCCATTTTGAAAAGGTGCATGACTCTGAGGCAGATGTTGAGGCATCCAAGAAGGTGGAATTTATTTCAGATGCCTCTAAATCAATGCACTTATTGCCCGCTATCAAATGTTTTGGATCAAACTCTCCTGAGTTTGAATTGGACTGGAATGCCAGTAGTATGATCTCATGGAATTAAAAATCAGAATCTATGAAAGGAAATTACTAGAGAAAAAACTAGATTTTAGAATCAAATACTGCGATTTGCACGCACTGCAGCTATGGATTATGATATGATATATAAAACAAAGGATTTAAGGACGTAGTGTAGAAGATAAGTTGTACTTGTCGGAATCAAACTCTATGTATCCGCCAAAGTAAATTACCCCATATCCCCTCAATATCCGGCTGACCAATCGCTGACCAATCACTCACGTGATCTCATAAAAAACAACACAATATGCGATGGGACCTTTCTTGATGGAACTACCACAACCATCACCCCATAACAAATCCCAACCAGAGCATACGCCACTAGCACATCGAGGAGCCCACCAACGCCAAAATGAGTAATGGTGTCGTACAGAATTCCTTGGACAATTTGGCACACATCGCCAACATGTCGCACGAACTTCAGGTGCTCAATCAACAATTGAAAGACGAAGGTGATGCTTCACCATCAAGTACAAATGCCATGGGACAAGCTTCTAACAGCTCTACGCCACCTCCTCCGACGTTAAAATCGGGCAAGCTCAAACGTATGGCGTGTGTCGAATGCAGACAGCAAAAATCCCGCTGTGATGCCCATGAAAAGCATCCAGATCCGTGTACCAGATGTTCCAAGAAAGGACTTCTGTGCAACTTGAAGTCAGACTACAAGCGGACGTATAAAAGGGCAAGAATTGCCCAGATCGAGAAAGAGTTTTCGGAGCTCAAAAAGACGTTGACCACGGCTCAGGCTGCGGAATTATTCTCCAAAGTGCCTTCATTGAGTACACAGGCAGGAATGGAAGTCACTCCTGACGGAGCACCAGTGCCTATATCTATACGGCGAAATCAGTTTTTCCCGGCACAATCTCCACTAAATTTTGTCCAAACACCCAATACCCAGCCTACAAATACTCCCATTCCATACCCTCATCCAGCTGGACCATCCCAACCTAACTCCAACCAAAGTCATCCTAACCATCTTAACGCAGTGCCAAATTATGTGTCAAATTCGCCCTATGAGAACAGGTTTTCTCACAATTCCTCGGAGACAAACAATTCCATTCCAAATACACCCTCCATTTATAGACCACTAGACGAATCCACCCTCCCTACTGGAGCAGATGGCAGAGTTCCTGTACCAGAATACTCCCTTCGTTGTGAAGAAAAAACGTTGGATTCTGTGTCACTATCACTGGAAACCATCAAGTTCCTCTATCTCGAGTATATTGAAAGGTATCACCAGATCTTACCAGTTGTGGATATCTCATTGGGTCCAGAAAGAATCTACAAATTATGCCCTGCTTTGTTTTGGGTGATTATGTTTGTCTCCTTACGAAGATTCAACGAAGACTCGGAAAAATCTTTACTTCTCCAATTATCTCCCTTGGTTAAGGGAGTATTAGCCGAGATTATGATTTCCCCTATCTCGAGATATAACCCAATCGAGGAAGATGAGCCTATTTTTAATGCTTTGTCTGTATATTCAGTGCAAGCATTTTTATTGTATTCTTATTGGCCTCCTATTACGTCTTCTTTGAGTGCAGACTCTTCATATAACACCGTTGGAAATGCTCTTTTCCAAGCAATTCGTATTGGTTTACATTCCCCAGGATCTCATGTCAAAGCTCCAGAACCTAACTTAGGTAATCAAGAACAATCTAATTCAGAACAAGGCATGTATAATCAGTTTCAACCAGGAGAAAACCCAGATCAACAATACGCTCCTGTATCAATAATTCAAGAAAATTCCAAAACGTGGATTTTATGTAATATAGTATCCCAGACAATTGCTACATCATTTGGGTTTCCTGCCTTCGTTCAATTCGATACATCTATCTGGACTACATCAACTTCATCAGCTTTCAAATTACCTAAAACTATCAAGTTTATGATGGAAATATCCAACTTTGAGGATCAAGTATCCAAAACCTTGAATACTAATCCGATGGATCCTTACGGCTTGATTAATTCTGCAGAAAGATTACCAATATTGAAACTCTTCTCGCGTAAGTTGAATGAAATTGAAATCAAAATGAATGATGAACTATCCCCTGATGATGGTTTCAGAAAGTTTCAACTCCATTCTGCCAGGGTACATCTTTTGACTTACTTCTTTTTGGATTCTTCCAGAATTTCTAGTTTCGAGCTTCAAAAAGGACTCATTCAGCTTTTTAATGCTGCCATTAACCTCATCAATCATACTCAATCATTCCAAATCAAGGATAAAAAGTTTGTTAAATATTTACCTGGTGTTTACATTTTAGACATTTGGCAAGCTGCCTGTATTCTAGGCAAATTGATTCACTCTCCGATGAAAAAATTTATCGATACCGGATCAGGTAAACAAAGTTACGAGATAGCTATTTCCTTGGCTGCGAAAGCCTCTATTATGAAACATGATATTGCTCATAGATCGAGTGGAATAATGAGAAATATGTGGCAATTGTTCCGTACGTTACATGAGAAGAACTTGAACGATCTCAATATCAAGGTTCGCAATAGGATGTCTGCCTCCGTATTCTTTGACTGTTTGTTCTTGTTGAGAGACCAAGTTGGTATGATCAAATTGAACAGCAAACATGACAAGACAAAAGTTGGTGCTGATGATGGTGCTGACGTTGATGATGATAACGATGATTTGGAAGTAGAAGGCGATAATGATGGCGAAGATGAATATGATGATGATGAAGAAGCAGTTGTAAGTGACAATGAAGAGCAAATTAACGACCAACATAGTGCCAGTCAAAAGTCAACGCCAGGAAGTACCACTTCTTCCGGCAGAATTCGTCGCCAAAGGTCGTTATCAAATAACAATAACGCTGAGTCTAAAGCTCGAAAAATTATTCGAACCATCCCATTGGACCCTCAGCCCATTTCTGTGAGTGGTAAGAGAAGTACCATATTCAAGGTTGTTAATAACTCAACCGATTCATCACCACAAGTCAAATCAGATAAAGGATCCCCAAATTCAAGCTACTCGGTAGCCACCCCAAACACACTCTATAGTGGACAGAACTTCGGCTTGAACAACTTTTCTGGATTCAAAAATCCTCAGAAGCAAAAGAAACAATCAGAATACTCGAACTCAAATACAAATGGTGGGAAGTTATATGGACGCGTTCCAAATACGAACTTCAATGTTCAGACTCCAGGTCATCATCATGAATTTGACCAATTAACTGGACAGCATTCCATTCCTGGAAGTCAATTAGCTAACCAGCAACCTCATGACAACAATTCGAATGGTGGCAATATCCATAGCGGAATTCCTGGTCAAGACGAATCTCCCATTCCATTATCCTTAGATTCATTTGATATGAACAGTGACCTTTTGTGGAAGGATGTTGATAGTGTCATGAATGATTTTGGGTTCCATACTCAATAAGTATCGAAACATGTATAATATATTCTGAAATAGGGTCATTTCAAACGGCAGGTTTTAAAATTTTAATTAGTGTAATATATGTGCAACTATTCAGGAGGGATAACATTTTTGATGTAGTGTTACATCGAAGATATTGTTGGATGCCTATAAGAAATTGCTGCAACCAAAGATCAATGAGAGTCCTTCCTCATCCTCTGCACTAAAAGTCTGAGTACTTTCCTGTCAAATAATAGGATCTCAGCCGCATTCTTATCTACGCACTTTTTCTTAACTATGGTAATCCTTAACTATGGTGACTTTTTGCAACCTATTTGTAAACATCGAGAGTCCCCTTATTTAGTGCACAAACGAGTTGCAAACTGTTCAAAGTATCCTGTACTCTCCCTCCTTTAACCGAATTTCCACCTACGTCTAATTTTCATAGTAAAATCCATACGTACGCCTTAATTCAGTTACCTAACCATCTCCAAGAACTTCAGTGACTTTGCCAACTTCTAAGTCCCCTTTGTTCTACGAGTTCCCAGAAACATCTTCTCACTTGTGTTATAAGCCACTTAACCAGTGTTACCACTTCATAGAAGTTCGATACCCTGGTAGAAGCTTTTAGTTTGACAATCTAGCCAAACTACTCCATCACAAGAGATAATTGCCCCGAATTATCATCCTATAGACCCAAAACGGTCTATCTACCAATTTCTGAGAATCTTTGTACACCAAAGTTAACAGAAACTTCCCCGACCCCACCCCTTAAGCCTTCAAGCTAGCGAGATGACTTCTGCGATCTTCTACGACCGCAATACCATTCAAAGGTTGCAAAAGCAAAAGAGACAAAGAAAGCAGATGAACAAGAAGCTTTCTCTTGCAGTTCCCGCCAGAGAAAATTGTTTCTCAACCTCCAAGCCATCTACCAAGAAGACTTCCGCCTCAACTGGGGAACACGGTACCTCTAGAGCCAGACCTGCCGCTACTGAGCTCGAGGAACCCCTCATCCCCAAGGCAAAGTTAGTTTTTGCACCCGACTTCCTCGAGTGGGTAGACAGTTTTGGCATGGGTATCCCCACCCAAAATTTTTCTGGTTCTGAACCAGAAATAAAGGAACCAATCATTCCATATGTCAGAATTGAAGGAGACTTGATTGACTTAGGTCAAGTCTCTGAAAACGAATCTGACCTTAATAGTTTATTTGGTAGTCCATTGGAAGATAACGGAACCTCTGATCCACAACCTGTGGAAAATATGTGTTCCTCGATTGAAGCCGATTTGATTGACTTTGATAGTGTCCCCAAGAAACTGAATGCCATTGAAACTGAAACCGGTCTTCCAAGCTGGTTGCAAATTCCAACTATCGAAAACAGAGGAATATCTAATTCACCCCATCCTATGGAGAATGTGTGTTCCCCGATCGAGACAACCAATTTGATTGACTTTGATCCTGTTTTCGAGGAATTGAATGCCCTTGGAAATGACCTGTCGAGCTGGATGCAAACTCCAATTCTTGAACAAATCAGAATTCCTACTCCACCACCCATGGAGAATGTGCATTCCATAATTGAATCAACTGATTTGATTGACATGGGTTTCGTGCCCCAAAAGATGGATGACTTCGACAAATGGTTGAACATTCCAGTCCTTGAGGAAATGGAGACTTCTAATCCACCTGTGGAATACGAAGTTGCCAGAGACCCATTGGAAAAGGCGGCTTCTATTGAAGTTTCCATTTCCAACCCAACGGAAGCCTCTAATCTTGTAGAAAGTAAGGCTTCCAAAAACAAGGTAACTATTCACCGTGGCTCTTCCAAGAAGACACAGAGAATGGTACCTGCTCCTAGAGAACCTTCTAAGAAGGCGATCAATACCAAAAAAATTACCAAACCCATGAAACCTACCAAAACCAAGGTTGTGGAATGGGACATCATTACTCCTACAGATATGGAGCAGTCTAAAGTCAAGCCTAAAGCCAAGTCCATCCCAATTTTATGGGAAAACAATACCATTGAGACCATGCAACAGCCAACAAAGAAAGCCTCTAAGCCTAAGCCTAACTCCAACCCATTTAGAGCTAATGGGGCTTTCTTGTCAACTCCAGCACCAATTCTCACGGTTAGTTCCTACCCTACTCCACCCACTCCTGTCCAGCTTCCATCCACCCAGTCAAAGAAGGATAAGAGACGTTCTCTTACCATCAATGTCTTACCAAAACCAACAACTAGTATCCTTCCAACTCCACCTATTTCCCCAGAGACCAAAGGCAAGAGAAAGGGTGCAAATCCAAGTATTCTTGATCGCACCAACTCATTATTTTCCTTGAACCAAACTACTTTCACTGCCACTACCTCCACTACTACTTTAGGATCCCCATCTAAGGCCAAACCTACTGGGGCTCCTAGTAAGACTCAGCTTAGAGAAGACCATTTTAAAGCTAAAAAGGTTCTCTTTGCTGGATCATCTACTCAGATTATTCTGGTTGATGAGGCGCCTATTTTTGTACCAACTTTAACCCAACCAATTGGAACTGAACCACTTCAATCCGAAGATATCGACAGAACCATGTGGGTCAAAAAGGTCAAACAATTTGGCTCCAAGGTTATTCAGACATTTCAAAAGAATGAATCGCCTATTGGTACACAAGTTTCTGAGGAGCTGGACTTCTTCGATATGTATTTCAAGTATCCTGGTTCAGACTGTGATTCATCCGACGAAGAGTTTGAAAATGAGCCAAGCCCAATCTTTCCAACTGTTGAAGACTCCCAAATCAGTTCCGATGCTATCATCGATGATGACATTGATTACACTTCTATTGTCAACTGGTTAGATAATCCAAAGAAGAGAAAAGCCTCCTATGAAATGGACCTTGATCTTGACCTTCCTGAATCCAAGAAGGCTCAACCAACAATGACTAGAACTATCAAGGTTCCTCGTCCTATCTTAAAGAGAAATATCAATCCTAACTTCAAAAATGAAAGAAAGTTTAGCTTGAAAGCAGACCAACTATCCTATGATCAATTCTTGAGTTTATATGAGAAGAAACAAGACTCTCATGTCAAGTCGACTAAAATCCAAGCGAGACTTGAACAAGTCGAAGCTTACAAAAAGTCCATGGAAGGCTTTTCCCAAGATATGGCTATCATTCTTGATGACTGATAATGATTAACATTAACGACATTCACATTTACATTTACATTACTTTCACTTCTTGTTCAGTTTATATTTATTTATTTAATAGATTTATTTTTATTTGAAAGAATGTAGAAGTACTTCACTTATTCTAGGTAAATAAGATTGATGAAAAGATGTAATACTATATAAGAATGCCTTCACAATGGCTCTAAATATGTTTGGATCATCAGTAGTTTCAGAGGCAGAGTAGGTTAAATCAGAGCTACCGTTTTCGGTAGAGAAGCTCAGTCGAAGTATTCTCCAAAAGCAATATCTGTCACATTCTCAGGCGAGTATCCATATTGATCCGACTTATAAAGTGATGTGTAGTCTGCAAACAAGTCAATACTCAATTTCACTTCGCCCTTCTTGACTTTGGTCACAATCAACTTTGTTTCTATAGCTGCAAAATTCTCTGGTCGCACTATCATTCATGTTACTTATTCCACATATCTCCACCAATACTACCAGGTTTAGCCCACCAAAAAAGGGAAATCCACACGAGCTCTACTAATTTCTCTCTTTCCAATACAACTACAACATCTTGATGACCTCTTCTAATCTGTTGAAAACTTACTCTTATCTTAATCCTTAGACTTATTCATGCCATACTATGCTCGGTAACCGCACTCCACTAACTATCTATCATTTTGACGTGCACACACCAGAAAAAAATTGTGAAAAATTTATCCATAAAACACCATGAATCATTAGTGTAGTACGACAAATCAATATCATTACCATAAGCCATGTCCTACGACGATATTGAAAACGCCACTCCCGACATCGTGATCGGGGGAGAGATCGAAGAAGAGGAACATTTCCAGTACGAACACGACGTTGAATCCGACAACGAGGCTGGAGAAGAAGAAGCTGCTCCAGTTGAAGAACCTAATACCAAGAAGTCCGTCAGTTTTGCAGGCTTAAATGACGAAGAAGATGAAGAGGAATTGCGCAGAGAGTTTGAAGAGGGTGGAGGATTGCCAGAGCAACCAGACAATGTCGATTTTGCCGAGTTGACCCCATTATCCGACGTTATTATTAATAGACAAGCCACCATCAATATTGGTACCATTGGCCATGTTGCCCACGGTAAATCTACCGTTGTACGTGCCATTTCTGGAGTTCAAACCGTCAGATTCAAGGATGAATTAGAAAGAAATATTACCATCAAGTTGGGTTATGCCAACGCCAAAATCTATAAATGTGATGACGAAACTTGTCCTGAACCAGGATGTTACAAGTCGTTCAAATCAGACAAAGAAATCAGACCAAAGTGTACTGTTCCAGGATGTCAGGGACGTTATAAATTATTGAGACACGTCTCGTTTGTTGATTGTCCAGGTCACGATATTTTAATGAGTACTATGTTGTCTGGTGCAGCCGTCATGGACGCTGCTTTATTATTGGTTGCTGGTAACGAAAGTTGTCCTCAACCTCAAACCTCCGAACATTTGGCTGCCATCGAAATCATGAAGTTGAAGCATGTCATTATTTTACAAAACAAGGTCGATTTAATGAGACAGGAGTCTGCGTTAGAACATCAAAAATCCATCTTATCCTTCATCAGAGGTACCATCGCTGATGGTGCCCCAATCGTGCCAATCTCCGCTCAATTGAAATACAACATCGATGCCGTCAACCAATTCATCGTCAAATACATACCTGTCCCATTAAGAGATTTCCAAGCCAGTCCAAGGTTAATAGTCATTAGATCATTCGATGTCAATAAACCCGGTGCCGAGATCGATGACCTTAAGGGAGGTGTTGCTGGTGGTTCCATTTTGAACGGTGTGTTCAAGATTGGTGACGAAATTGAAATCAGACCTGGTATTGTCACCAAAGACGATAACGGAAAGATCCAATGTAAACCTATTTTCTCCAATATTGTGTCCTTGTTTGCCGAACACAATGACTTGAAGTTTGCCGTTCCAGGTGGTTTGATTGGTGTGGGTACCAAGGTCGATCCTACCTTGTGTAGAGCCGATAGATTGGTTGGTCAAGTGGTCGGTTCCACTGGTAACTTACCTTCCATATACACAGACATCGAGATCAATTATTTCTTATTAAGAAGATTGTTGGGTGTTAAGACTGATGGCCAAAAGCAAGGTGCCAAGGTCAGAAAATTAGAAGTTGGTGAAGTTTTGATGGTTAATATTGGTTCCACTGCTACCGGTGCCAGAGTTCTTGCCGTTAGGGCCGATATGGCTCGTTTGCAATTGACTTCTCCTGCTTGTACTGAAGTCAACGAAAAGATCGCTTTATCCAGAAGAATTGATAAACATTGGAGATTGATTGGTTGGGCTACTATCAAGACGGGTACTACCTTAAAACCTACTGCATGAATCTCCCATTCCCGTATGTATTTATAGCTCATATATAATCTGTTCGTGTATAATAATAATGTACAGATTCAAGAAATCATACTCGCTCTAGGTTCTCTTAAACCTCTTTTCGAACTTCTATGGTAGATGTAGCTTCCTTGTACAAATCGCTATTAATGAATTTTGGGAACGAGTCATCCTCCATCATTTGATACACATGAGTTTTGATTGTCTCAAAGGTAGAAGAAATGGCTTCCAATTTAGACAAGTTTTTGGATGTGCTTTTTCCTACTGGAAAAGTCAAGGACTCCATAGGAGAATACACAATTGTATGACCAGTGATATTTCCAGAATCAATAAGGTGTGTTACCACTTCCCTGCTAGTTTTGGTATCAGATAGGTACACTGGAGGTGGGGCTTTCAACTTAATCAGATCTGTTCGGCTCCCATCAGAACACAAGTCCTTTAATGTCGATTTTTTGTCAAGACTTATCTTGGTATCTAATGGTGGCAAGGTAGTATCTTCTGGGTTGTCTTCTTGTTCGTCAAATGGATCAAAAGAATTGTCAAAATTCTGACTAGTGGGTGACCGCAACGTTCTTGGACTATCCATACTCTTCTCTATTAATATCAAATTAATTTCAGATCTCAACTGGAAATCGATATTTAAAACAAATGGAGATTCCGGGCTTAGATATGTGAAGAAAATGTGATATGCCACTGACAAGCAATAATTCGACAACTTTGATATTTGTTCCTTTGCTCTCTTGAGTCGTGGCTCATCTTCTTCGTTCTTTGCGAGTTTGACTAACTTTCCCAAACTATTAACCTTCTTTTGGAATGCTTTCAACTGCAAATAAGCATCTAGATTTTCCGAACAAAATTCCAATTCTAAGTGCTTTTTGAAAAGGTACCTCATTCCGGGGTCTTTCAATGCATCATTCAACGAGAATTTGGCTGAGTTTTCGATAGATTTGTCGCTCGAATCGCCAAAGATATCAGGAAAGGAATCGAGATTATCTTCATCTGAAGAAGCGTTTTCTTGGGGAACTCTTGATCTTGCGATTCTGGTTCCAGTTCGAAGTGGCTTATCCCAGTGTGCTACTCTTCGTCCAAACTTGCTTAATACATAGTAGCAATCTCTATTTGGTGAAAATGTTTTACTATTGGCCTTTGAAGGTTTCCAAAGTACTGCGTTGATTAATTTGTTTTTCATCATCAATTGTGCTACCTCGTCACAGTTCGAAGGGTTCAAAATATCCGTACAGTCCATCAACCATTGGCGAATTGCTTTGCCACTAACACAATAAGATAGTTGAACTTCTTGGTCATTCAGTTTGAACAATTTATCTTTAAAAAGCCTTACTCCCGAAGAAGAAACATAGTATTGAACATGAGAATCAGATTCAGGATTGGTGAAGTATCGATGATGGAAAGGGCTAGTTTGTGATTCCGTTTGAGGGTTTGGTGGCTCTTCCGTCTTTAGTGACCCAAAACCTTTGAACATGAACTCGGTCGTATCATTTGTTAGTTCTCCGAATACAAACCCAGGTTGATCCCTCAACCCCTCAAAGGTAAAATATTCGTCATTACCTTCCAGTGGCTCATTAATCTTCAATATTTCATCTGGCTTACTCATTGGGAACCATGGATTTGGTTTGTTTCCAAAGAGCTTTATAAATAGCAAATACAAAAAATATTCCGAGTATACAATTCGGTCTGAAGCAGGGTCTCTATCGAATTTGAATAAATCCATCGTATTGAACGGGGAATTGAGAATGGGGGGAAACTTTTCCCGTTTCATACCTATTTTTATACAGAAATCACGTAACACGGCGACTCCTTTCGGTGTGGGTTGAAGCATCACTCCAGGTTTTAATTCATCTCTCGTCCTTTCAGCTGGTGAGTGCAACAATTTTGATTGGTAAAATCTTTTAAGTAACGCCAAACCAAGATCTGGCTTGATACTATATGAAATAGAGGTGGTTGTAGCTGAAAGATCAATTCTAACACTCAACTTTTGCATTGCCTTCAATGCCTGCTCTAAGGTGAAAGTAAACAGGTAAGACTTGAATAATGACAATTTGAATTTCGGGGTTGTAGCCGTGGAAGTCACTTCAAGACAAATTAATGTCATGGCATAAATATCTTTGAGATCCTTTTCAAAGACCTTACCTCCCAAGGTCTTGTTGAAATTGGTAAGAACAGTTTCATGGATAGTTCGAGATCCATTGGATCCGTTTTTTAGCGGGACCTTTGCAACTGTTACGTTGGCACTCATGATGATAGTTTTAGAGTAGCAGTACCAATCATTCTTGGACAATTATGCCAATCACTTTAGTTCTTATAGCCCATCGTGGCCACATGTGTAGTTTCGAGAGTAAAACAGCCTATCTTTGGCATTGAAACAATCTTTCATGAGCGTATATATTATTTTCTAAGCGTTTCTGGTCAGTCCCCTTCGATATTTCAAACCATGTTTCAGAAATTCAAATGTGGGATCAGGACTGAAAATAACACATTTTTACGAGATGACAACGCAATCTCGATCCAGTTGTACCTCAGACGTGTCGCACCGCTTCTATAAACGGATTGCTACCTGTTCTTGTCAACCTAAAGAGATCTCATAAATTGAAACTATATCTTTCAATGTGGGACTGAGTATGGTGAGGATTACCACTTAGAGTAGAATAGGTGCTTCGGACCAAACGTGGTAAAGTCAGTCAGGTGCTAGAACTGATGGTACCCCGGTACCTCTTCTCTTGTGACTTTAAACGTTTTGAGCGTCATTTGAGCCTAGAACAGAGGAACCTTTCAAACATTGTTCTGTATAATATTCTTCGTAACTGATCATCGTTTCAGCACCAATTTGGATTTTTCCGTATTTTTTACTCTTTGAAGTCAACCATCTGGAAGACGCTTACGTTTTTCAGCAATACTTCCGAGCTACACCCGCTCCTTATTTCCGGTCATTTCCATTCGTTCACTACCTCCTCTCAAGTTCTACTTGGTCCTTTCCCACCTTATTGAATTTGTGTCACGTGCTCGCTCTGGACTTTAAACTAGATCAAGTTGAAAAGGTAAACATCACCAGTGAAAGTACGTTTCAATCCAAGTGGCAAATGGGGTCAAGCAACGACGACACGGCCAGCAGCGACGAGCGCATAGAAAACCAAACCCAAGATTCAATTGGTCACGATTTCGAGGGAGAATTTGACTCCATCAAGGTATTACCACTGCAACAAGCAGCCAATGACAAGTTGTTGCAACGTTTGAGATCCGTCCACACTGAACCAGAGCATAATTCTGGACCAATTGGCCTACAGAATTCCGCAAAAAGAAAGCTTGATGCTCCAGGTATTAAGGGAGACCAAGAAAATAAGATCCCGAGTGAAGAACCCAAACTTAAAAAGAAGTACAAGGTTCCAGAGCTTTCATCAAAGAAATTCGATAAGATCAGACACATCAAGCTTTTTGGTTCAGGTGACGACGAAACAAGGTCAACTTTTACTGAAGAAACTCATCCAATAAAACTCCCTCATACTGAGAAAATCGAGCTGATGCGAGTATCGACGCCTGAAATAGACATATCATCGAAGCAATTTGAAAAAATCAGACATATAAGGTTATTCGATGACTACTCTGATGCTACGACTCCTTCAATACCTGAAGCACTTCCTGAAGTCGACATCATGTCGAAAAAGTTCGATAAAATCAGAAATTTAAAAATGTTTTCTAGTACAGACCCTTCTGTAGTACCAGAAGAAAAGAAAATTGATCCAGTACGCATAAGTGTTCCCGTATTAGAAGATATCCAAACTAACCAGGTAGATTCCAGTAAAGTGTCTGAAGGGACAACTATGGACGCCAAAAAGTCTAAAATTTCCGACAGTTACGATATAGATATTGAATCACTGAACCTGGACCTGGATCTGTTCGTATCATTCAAATCAGCATCACCTAGCGGAGCGGCAACACCTCCAATAATTCCCTCCCTGGAAGACCTCACCATACTAAAAAACCAATTAATAACACAACTAAATGGAGAATTCACGAATGTTTTAGAATCAGAGTCATTAACAGAAAAATACGAAGAAATTCACAAATTGCTTGAACATACCATAAGAGATAGGGAAGGCCATTCTATTCTTCTTGTGGGGCCGAGGTCTTCGGGAAAGACTTCAATACTTAACCGTGCTTTAGAGGACATGGAAACAAAATACAAGGGCCATTTCTTGGTGTTCAAATTGAATGCGTATATTCATGCTGATGACAACTCCGCGTTGAGAGAGATCGCAAGACAATTGGACAGAAACTCTGTAAAGGCTTCGGCTAAAAGTTTAACAGTCAGGAAAGAAATTATAGAAGAGAGTTTCGAACAAAGATCTATCAATGACACTTTGAAGAATATTTTGTACTCGTTGAATAGTAACTATGAGAAGGGAAGCTCAGGAGAAGAAATTGTAACAAATGAAAGACTTCCTTTAATTTTCGTGATCGATGAGTTCGAGAAATTCACGGATAATAACAAACAAACACTTCTATACAATTTATTTGACGCTTCCCAGAGTAGTTCCACTCCTATTAGCGTGATTGGAGTATCAGCCAAAATAATTATTCGAGAATTGCTTGAGAAAAGGGTAAGGAGTAGGTTTTCGCAGAGGATTATATCGATCAATAAGCCACTTACCATTGAGGAATTTTGGTCTAATGCTAAACTAGGATTGACATTGAACAAAACAAACTTAGACAAACTTGGAGATCGAGCATATGGTGAACAATGGAATAATCATATTAACACACTTTATAACGATGGGCATGTACTCAAAAGGTTAGTTTACCAAAATTATTATACTGTCAAGAACTATAGAGACTTTAATAACATCTGTTTATATCCATTATCACGACTTTCACCCAACTCACCATTCATCAAGGAAACAGACTTCCTAAAATATTATCAAAACAGAGCTACTAGCCATGTTCAAGAGTTGGTCAAGTCGTTGTCGATTTTAGAGTTATTGATGGCCATTGCAGCAGCAAGATGGATCGAAAAGTATTCTCTCCAGGTTATTAACTTCAATCTCGCCTACCAAGAATATGAGGATATGATTAAGGGGTTTAACGTCAATTCAACTGCCAGTGCATCGTCATCAAGTACTTCAAATCTTGATAGTAAGATATTAACAAATATTAAAATTAATCAGAAAATTTGGTCAGCGAATATATTGAAGAACAGCTGGGAGATGCTATATAAATCTGGTCTCTTGTTGGATTCTACTGGGATAACTACTAATAATGATGGGCACATCATCACCAATGTCAGTTTGAATAAGAACCTTATAGTTGAAGAGAGTAGGATGGTTCAGTTGGATATTTCATTGGACGAGTTGGGCAACCTAATCGAGGATAGCAGCCCATTCAAGAAGTTAACAAAGTTGTAACCTGAAAAGGCAATACCGATTCGTGACGCTAATGTCGGTCTGTTGTTTTCTTTTTGCATCCGTCATTACATTGGTGTTGGTAATGTATATAAGACTTGGAATCGCGTAGATCTAAAAGCAAGATTCAACCTATAATATATTACCTTTTACCAATTACCATCTATCTACTAGTATACCTTATTCATCTTAACATGTCTGAGCTTCCAGAATCCGTTACCAATTTACTCAAAACAACCAGATTTGTGCATTTGGCCACCTGCTCTAATAATGTTCCTCATGTCTCCTTGATGAACTACACCTACTATCATAAAGGAACAGATGACTATTTGATTATCTCCACACCTAAGAAAACAACCAAATATGAGAATATAGTGGCCAATCCCATTGTGTCAGTATTGATCCATGATTGGATTTCAGCTAAGGACTCGTCTGCACCAGATTCAGAAGAAGGTCCCTCCAAAAGGAGAAACTCGTTGTTTGAACTATTGGCCAATATAAATAAAAACGAATTGAGCAGAGTGTCGGTCATGTTCACGGGTAAGGCCGAGACGATAGATAAGACCAAAGATTCGTCCAACTTTGACTTCTACAAGTCATTGCACTTGAATAACTCCAAAATCGATCAGGTTCAAGCCAAAAACTATATCGAGAACGATGACAACGCCTTGGTGGTCATCAAGATTCAAACTTGTAAAGTAACCGATACGGATAACAATATTGAGCAATACTGAGTACAATATACGAAGTTAACGAGTACTTGAACTGTAATTAATGAATGACTCGGAGTCTAGCCGAGAGAGACGTATAAAAAATTAAAAAAGTGGATATCTGCCGGTCCCAGGAATCGAACCTGGGTTTGTTCGGCCACAACGAACTGTACTAACCACTATACTAGACCGGCCAATCTGTGCGCTTGTTGCCTTCAAACAATTCCCTTGAAAGTATTTTATCACGTGATTTTTGATCACGTGATAAATTTGTAAAAGCTGAATTTCTACAGCAATATTATTAATTAGGATGGTTTTTCTTTAGTTTCTTCTAAAAGGAGCTAAGTCTTTTTCCGTCTGAAGACCTCATTGTAAGAGTTGTCGGTATTCCTCCCAATAAACATTTATTTCTAAAAAAGATGGTCTTGAAAATCTGGTCCATGACACTACCTTCCGTACCTTGCAACCAGGTGTACGATAGGATTACATCTTTCATCAATACAGCTGTGGATTAAAAGCTTAAACAGCTGAGTCTGTCATTGTCTAGAAATGATGCCGTGTTATGAATAAAATTTACATGTACAATTTGATTTCTAATGGAGGATTTTATTGGGTATCAGTTTAGTAATATAGTGATAGTTTATTGGAAAAAAAAAAAAGGACAGATATTCAACTCCAATCAGTCCAAGACTGAATTTTCTGTAAATATTTCCTTTGGTTGAATTATTTTCAAAGAAATCCTCAAAAATTTTAGTGTAAAGGTCAACTAGTTAATTTAATATTTTTAATTAGATGCAAAAAATACCAAAAATGTTAAAAATAGTGAATTGTTAAAACGACAAGATTTAATTCTTGTTAATTGGCATTCAAACGCTTTGAATTTTTATGGATCGTGGTTATTTAGGCAGAATGGGTGACTTCTCTTCAAATTCACCTTAAAAGTGATTTTTTAACAATTAAGGCAGCTTGAGCCTCGTACGATCTACTGATACCATCAGAAGTAGTGGCTGTAGATCACATAATTAATATTCCAAAATATTCTACACCGCCTCAAACTGTGAGTATATAGTACAATCAAAAGAGTTTTATGAGTAAATGCAATTTATTGGGTTTCGATCTATATGTCTCCTATCAGCTTTACCAGTATATCACCTGAATTGCTCAATTCTCGCGCATCTCTTCCTCCTTTGATATCTTTTCCAAAGCGCCCTAACGGCCACAAGATAGTGACCACTTTGCCCACTACCAAGCCTTGACTAATAGGACCAAATGTGTTCGAGTCTATCGAGTGGAACGAGTTGTCACCTTCGACCCAAAGATGATTTCTGGGAACAATGGTCCGTGGTTTGGGATACGGTGGGCTCTGTGGCTTCACCGTATCTCCCTGCAAACCCACCACCCGTTTAGTTAATATCTTTTCCGGGTCATTTGGCGACCGAAACATTATCACATCACCGCGATTGAATTTCGCTTCTTTGACTTTAAATTTCTTCACTAAGACTATGTCTTTGCTTGAGTGCTCGAGGCCGGGGTTGAAGGTGGGGCTCATGGAGTTGCCTCGTATTTGGTACGGTTGATAAACATGATTAGTGAATGTATATACCACAGGTATCCACGTGAGGGAGAGTAACGTAATTCTGAGTGACATGATATTGAATGTTTCGTTCGTTTTGTATCTGACTGGTTAACGTCCAGGCTTTCTTGATAATGTCGGATCGTGATTATACTCCTAAATCAGTGTATGGTTGACGCTTGTCGTTTGAAGTTTGAAATATTGAGGTGAAATTTGTGACCAAGGTATAGACCCTGTTAACTAAGATAGATTGTTTTCTTTCTTATTATAAAAACAGTTCCTTTTACAATGAATAGTCGTCTCTTCGTAAGTGTAGGCAGTGGTGTGAATTGATATACCTTTCGCCATAAACATTTACTGATTACTTACTCTCTCCTGCATCCAATCTCACAATCTCCATTTTTCAGACACACCTTTAGAAAGAGTTGCAGACTATTATACCTACCAGCTTCTTTCCACATTTCATACCGCAAACATGGAAAAAAGCGGTGTGCTAGACCAAATTTTGATGGAGGACATCGCCCGCCATTGTCCCCACCAGTTTCTCGTATTTCATCAATGTATGGGCAAAGGTGGAGAGTGTGAAAACGAACAGAAAGAATTGGCCAAGTGTATCAAGGGAACGGTCCCTTCATTCCAAAAAATCCAAGGTGAATGTGCGAGCAAATTGAAGGAGTACGAGACTTGCTTGAAGGGAACAGGCGATTGTTCGAAACAGTTATTGGGCTTGAGAGAGTGTGCTACAGGCACTTTACAATAGAGATAAAATCAAGCTTCTCGTTCTATGAAAAATTGAGCAACTTAAAATGATCTCAGCTTTTTGCAGATATGAGCTTATTACAGAACAGTATTTACAAATATATATTCGGGGACCTAAAACTCATCTACATCGGTAGATTTATTGCAATCATTGCCATCCTTGTCGAAGAACAAGGAGCAGTCAACCTGATTTACATACGCATTATAGACCAAATGTACCTGTATATATTCTTTCATAAGGTTAGTCGGTAGACGTGTAGGAAATGTTACAATTTTGTCTTCCTAATCTTGAAATAACTTCTAATGTAGTGCTGTATGAAGTAAAGTCTATGATAGCAAATAGTTCGTACTGTCTCAAAAGTGAAATCCTTTTCAAAATATTTAATGCCTTCGTTCAAGCTTATGCCCTGTATTTAAGCGGTACCTGGTCTATTCTTATCTCTGACCACCATCCTTCACCCTCGTTTGCACCATCGTTGACTTCCATCTCCATTTCGTGATGAAGCAACTCGTGTTCTATGTCCTCCTTGTGCTTTATCAAGACGTCAGGATCGTCATTTGCATGGTACAAGTTCCAATGGTGTTCTTCATATTCTCTTTCGAAATCAAAATGGTGGCCTTGGCCATACCCGAAGTCTGGCATTTCACCTGAAAAAGCTTCCCATTCTTCAGCCGATACTCGACCATCTCCATCCTTGTCAAGTAAGCCAAGGATTGTGGAAACTACATAATCTTTTTCTTGATCTGTCACTTTCGTTTTACCCTCGCCCATTCCCGAACCATCACCCATTGTTTCCTTTATTCCGTAGATATTTAGAATTTCATCCCTTCCCCAGCCCGTTCCGGTCTCGTGCATTCTGAAGAAGAGTTCGGGTGCAAATTCAGAGATACTGTGTTCTTCCAACATGTGCCAGTTTTGCCATGGCATGCCATCGGGCCGGACTTTGGGAGCATCGTGATGACTTCCATGGTCTCCGTGTGCAGAAACAATAGCTATCATCAAGCTTAGTATTCCCAATCTCATGTTGTTATTTGTTACTCTTTCTATAGATAATATCAGTAAACGCTTGAACAAATACTTGATCTTTGATCTTTACCTACTTCATCGAATTCGGTTGCGCACGACAATATAATCATAGTGTGAGTCTCAGCACGTTGTTGTAGTGAGACCCTCAAAGAAGAGTCATACGGTCATTCTATAACAATTATATAATAGTGTGAAAGTCCGCAATTGACTCAGTCTTATCAATTCCAATTTTCCTCCAAAATCTCATTGAAAACCAACTAAATCTGCTTTTTTGCACCCTTCTGAAAATACGTTTCATTCTCCCCGCAATTTGATACCATACTGAACAACTATAGCTTTTTAGAGTATAACCAACACTTAACTGCCGTACCATATTATCCAAATCAATGGCTTCCCAACCTACAAAATTAGCTAAGCCACCGGCTGCTACAATCATTCCGGATTCTCGTCCTTCTGAATCAAGAGTGGGCCGTGAAAACCAACGATACAATCCAGAAACTGGGGCAAGAATGGTTGCTGGATGTGTTTGTCTAAGCAGCGACAAAGACAAAGTCGTCATGATCCAATCGATGGCTCACGAGGGTAGATGGGTGTTGCCAAAGGGAGGAATTGAGTTGGATGAAGGTGAAGATTTCCTGGTCTCTGCTGTACGAGAAACATGGGAAGAAGCTGGAGTGGAAGGTAAAATCACCCGCAAATTGGAAGTTGTCTATGATTCAAGAGGAAAGAAGGCACCATTGGCCTCGACTATCGACATGACTGAAGATATTCCAAAGATCATACCTAAGACCGAATTCCATTTTTATGAACTTATTGTAGAAGAGTTGAGCCAAGATTGGCCAGAATCCAAGATTCGCCAAAGACGGTGGTGCACCTTCCTGGAAGCAAAGCATGAATTAACTCGGGCTAAGAGACCAGAATTGATTAAAGCATTAGAGTCACTGAGCATCATAAAAGAACCGACTATATGAACAATTATGATTATGAAAAAGCCCAAGAAAGAAAATCGAATGAGCAAAATGTATTTTAAAAATTATATATATATAATGAATCAATTGACATTATTCATTTCACAACTTTTGTATAGTTTCCACTATACAGGGACTGTATCGACATAGTAGCAGATGATTTATAATTTAAACTTTACCCTTCTTCACATTGTGACTATTTGGTTTTTCCAAATTTTCTTGAACGTATTTTCAAGTATTATGTATTAATGACTCTTTATATATATTTTAGAGATCTGAACGTACTTTCAAATCGACCAATATCTACTTAAAAAGATCTCCCATAAATGATAACATGTTCGGGGCAGTAGCAGGACCCTTGAGGTTAAAATAAAGCTTTCCAAGATGCTCAACTGGCGCAACCAACGAATGGCTTTGCAATATAGATTTATAGTGGGAGGTCAATTGTGTAAATTTCGAAGAATCCTTGGTGAGTGTGAGAAGGAGTAACTGGATAAAGGTAAGAAGGGAAGAATCGCCGGCATATATGGTATATTCTCCTTCGATGATTTTGTGAGCATCATCAAAATAGTTATCTTTGATTAAGTGATTCACGAACCTTTCGGCCACTTCTCTGGCAAACTTCACGTTTTTCAAATAGGCGTAGTTGATGACTCCACGAGCCAAGAATACACCCGGATCCCCCTTATTCACACGATACCATTCATATAAGAAGTCTGAGTATACTGGAACTGATTCGTAGGTTCCCAAGACCAAATGGACTTCTGCCAACGGAAAAACTTTGGTCTCACCCTGTTTCACAGCATTCAAAAGCTTAACACCGAAGAAATGATGTACATCTGGGTCACCATACTTATTTTTCAGGATTTGTCCTATCTGTTTAGCCAAGTCAACTAAGCTTGGTTCTGTATCTGGCAAGTACGCTGTTACCTCGATCAACTTGACTTTGTCATAAATCTGGCCCTCCTTCATGACTTCGACCATGTATGAAATCAAGTCGCTGGCTGAACCATACTCTTTATTCTTTCCCAAACTTACTGCTCCTTGGTACAAGATCTCGACCGCTTCGCTGTACTGCTTACTCTTCACATATCTGTTGGTGATGGTCCTCAAGGTCTGATGTGCCTCATAGAACGAGCCGCTATCAATCTTGGCCTGGAACCGCTGGATGGTTCTTTGCAATTTGTCCGACATTGTACAATTTGTTTCAATGGTGTTGCTCTGATTGATCTATTCATGCTATAAAGGTGGTCGTATACTTGTGAAGAAATTTGCACGTGAAAGGAGAGCCTATAACACGTGACACATACTAAGTTAAAAGAGCTATTATTTCATTTCACCCATAGTGATTGTCCTCATATTCTCCAACTCTTTGACCGGCTTGCTAAGATTGCTCCATCTCCGTGGCAGCTCGATCTCACACCAAATGGTTTCAGTAGTTGGGTCGTATACCGCTATACGAGGCTCAGTTGCATATAAAATTTTGCGACCTCTATCGAATTGGCTATACCAGTAATTCATGGATAACTCTGCGGACCGGTCAAATACAAGGAGTCTCAAAGTCCTCATAGGGCAGGGATTCTTCCAGAAAATGAATGAAGGGTCCAAATGGTGTAGCTCGATGCTTAGTAACGATGAGTTCTTGAGCATGGTGGTTAATAGGTTATGGAATGGAACCCAACATGGCAGAATTGGATCTTTGGCAGGAACTAGCGCATTCAATTGCTCGAGGTAAGACATGCTGCGCAAGGGTATGTTCTTCAAAAGTTGTCTCTTCTTGACTCTCTTCTGGAGTAAAATCTTAGTGCTAGTGATTATAAGGTGCTTGGCATTGGGTGAAATACTTTTGGCGACTCCCAAAAGTTTAGCTACTTCTTCTTTGGAAGGTTTCTTGAATCTGGGGCCCAAAGTGATGGTGATATTAACCAATGTAGGAGCAGAAATCAAGTAGAAGGGGCCAATACTATTGCCATTGATGAATATTCTTGTGAGTGACTTGAATTGCAATAAATTGCCATGAAGATTTCTAAAAAAGGGTATTTCTCTCTTGGTTAGATAGAGAAGCTTACTGGGCTCAATCTCAAGCAAACTGATGCACTTTCCCGAGGCGGTAAGTAATTTGTGCAGATCAGAATCGTTGGTGATGGCTCCATGACGAAGGGCTCTAACCACATCAATACCGTTTTCGTAGAGCGACTTGCAAGTATAGAGCAAGTAAAATAAATATTTGGTAGAGAGGTTCTCTCTGTAGGAGATGTAGATTATTTGGGCAAGGACCTCCTTGGGCAAGTTTTCGAATCCCATTTTGAAGTTGCCAATATCGCTAAATGGGTGCAAAAAGTGGTTTTTAGAAAATTGAACACAAGATTGTGCCAAGTTCAGTCAGTACTGAACGAATTGTCTCTTTTTGATCCTTTTACTCTTTTCAGCGATTAACAATAAATTTGCCGCCAAATGTTGCAACTTTTGGTGATTCAACCGCTCGTTGGTCCATACCCGGAGGAAAATTACCTTAATCCTCAACCATCCGGGATGTCACGTGCTTTTCTCAAAATCCCGAACGAACCAATCAATTTAAACTGTAGTTATGAAATCATGTTTAGATGCCGCTCATTCCACTCAAGAATAACATAAGATGAAGGCTTCTACAAGATTATTACACACACCACTCATTAAGTTTATTGGGGGACCACATCCTGCACCAAGTACGTGAAAAAGCGGTTACTTATCATGTTTTTTTTGTTTCATTGCGAATAGTACTAACAATATAGAAAACTTATCTCATACTCCCCGTCCACATGCTTTAGCCCCTAACGGTGAATTACCAGGAAGTGGATCGAGCTCAGGTTCTGTGTCGACCTACTTCAACAAGAATCCAGTGGAGCCACAAAACGGCGAATTCTTTTCCAGAAGCCAATTGTCCAGCAGATTCAGATACAAAGCTCCAAAGGAACTGGAGATCAATAATATTCTCAGTGGAGGCGCCGAATTGGTATTTTAGATCTGAACTAGAATTTCAAAGTGATATCAACTTATGGGAATCGTCATTGCAATACGTTTCGGTTTCAAGCATATTTATACTTCGTCTGGCTATGAAAAATCCTGCAAGGGAAGGTCCGATGAAAGCATAATGCATACCTATATGGTGTCTTCTATTTAATTATGCGCCTACTACATATGTCCAACTGAACAGAGTCATCGGTACTTTGAATGAATGATACAGTAAGACTATACAAAATAAATGAGATCAAGCTTAAAAAGATTCGAGATGAGATTCGAGATGGGGAGCCATTGAGCTCACAGTACTCTCCCCAAGTAACTTTAAGGTCGTAGCATATCCAATCGATTCAATTGTATTCGTCTGTTTCTTTCTCTTCATACTTCTCCATTCAACCATCCTGCACAAACAGTACACTAAATGTCCTGTATATAGACGAGAGGCAAGAGGTTCGACAAATTGCCACTCAAAGTAAGATCTGAAGCCATAACTATACATCAAAGGTCTGTCAATCATTCGTCATACTCCATTGAACGAAACATAACTCGCTATTTCAAAGTCAATTGATTAAAGTCACCTGGGCCTTACAATTCCGAGCCAATTTAACTCAAGATTCTTTGAATTACTTCTCATAAAAATCAACAGTCGTACACTTCGTTTCTAACCTCAAAGTAGAAGAAGTAGCTGTGTTTAATTCATTACAAACTCACAACTAACAAACACCATGAATCACGATCCATTTTTATGGGGGCGCCCAAATAACGACACATACGGTGCCTACAATCATGCTATAGCACAAGCAAACGTACAGGAAGTCACCATGGAACAACTCGACCAGTTCCCCAAGAAAAACACGCAACAGCCCATTATCACTGGTACATCCGTGATTGCATTGAAATACAAGGATGGAATTATAATGGCCGCCGATACTATGGGATCGTACGGATCATTGTTGAGATTCAACAATCTTGAAAGATTAATCAGAGTTGGAAAAGAGACCGTGGTTGGTATTTCTGGAGACATTTCCGACATGCAACAATTGGAAAGAATCTTGACAGAGTTGGAAACAACTGAAGAAGTATATGACAATGACGGAGGCCACAACTTAAGAGCCCCTCACGTTCATGAATACTTGTCAAGAGTCTTATATAATAGAAGGACGAAGATGGATCCATTATGGAATGCATTGATTGTTGGTGGATTCAACGACGATGGTACTCCATTCTTGAGATATGTTGATTTGTTAGGTGTTACGTATGGATCGTCCACATTGGCCACCGGTTTCGGAAACCATTTGGCAATCCCTTTATTGAGACAATTGATTCCAAATGATCCTGACTACGTCAATGTCACTGAAGAACAAGCTAGAAAAGCAATCAAGGATTCCATGAGAGTTTTGTTTTATAGAGATGCTAGATCATTTGACCAATATTCCGTAGTTACTATCAAGAATAGTGGAGAATCTTTTGAACATGAAAAAGGTGTCAAGGTCGAAGATCAAAGCTGGAGGTTTGCAAGAGATATTAGTGGATATGGTAGTAAACAACAATAGAGTCTTCTCGAGCTTTTTCTGGATATAATGAATTTACATATATTTTAAAATGATTTTCTATCAAGTCTCGAGTAGAAATTTTTGGGAGGGAGGATCCTCATAGGCAAATACTTGGGATATCTGTAGGTAGTGAAGTCTCATGGCAATAAACTTTTGTGTGTCAAATTATTAGGAATCGTGTATCACAGGGTTATTAGTATAGAACCTCTTAACAGTTATATCAATAACCTGAGTGTCCATGCGATGCAGCAAGAGTTTTACAAAAGTCTATTTAAACAATTAGCACATGAGCACATGATTAACATTTAATGCAGTATAAGGTGTAGAGTAAGGTTGGGGACGAAGGGAAACGTTAATTACAAAACAGGCGCATGCTTAAGGGTAAGAAGAAGAGAACAATTATTGACGCGATACAAGAAAGTAATGTAATTGCCAAAGATTGTTTGTGGATGTTCGTGCTAGAAAGACATGGTTGGTATCCGAAGAACGCTATAGAAAAGGTAAAGCAATAATCAAATAATAATCGATTCTATTCTGAGCATGGAGTATTAATCGGGTACGCTTTAGTGAATGGCTCGATGTAGATCCTGCTGGCATCAACGGTCATCACTAGTGCCGTGAGGGTGAGTACGGAATCGGCTGGTGTCACAATCGGAAGGTATATTAGAATAAGTCCGTAGTCCAATCAGGTGAAAGGAGGGGAGGGGGTGGTGTTCAGGGGAGTTTATATAATTAAGATTCATTGGCGTATATGTAGTTGAAAAAAGCAATTGCACTCGTTTCTGCAGAGGTATGGAAGCTACACTTGTTGTTCTAGAGGTGGTGGTGAGGGGAAGAATAATAGGACGGCTTCTATGCACTGCTTCCATGCATCATCGGAATGTAGATCGACGATAGGAGAAGTCAAGGAACCAGTGTGAGGAGACATGGGATTGGCTAAGATGGGAAGAACCCATATGGTACTGGGCAATCCGGGGCTAGTCGGACATGAGTCTATCCCTTAGTGCCCTTCCACAGGTGGGACTGTGCTATTAGGGGTTGTTCTGACGCCGTAGACGTCTTGTGGTGCAGAGCTATTGAAGTATAATAATAACTTTGGAGGAGTCAAAAATGAGATGAGAAAACCAGGAATGGAGTCATTATGTGAGCTAATTTCCGTACCAAAGAAACCAATGGACCCATTTTCTTCAACCCTGGTGTTATAGCTGGCCCGGAAAGTTGACTTCAACGTCAGCTAACTCAACCCACAAACTTGGGCAGTGAGTTGCAGACCTTTGTCTGCCTTTTGCGACGAATGCTTCTAGAAGCTGTGCACAATGCACCGACGGCTTCCACGCCGTAACACAGATTTGGAACGCAAGCATGGCCAACACCATTTGTTCAACCTTTCTAACGGTAAAATTCCTTTGTAATTCTTGGGCCACCGCCTGGATATCACCACGACACCCGTTCATGCATACGGCATCATGTTAACCTGGTGCAGAGTCTCTTGACCAGGTCGTCTAATGGATTTGCTCGCCGATGTGTAGATCAATGTACTACTATTTAGAACCTAGGCGTCGCCGTGCATATGGGTTGTTCGAAGCATCCGTGAAATTCAGACGCTACCCAACACTCCCTGTACCGGAGAGCCGTCACTGATACATAATTGAAGAGGGTGCCACATTTGTTCCCTGTCCTGGAATTAGATACAATAGTTATCAGTAAATTCTTAGGGTGGGCATGTATCAACCCTTTTACCACACTCGACACCAAACTTTGCTTTCCATCTTCATGGTCATCCCATAGTCACCTCCATAGTCATCCCCATAGTCTTATCCATAATCATCCCTACAGTCGAACTCCCTGGCTATTCCGTTTCCCGTCGCCATTATCGTATCACGAACTTTCCCTAGCGTGCGTCCCCACAAATGCCTCCCGTATCTCTCTGCGCACAGTCTTCAACTTTATCCACAATCAACTCCTCAGCGATGAGCTTTGAACTAACGTTTCTAGGCGCCAGTGGCGGGCCCCTCGAGGGCACCACATGTGGGATCCTCCTCAAACCATCAGGTGTGTCTTACGAGGACATCGTGGCCTCCCAGGCCCTGGACTCGCTACTCTTCATCGATGCTGGTGCCGGATTAGCTCTGCTTTCGGAGATTATCTACAACGAACAGAACCGGATCCTGGCGGCTAGAAAACTACTCAACTACTATCCAGATTCTCTTGAAGTCAAGGACTACGTCCAGACCAAAATTTCAACCCCGTTTGCAAACATCAAGGATCGGTCTCCATTTCAGTTGGCCCAAGAAGTCTTTTGTCATTGCTCAGATTATCTAATTACACATCCCCATCTTGACCATATTTCCGGTTTGGTGGTCAATCTGGCTGGTTTCTCCGTCACCAAACCCCATAGGGTCCATGGATCCAAACACACCATCGATGCTCTCGAAAAACATATTTTCAACGGCGTCATTTGGCCCAATATGCCTTTTTTCAATATAATAAAGATGGATACCCACGATTTTTGCAAGGTGTGGAAGTGTGGAGTTTATGACGTGGTTATGTTCGAGCTCAGTCATGGAAAACTTTTTACTGGCGACTGTGCACGTAGTCAAAGTGTTTCCAATGGATCCAACGAAAACTTGAACCACTCTTCTCATCTGGGCGAACAGTACGTCTCATCATCATTTCTCATCACCCATTCACATACCCACAACAGCATTCTCATATTTGGAGACTGTGAAGGCGACAGTGTATCCAAAAGCAACACAAACCTCAAGATATGGCAGTACGTAGCGCCATTGATTGTTACCAAACAGCTCAGCGCAATTGTGTTGGAGTGTTCTAATTGCAACGGTATCGAAGAAAACGAATTATACGGTCATATGGTGCCGAACCATTTAATAGGAGAGTTCAGAGCTCTAGAACACGAATGTACAAAGATATCAGGCATATCACAGCCATTACGAGATCTAGATATCATCATCAATCACGTCAAGGAGCCCGTGATAGGTGGAGGTGCAGAGCTGAAGAATTACAAATTTATCGAACTTCGTGATCCACGACAACGAGTGTTGCGAGAATTGAACGAATTGAACAAACGAGAAAACTTGGGTATACGCTTTTCGATAGCTCTTTCAGGAATTTCTCTTGTTGTATAATACTATTGGATCAATAATATACTTGATTGAATCTATATAATTTCCTCGTAACGAAGTGTTTACCAAATACACCAAACCATAATGACTGTTTGTTTTTGCGGTTCACAAGATTACGTTAATTTTTCAACTTAATATTCTCCTTACAAACATTAGAAACTTATATTGTATTTATATTTTTGTACTTAATTGACCTGGTAACCTTCTGAAGCTAAGTTCGAATGCAAGTCAAATGGCAACGAATTCTCATCATCATCGTTAGAAACAACATCTATAACTTGAACTCTACCTAAAGAGGTTTCGCTTTCAGTTACTTCGGTGCTGTTCACACTAAATTGCAACTCAATAGGGAACAATGAGTCTTCTTCGTCGGCAGGAATGGTGAATTCAAAAGATCCTTGGGGATTTTCAATCGAGATATCTCCAATCGTAAATATGACACCACCTTCACTGACTTCAAAAGACACGGTCTCGTTGGATTCATTGTTCAAATTGACTTCCGAAGATGCGATAGGAATTAGTAATTTAACATCCTCAAATGAACCTTGGCTGGTGCCTGAGTGCGACTCTACGTAGACTGAAGTCAATTCATATTCTAATGTCACTTCGGCAACACCTTCATCGGTGAGATTAACCCAAGCAGTAATAACAAAGGGAACAAAAGTATTGTCGTCTTGCTTTCCAGTTGCTCTCCATCTCAATACACCAATAGCTTGATCATTTGCAGGGAAGGACTTAGTGCTATCTCTCAAGGTAACAATGCTCTTCGTATTAAACAAGTTACGGTCAACATTTGGATGAGGGTTGTATTGGATTCCGCTGCTCTTATCTGTCTTCAACAAAATTTTAGAGTGTGCGTATTCAGCGTTATTTATTCTCAATTGCAAGTTACCCTTGACTTCTGATTGAACAATCGAACCTTCACGTGTGAGTTCCGCTGTAACCTTTTCATTAATGGTGATCAATATACCATTGTTTGGAACCTTAGGTGTAGAAGGCACTGGAGATGCACTTTTTTCTTGGATTGGGCTGGCTACTGGAGCACTTTGGGCTGCAACAGAGTGTTGAAATACTGGTTGAGAATGTGCCAAAAGAGGTTTGTGAGATTCGTTAGCAACTTTGGTAGTCTTCTTACCCAATTGCAATCCACCTCTTGAAGTTAATGGCTTGCTTCCTAAGCTGCTAGTAGCATGGTTATTTGTTTCGATGACTGGGTTAGGCTGATAAGTTGGCTGGTATGATTGTGTAGCTTGAGAGTTTTGGTAGGAGTCATATCCTCCAGAGCCACCAGACCCATTGATACCTGGTCCGGTTGGGAATTGTTCCAAGTTACGTCTGGCCAATTCTTTACGTTGGATTTCTTTGGCTCTTCTTTTTCTTTCTTCATTGGCTTCGAGTTCTTTGTTTCTTTCGATGATTTCTTGAATCTTCTCCTCATGTGAATCCATTTTCAAGAAAGTCTGTACTTGGGCCAAGGTGGCATTTTCCTTGTATCCCAAACTGATGATCTCGTCGAATGCACTAATAATTTCGAAGGCATTTTCAAAAACCTCTCTTTCGTCCACGATTCTCAACAAGTTGCTTATGGTAGAAGCAAAAAGGTGCAACGTGTCGATATCCTGAAGAATATTGGAAGTCCGGTTTGTGATCAATACAATGTAAAACTCCTCAAGAGGCTGGTACACGTACCGTACGTGTTCATCCTCGACCGTGGTGTGTTGACTGCTCGAATCACTAATCAAACTGGGGAAGTTGGCAAGAAGAGCAGTGATCCTATCCTTACTCAAATCTTTGAATTGACGTGACAATAACGCCTTACCTCCACGGGTACATATAGAAGCTGCTAAGACCACCATGTTCAATAATAATGGGTTCACTCAATAAACGATCGGTCAATTCAATAGTACCAATAAATGCAATGGTGTCCAATTGATTTCTTATTGTTTATATTCACACTTATTTGCTGTAAGAGAGCAAATCAGTCCAGGTTACCTCGATGTGTATTATGTTGTTGTGGTGCTTCAATTGGTGGTTGGAATTGGTCAACGGTGAGTGAGAGTTTTCGTGTCAATTTGAAAAGTCGTGCAGAGGTAAATCGGTGTGGTCACGTGTACATATTGGGCTTGGTGAAGAGACAGTAAGAGGGAAAGATAAAGAGAAAGTACGAGAAATAATACATGCTAACACTTACTTGTGGTTCTGGAATTTGTCTTATGTGCTTACTCTATCATTTGATTCACTCTAGAATGTTATTTGGGCAAGTTGCACGCGTATTAGGGGCTAAGATAGTAGATCGAAAGAAACTATTTGTATCCAAAATTGTACAGTCCTGCATATAATCTGTTAATGAGCACAATTCAACTTACACACTAATAGAACTTGGTATAAACGTCCACAGACGGTACTTTGAGATGTGGAAATGCTGGGGTCTTGTCATGAACAAATAGGGCATCTAAGTGATTTCAGGATAAAACTGTTAAATGCAGTACTTTAGCATCAGAGTACAATGTACAGGATGAGTCGGTCTACAAGTATTGTAATGGCCAAATTAGGCTACAAAAATGTTGCAAAATTGTTCGATAACATGTACGTCAAGAAGTAGAGTAGTGAAGAGAAGGATTTTGTCCCAGTATTCGACACTTTATACCAATCTTATCAGACAATGTGCTTGTAGCGGCTCAAGTATAAATAAGAAGTCCTGGAACCCCAATATCTACAATTCATTCAACAATCAATCAATCAAAATGGCCGCTCAAAACACTTCCACTGCTTCTTCCACTTCTTCTGCTCTCAAGATCAAGTCTGCTAACAAGGACAACTGGGGAAAAAATACCAAGAATGGTGTCCTCCCATATAGTTGTACTATTGTTTGAGTGATTCGACCACTGGCTACTTTCGCTAAATTTTGGGAATACATTTATTGGTGGTGATGTTGCTTGTTGCACCTGTCATTGAAAGCAACAGTCTTCCCAATCGAAACCTCATACAACAAAAACGCTTTTTTTTCTCTACTTATTGTTAAT